>CM030364.1:255123565-255522405 GCA_017893485.1 Hemerocallis citrina
AGCTTCAGAGTTTTCGATGAAGGACTTTGGTGAAGCAAGGAAAACACTCAATTTGGCTCAGACCTTGATGCAGCAACTCAGGCATTACCCAATTTGTGAAAAAGTTAAGACCTAGAGCTCGTATCCTCGGTATGAAGATTAGTAAAGACATGAAAAACAAAAAGCTTTGGTTAACTCAAGCGGACTATGTGAAGAAGGTGTTGAAGAGATTCAATATGGATGGCGCGAGGCTAGTCACTTCTCCCTTGGCTACTCACTTCAAGCTATCGATGGACTTGTGTCCTAAGATAGAGGCAGAGATGGAGGAAATGGTTGTTATTTCTTATGCCTTAACCGTTGGGATTTTGATGTATGCGATGGTGTTTAGAAGACCATACATCGCACAAGCAGTGGGAGTTGTCAGCCGTTACATGAAGAATCCAGGTAAACAACATTGGGATGCAGTAAAGTGGATTCTTAGATATCTAGTAGGTACTTCAGATTTTTCTCTTAGTTTTGTAGGAGATTCCTTGCAAATACATGGTTATGTGGATGCAGATTTTTTGGGCAATCGCGATGGTTGCAAAAGTACCACAGGATATGTGTTTACAGTTGGAGGAACAACTGTCAGTTGGGCTTCGCAGTACAAAAGGTTGTAGCACAGTCAACCACGAAGTTAGAGTATATGTCACTTACAGAAGTAACGAAAGACATGTTGTGGATTTCAGAACTTATGAAACAATTTGGCAGGGAGCAACTCATAGGTGAGCTATGGTGTGACAGTCAAAGTGTAGTTTTCTTGGCAAAAAACTCGGCATATCACTCTAGGACTGGCACATTCAAATGAGGTATCATTTTATTAGAATGGTTGTAGAGAAGAAATGGTTGAAGCTATCTAAGATTCTTGGCACTAAGAACTCAGCGGACATGCTTACAAAGGTAGTGGATAGCAGGAAACATCAGTTCTGCTATACTGCTATTGGATTTTCTCCAGGTTAATTGATGAGGAGACTCGCAGAGGCACAGGTCTCGACTAGGCCAATGGAAGAATGAAGAACAGGTTAGAGACTTCGTGTATATGTCTCCAAGTGGGAGATTGTTCGGGTTTGTAGATCCAATGCACGATAATGGGGTTGGAGAAGACAGACGAGAAGAAGAGTCGAAGATGGAGCAAGAAGCTCAGAGCAGCCACCAGCTGCAGGCAAGTTGCGGTGGACCGCACTTGGAAAGTCGACCGCACACGTACAGGCAAATGTACGGTCTACCGGGTAGTCGACCATCTTTCTCTCTGTTGGACCCTGCAATCTTGAAGGAATGACCTTTCGACCGGGCAGTCGATCGCCCCACTCTCTATTAGACCCTGTACAGTCGAAGGCATGAATCGGTCGGCCGTCACTGTGTTGCAGTCGACCGTCGCGACGCTGATTGATGAGCGGCTGAGATTAGAAGTTGTGTAAACCTATATATATTGTGTTGTGTACGATCTTAGGGTTAAGTGAAAAGAAAAGAAAAATCTAACAACCATCATAGAGAGAGAGAGATAGAGAGAAACTCTACGCCTTAGTGGTGAGTTCTTGAGAGATTTATAAACTTGTTCTTCATATTTCTAGTGGAAATCGCAGAAATGCCTCTGCGCGGAAAAATAGTCATTGCATTGGGTGAATCTCGAAAGAATCTCGTGTGTTCTTGTTTGTTGCCTTTGGTTGTTCTTTGTTCTCTTGCTTTTGATTCTATTGTTCTTACAATATTGTTGGTGAGTTATTCCGCAGTTAAAATTCAATATAAGTAACAGAAAAACTATTGCCCTTATAGTTGGTGTTGTAGCTCAATTGGTCAAGGCTCATCAAGGATGTTAAAGGGACCAAGGTTCGAATCATGCATGGTCGGTTATGGTTGCATCAGCGGAAAGAAGTTTTTCAAAACTAAAACTATTGAAATCTTACTTGCGATTAACCATGTTGCAAGAAAGATTAAATGGATTGGCTTTGATTTTAATTGAATATGAGTTTTTAGAAAAACTTGATTATAAAAGTTTAACTGATTATTTTGATACTAGGAATGCAAGAAGATTAATTTTTAGAAATTAGTAATGCACAAGGCACTAGCTGTCAATTTTTTTCTCTCTTGGTTAAGTCTAGTAATAGTTTCAATTGTTGAAGATCCAATAGAATTGCTGAGTAATTTTCAGGTAAGTTTATATTGTTATTGTTAGTTTTAATAATTATGTGACTACTACTCATTTGGGCAATGATTCTTTTATTATTTGTTCTCATGAATATATTGATTGTAGGAAGTTTAGAGGTAGGATTTTGACGGTCAGTCTTCTATCTAAAGCATATTCATTATAACTGTAATGTTTGAACATTTCTTTTAGAGCTTTGGTGATTTTGTTTAATGACTATATATGAATTCAATTATATTAGGAAATTAGAATTGCCTTTTAAAATATACTTTTGTTTGAATATCTTAGTTATATTTTACTTTATGAGAACAATCAAGCCATAAAACAATAAATCGATAATATTGGGGCCCAATCTTAAGTTTCGAACATGCCTCTAATTTCTCAAGACCGACCTTGTTTCAATACATACTAAATCATGGTTATAACTATAGTTATCTATATGGCTGAACTTAAGGTGGAAATTTTGTTAGGTTAGATGATCTTCTAGTAAGTCCGGTTTCGCTCTAACCAAGTGTCGCTTAAGTGTACCGTCCTTCACCCACTTTCCACTTGTATGCGGTTTTATAGTTGCATGTCTTATGACCCTCTTTCGGATTCGATTGAGATGGAACAAACCCAATAAGAATAATCATTCAATTGTCCAAATACGTAAGTCACAATTATATATATAACTTAGGGCTTAAATAAATTGTTCCTGATAAAATCAAAACAATTAAAATGCAAAATTAATTTTCCAACCAACTGTAGTTTATAGCTAGCTAAATACAAAACCAACAAAAAAAAAACAGTATCAAAATATCTTTAGTGATTGTCTTCCCCACACTTCAACATGATGATCAATATCATCGAGTGATTGAATTCTTCACACTTGAATATCACATTTCGGCCTACATCAAAAGAGAACACAAAATGAAAATTTAGTTAATTGCATAACATTC
Source organism: Hemerocallis citrina (assembly GCA_017893485.1). Classification (NCBI taxonomy): domain Eukaryota; kingdom Viridiplantae; phylum Streptophyta; class Magnoliopsida; order Asparagales; family Asphodelaceae; genus Hemerocallis; species Hemerocallis citrina. Next base: position 255,126,665 of record CM030364.1, read on the forward strand.
GAAGTCAATTACTTATATAGCGGCATGAACCAATTTAAATTGATATAACCGAATACATAAATGAAAAAAGAATAACTGAAGCTATGATAAATCCTGAGTTACTTAAATTTAAAAATATTGTGTGTCAATAACTATTATTTTAATAATTTGAATATAATTTTGATTGTAAATGACATCTACCTTCAATTGAATATCATGGAGTTATGCACTGCTTGAAGAACTTCTTGATATACCACACTACTGTACAATCATTAGTTTTTTCGTGATCATTTGAGTTATCTATCAGTAACATCTTCAAGCCAGAACGAAAAGTGCAATGCGATAATGCTACATACAATTGACTGTGTGTAAACACATGTCTTTTTAGATAAACTCCAACACTATGGAGAGTTTGACCCTGACTCTTGTTTATTGTTAATACCAACTGTATAGGAAATTGTCTTCTTTTGAGGACAACTGGCTACCTATTATTTGTAGGTGACATGCTTATTCGTTGAATCACAACTGTCTCACTTGCATACCTTTCCATAATATTTGTAGCTATAATAATTTTTTCTCCTAGAGTATGAACAATAAGGCATGTCCCATTGCAAAGTCCTAGACTCTGATTCAAATTTCTCTGTAGTATAATCGGTACTTCTTGCTGCAATTCTAAACAATGATTTGGCATCCTATTCATCTCAATTGTATGTAGAAATTTGTACGGATGCATATCTTGCTCAGTTGTACTATTTGGGGTATGATCGACTGAATATGCACTTAGGTAATTGACCACATGTCTTGAAACCATAGACAAAATATGAGAATTAATGGCATCAACTTCTTCATTAGTAGGTGCTGGAATATCATGTTTTTCAAGGAATGATGAGTAATTATATCTAGATCCAATATTATGATAAATAGAGTCGATCAAACCCTTTAGACTATCTGTAGTTTTAATTAAAAGGTCATTTGGTATTTGTGTTCAATCATGTTCAGAACCTCCATTATTAGATTCACTTGGAATTTTACCTTCTCCCACATCTAAAATTTACTTTACAAATTACTCTTGTTCATTTTTGCTAACTTGATCTAGTGAACTTCCCACCAGTCTCATGCTTTTCGTCAACTCATACACTTTACATGAAGGCCAAATATGTGACCTCTGTAATAATGCAGATACCAAAATAGTTTCTTTACCCGCACATGTCCAAATTGGTGTAGGAATCCTTGCCAATTTTCCACCGCACCTATCCAGATTGGTGCAACAATGCTCAAAAAAACAATTATCATACATAAATAAATATGCTTACATTAGCATGATTGTAGTCAACTACAAAGACCAACCAATTTAACTGCTAAGCATACAATGAAACTTTCTAAACCACAATCATACATTCGAACTGTGTCAGTCCCTAAACAGTCGGTATAATTTATACGGAACCTTGAGGTGCATTATCTCATGAACATAGCAAAGTTGAAGGTCATGAAAGGGCAGCATGACAGTGTATTTAGTTTGAGTAGGTGTCAATAAAGACTTCGGAAATCCTTATATAAAGTACTTGGTACTCATGCAAGAGCTATATGTTCATTAGTTAGCTGCCGACACACAAAAAAATCCTACAAACTCCATTAAAACAAACACCATCAATTTATCCCCTACAAATTAGTCAAAAAATTACTTTGGAAATTGAAGATCCGAAAACTGAATTTAACAGTTTATTCTCATCATAAGCTAAAAATATTCAAATTCAGCAACCTGAAATATTTTTCAACCAAATGCATGACAAACATAGAAAGAGTAATGTCAAGACACATAGGGCTGCAATCACTTACCATTAGCTCTTGTGAAGAAGAGGAAATAGTTAAGTTAATGAAATCTCTTAATTCCCTTGTACCATACTCCTGATATTTTCTCCTATAATGACATAATTTGATTTGCATTATGGAGGAGTAGGTTGAGGAATCAACAAATATTATATTTTGATCCATGTAACAAAAATAATATTTCCCATGTTAATGAACCAATATGAAAACTAAATTGGTAAGGTATTGTTTATGACTTTTTTGTTAATAATACTTATGTTTCGAGAGAATAAATTAGGCTCATAATGAGGATGGTCGAATTTAAGACGCATATTGCACGTGCTGGATATCTATTTTAAGATGGGGCTAATGTTGTGGACATCAAATTTCATCCATTAACATATTAACATATGCAAATACATCATACTGAATAGAGCCAACAAAATAAATGAATCACAATTCTTCAGAACAGCTAGAAAACAAAGAAAACCATTTACTTCAGTTCATGTATACCCTTGCTCTAGCCTCAAGTACACCAATCAATGCTCAATGTTCATCAATCTTTTTGTGTTCATGTTAACAAAAACCATATAACAATCATTATCAAATATCTGTTGTCCTTTATAAGTCATATATACGCGAATTACAAAATGCCAAATATCAAATTATGCTAAAGCTAAACAACAGTATAGTTATAAGCAGATTTCTTAACGTATAAAAATCGCTTATAACGCAAGTAAAATCACACTTCACTATTAAATTCGTTACTACTGTTCAAGTCAACTCACTCAGATATAATTAACATCATTCCATTCTTACAAATATCTGGTCTACAAATGACAACAACTCCTAAGAGCATCCACAGTTCGTCATTGTTTAAAAAATGCATATAATATTTGGCCAATTGGTTGCAGTCGTCGATTAGTATTTTTTACCAATTTAATGTATAAAAAGTTCAGACGGAACTTCAAGTTGCGTTGGACGAATTTTTAGGGTTTTTATGATTTTTTATTAATTAAAAATGCTATTTGAGTTTAAAATAATAATAATAAATAAATAAAAATTAAAAAATTAGTGGGCCCCTCCGTCAGACGCAATATCATGTTGCGTCCAAGGAGGCCCAGGTCCAATTAATTAAAAACGTTTTTATTAAATGTTTTTTTTTATTTAAAAAGTCGTCGGACGCAACTTCAAGTTGCGTCTGACGAATTAAAAAATTATTTTTTTTCGTCGGACGCAACTTCAAGTTTCGTTTCGTATATTATACATATAGCTATATTTTGTGCCATATATAGCAATTTATGCATAAAATGCATAAATAGCAAACGACTGCAGCTCAGCGTTTGCTATAAATTACATTTTATGCATAAATAGCACACGACTGTAGATGCTCTAAGCAATGAAACATATGTATTCCCGTATGTCTACAAAAATTGCCAGCATTATTCGTCATTACAAAGAATCGATAACTCAAAAAATCATCAGTCTTCAAACATATAGATATCATTAAAATTTCACAAAAAATGAGGGTTGTAACATTTATAGATGTATGAAGTAGTCGTCTAGAATCTAGATCCTTCCAATTACCTACTTCATATAAACCCCTACTCATTAAATAAAAAATAAAAAATGAATTACCATGATCGAGTTTGAACTTAAATGGTGTCCTCCGATTGCAGCTGGAATTGAACTCTGTCCCATCTAGCAATGTCTTCCTCACTGTCCTTGAGGAGCATCCTCGTCCATTTCTTATAAAACTTTTTTTAGGGAAAATAGACTGAGCAAATAGAATTAGGGTTGTTCACACTTTGGTTAAAACCGATTACCGAACCGAATCGAAACGAAATTTATCAATTTAGTTCGGTTTTTCGTTTTTTCGGTTTGGTTTTGATCCGAACCGGAGTTTTTATAGAGTTCGGGTCGGTTTTTTGTTGGCTTTTGAATAAACCGAACCGGAAAAAAAAAACGAACTTTTTTTTGACCCAAATAAATCCTAGCCATAGGATCTACCAATCTAGGGTAAATGCCGTCGTCTCTTTACTAAATGGGATGTAAGAATAAGATCTAAAGTTCTAAACCGCCGTCTCTCTCTCAATTCACTCACTTTCTTGTTTTGAGTTTTTTCTTTTCCTCTCAAAACCCTAACCCTAAGACGACGGCGGCTCCTCTTCTCCTCTTCCTCAGTTGCTCTCAAAATCTCCATTGGAATCTCCTCTTCTCCTCTTCGTCTCAAAATCCCACCCAGACGCAGCCTCCTCGCACTATCGACTCTTGATCTCAATCCCTCCTCTGGTGTCGTTCCCCCTACCGCCCTCCTCTGGTCCTCCCATCGCAGTGCCTCTCTCCTCAGTCCCCGCAGTATCTCTCCATCTCAAACTAAGCTGCTAAGGTACAAATTAATCTTGACATTTCTAAGTGTTAAAATTTTAAATTTGTAACTAGAAAATAATAAGTTTTGGTTTATACTTTTGTTTGGTTTAAATTGGTAGATTTGATTTGAAGACTTGCCTGTCTTGGAATCTTGGTGGTTGCCTGATTCATTGTTGTAGAATTGTAGTGCTAGTGTACTCACTGTACTGTGAACTTTTCTACTCTTAGTATGGATTTTGATATGAATATTAGGGGACGTGAGGATTCAAATTCCAATAGCATTGATAATTTAAGCCGAATAGAAGTAAGTATGCAACCCTCACAAAGTACTAGAAAAGCAATTAAATCCAGATCCGAAGTTCGGCTGCATTTTACTAAGATCAATGACTTAAATGGAAGTGTGAAAGCAAAGTGTAATTATTGTTCAAAACAATGTAATCCCAATACTAAAAAAAATGGGACAACAGCTTTGAAAAATCACATGGGTAGTTGTCATGATAATCCACACAATAAAGAAACTTCACAAAATCTATTGAGTTTACAACCGGTTCAAAAAGGTGAGAAGGGGGAGGGTGTATTAACTAATTGGAGATTTAACCAAGATGAAGCTAGGAAGAGTCTAGCATATATGGTGATAGTGGATGAGCTACCATTTAGTCGTGTTGAGCAGCATAGATTTCGTAAATTCATGTCTATTTTTTGTCCTATGTTTCATATTCCTTCACGTTCGACAATCACAAGAGACATTTATGAGTTGTATGTTAATGAGAAGATGTTATTGAAAATTTTCTTGAAAGAAACGTGTCAAAAAGTATCCATCACCACAGATACTTGGACCTTTTTGCAGAGAATAAATTATATGTGTATCATTGCCCACTTCATTGACAATAATTGGAAAATGCACAAAAAAGATTCTAAATTTTTGTTCAATTTCTACTCATAAGGGTGAGGGGTTAAGCATTGAAGTTGAAAAATGCCTGTTGGATTGGGGATTGATAAAGTATATTCAATAACAGTTGATAATGCAAACGCAAATGATGTTATGGTTAATCACTTGAAGAAGAAAATTAACAATTGGGGGCATAGTGTTCTTAATTGCAAGTATCTTCATATGAGGTGTGTTGCACATATAATAAATCTCATAGTGTAGGATGGGGTAAAGGAGATGGTAAAATCAGTTTCTCGAGTTCGTTTGGCAGTGAAATATATCAGACAATCTCCTTTTCGTATAAGAAAATTTAAAGAATGCATTGAGATTGAAAAGATTGAGAGTAAGTGCATGTTGTGCCTTAATGTTGCCACTAGTTGGAATTCCACATACCTTATGTTAGATACGGCAGAGAAATTTGAAAGAGCTTTTGAAAGATTTAATCATATGGGTCCTTTCTTTAGGAGTGACTTGGAAGAAGGGATTCTCGATGATGATGATGATTGGGCTAATGTGAGGCGACTTGTACAATTTTTAGAACACTTTTATAATCTCACTTTGAATGTATCAGGGTCTTTGTATGTGACTGCTAATATTTTTTTGCCCGAGTTAGATGAAGTTGATTGCCTTTTGAAACAGTGGGGAAGCAATGTTGATGTGAATTTAGCTTCAATGGCTTTTAAAATGAGAGACAAATATAAAAAATATTGGGGTACTTTGGAAAAGGTAAACTACTATCTTTTTCTTGCCGTGATGCTAGATCCTAGGCATAAGATAAGATTTGTGGAGTTTACTTTTTTAAGACATTATGATGATAATGGAGAATTGGCCGCAATAAAGGTGAACTCTATCAAGGAGGTTGCTGTTGAGTTTTACAATGAGTATAAAAGAAAACTTGATCCAGTCACGACCACTTCATCCTCCTATGACACTTCTAGTACTTCATCTACTTTTGGTTCAGAAAGTACAACTATTTATAAACAATCTTACAAGAGATATAAGAAAGAAGCAGGAGGTGGAGATTCTAAATCTGAATTGGATAAGTACTTGGCAGAAGAATGTGAGGATGAAGAAGAAGAATTTCAAATTCTTGATTGGTGGAGGAAACATAAAATCAGAATTCTTATTCTTGCTCAAATGGCGAGAGATGGTTTGGCTGTCCCTATTTCAACCGTTGCTTCAGAATAATCATTTAGCACCGACGGACGTATACTTGATCCATTTAGGAGCTCATTGACTCCGAAGCTAGTGCAAGCGCTTGTGTGTGCACAAGATTGGCTACGGTCCGATATTCGACCAATTTGTGTGGAGGAAGATGTGGAACAACTTGATAGGATTGAAAATGGTAATCTACTACCCATTGTTAATATTGTAATATGTAAACATCGATTAAAATTTATTTATTAACTAATTGCTCATTTGCTTGTTTTACTTTAAAACAGAAATAACAAAGATTGGAGGAACAGAACCCGCAATTGTTGAAATTTAAGTTTGATGCATATGGAGTTAATGTTTTTTGTGAGATTCTTTTCATTTTTTTCTTCTTATAGTGAAGTTATATTATTTCTAATTTTTCTTATATTCATTCGTATATTATATTTTCTTTGTGTAGGGGTTCTTGGTTTGGAGGATTTGATATTATATATTACCATGACTTTATTATGCTAAGTATCATTCAATTTTATGTTTGGTTTACTGTTAACCATGACTTTATTATGCTATAGTAGTCTACTAATTTGTTATATTCATGTGATTGTGAGTTTCTTTCTTCGTTGGATAACTTGGATTCTAGTTTTACAAGTGATGATGAGAAGGATTATGTTTCTGAAGTTGCACACTATGAATCATTTATTTAATGATTTGTAGGAGTGACTAATGATAAATTAATCCTATCTGAGCTTTATTTTTTCTCATTGGTTATAAGTGATGATGAGATGGAGTTTGTTTCTGAAGTTGCATACTATGATTTAATGATTAATAGGAGTGACTAGTGATGAAATAATTCTATCTGAGCTTTACGATTGTTACTTTTATGATTGTTACTTCACTGAATTTTCATGTCATACAGTGAAATTTTGAGTGTTTCTTTGAGTGTTGGTTGTACCATCAGTTAGCGATTGTTGTTTCTTTGAGTGTTGACTGTACCATGTTAATATGCTCGCTTATTTGCTCCATAACTCTAGATGGTGTTTGCGATTTTCTCCTAATGGTATGCAGGTATGGTATTTACGATATGTAATGAATACTTAATTTCTCTGCACAAAATGATGTGATGAAATTGTTATCAATGGTCTGCAGATTGTGATTATGACTTTGAAATGGGTCATTTGAAGAGATTCTCATTTCGAGAGCTGCAAATTGCAACTGAGAATTTTAGTTCTAAGAATGTTCTAGATCAAGGTGGATTTGGAGTTGTATATAAAGGTCATCTTTGTAATGGAACTATGGTAGCAGTTAAAAGGCTGAAAAATCCCAAGTTTAGTGGTGAATTCCAGTTCCAGACGGAAGTCGAGATGATCAGTTTGGCTTTGCATAGAAATCTCCTTTGTTTGTATAATTTTTATATGACCTCGAACGAGAGGCTCCTTATATATCCATATATGTCAAATGGGAGTGTTGTTGATCGTCTAAGAGGTTTGCTCTTCTTCTTTTCTAGCATCATTTACCAAACAGTCAGAAACAGAAAACTTTCTTCCTTCTTTTGTCTAGACTTAGGTGTTTATAATTTTTTATACCAGATAGGCAGATATATGATATAGGGGGATACAAAATGCATTCATTCATCTGTATGCTAATGCTTAATGTAATTAATGAAGGCCTATTAAGACTACAAGTCTGGTATATGATCTATAGTATGCTTCTTTTTCTTTTCCCTTCCTAAAGGGTACCACTTTTGCAGACCTTTATCTTGAGAAGCCATCACTGGATTGGTACAGCCAACACATTTTGTTGCTTCACTTTGCTACATTTTCTCAGTTTCAAGTAAAGAGAGGTACATTTTGATTGTTGCTTCACTTTGTTATATTTTTGCTACATTTTGATTGTTGCTTCACTTCGTTATATTTTGCTTCACTTTGCAGTGTCTGCTAATTGCTTAAGTGCTTGAGATGAGGCCTGCAAACTACAAAAGTGTTACAGAAAGTCAGAAACTTGTAATTTCAAATTGTAATTATAAACTTCTATAGTTGTAATTATTTGTAACTTGTAAATTGTAAGCGTTTTTGCTAGCTATTACTGTAATTTTGTAAGTGTAAGGATATCTACTACTAGTAGTAGTGTGGTGTAGATTGTAGAGGACCAGAGGTGGAAAAAAAACTATGACTGATCTGCTGATTATTGATTTGAGTAGTGTAAAAATTATGAGTGCATTGCTAATTGGATGTTGTTTGCTTAATGAATATTAAATAATGAGTCTTTCACTCAAAATATAATATAATTATATAAACATTCAAAACTGAAATACTTTCTTAAGTTCGGTTAGTACGGTTATTAACTGAACCGAACCGATATATTTCGGTTCGGTTAAAACCGAAATGTAGATGTTCGGTTCAGAGTTCGGTTTCAATTTTACCAAACCGAAAAGTTCGGTTCGGTTCGGTTCGGTTTTGTTCGGTTCGGTTCGGTTCGGTTTGGTTTTGAACCGATGAACACCCCTAAATAGAAGAGTGATTAGCTAGAGATTTGGAGATTGGGGTTTGTTGATTTTTTCCCGAACTGACCCACTTTTCGAAACTAATTTTCAAGATGAACTTGTTTTCAAACTAATTCATATGGTCGACCAGTCATCATAGGCAACTGCGCCCTGTTCGATTGTGAGGTTGTAGTTCTCAACTATGGGCCAAGTATATATCATATCATGCTTAGCTAATAGACTCCGAGACTTGGGGAAAAACTTTCCTAAGTCTAAGGATGATATAACTAAGGCTGTAGTTGGGTACTATGGCCTCGAGATTACCTAGGTCGCAGTTCAGTTATACCAGGAGTTGGTCCCAGTTCTTAATGAATCTTCTACTCCTCATTCTCCCTTCACTTCGATTCTCTCCCAAAACTCTCTCCAACTCCAAAACTCAATTCTCCCAAAACCCTAGAACCCTACTAACTCTCCTTATAGTCCCTAAAATCTCTCCAAAATTTGACTTAGATTTACACCACCCATATATGTTTTGGTATCGAAGGATGACATGGTTATATATTGATCCTCCTCGACCTAGTCCAGCAGACGTTCAAATAATGGTTTCGATGAGAGAGACCGAGCCATCTCACTGGCATTCAATGTTGCAGCCAATGTATCAACTGAGGGCATCGACGCACCGTTCCATAGTAAGACATAATAACTTTTAATTCAATTTATAAATTGTTATTTAAGTTTATTACATCATTTTGAAGCATACAATATTGTTGAAAACAGATTTTGGGGAAAAATAATTGTTATTCTTATTCATTTGTTTCTCTACTGTATACATCTATATATAAGAATTACATTCATGGATAAGAAGAAAGGAGATTGAGAGAAGATTGGGGAGAGAAAGATTTGGGGAATCTGTCCCCTATAGATTAGGAAACATAATATACAATTACTATATTTCAACACTCTCCCTCAAGTTGGTGCATAGATATTGAACATGCCCAACTTGTCAACAAATTTCAAGAAGAGTCGATTCGAAACTGCCTTAGTTAGGATATCTGTGACATGATCTTCTAACTTCACTTTCGATATCTCAATGACTTTCTCATCTATTTTTTGTTTGATGAAGAATCTTTCCACCTCTACATGTTTCGTCCTATCATGCTGAACCGGGTTAGCAGCAATATCACACGCTGCTTGACTATCACAATATACTTTCATAGGTTCATTCGGACCATAGCCTAAGTCTTGTAACAAGAGTTTCAGCCATAAAGCTTCCGCTATACTTAAAGCTACTCTGCGATACTCAGCCTCTGCACTAGAGCGTGCAACAACATTTTACTTCTTGCTCCTCCATGTAACTAAATTTCATCCAACAAAGGTGAAGTATCCTAAAGTGGAGCGCCTATCATTTATAGATCCTGCCCAATCAGCATCAATATATGCTTCAACCTTCAAATGACCATGTTTCGCAAATAAGACCCCTTTTCCTGGAGCAGACTTAATATATCTCATAATTCTCATCACCGTATCCATATGTTGTTCCTGAGGTGCATGCATAAACTGCTTACAATACTTAAGTGGATTGTGTGTCGATTGTGTAAACAAGGAAAAAATCACTTTTCATATTTCACTGAACTTTTTTACAACAGAGGCCGCACCTCACAACTGCAGCCTCGGTTAAATTGAGGCCGCAGTTGCCAACTGCGGCCTACATATGAATAAAATTCACATAGACCCCCAAACTCTCTAGAAGTCTCTGTGAGATGAATAATGAACAATCACAGTTGGCAACTGCGGCCCCGGTTTAATTGAGTGCGGCCTCCATATGATAAAAAATCACAGAGACTTCCAAGCTCTCTGGAAGTCTCTCGGAGATGTAAAAAAAGAACAGTCGCAGTTGCCAATTGTAGCCCCGGTTAAATTGAGGTCGTAGTTGCTAACTGCGGCCTACATATGAATAAAATTCACAGACCCCCAAGCACTCTAGAAGTCTCTGTGAGATGTAAAAATGAATAATCGCAATTGCCTACTGCGGCCTCAATTTAACTGGGACCGCATGTTGAACATTGGCCACCACTTCCAGAACGTCATTAACGCTATCATTTGGATGCTTATCGTCTTTATATTCCTCATGTTATACATCTACCTTGTATTCGTCATCTTCTAATAACTCATTGTTAACCATAACATGATTAAAGTCTGCAATAATGTTTTCGTTATCAACAAGATTGCGTTTAAGGCTTGAATTCGATGGTGGCAAGTCATGTCAGAGGAATTTGTTCGTGTTGGATTTGTCAACATATTTTTTTGTCGAGGCAACAATCTTTCAATGAGAGCAGTAATTTTACCTTCTTTCCTTTTTAGGAACAGAGTATGATCTGAATTACTCTGATAGTATTCGAATGTCCTCATTGATTTTGTAAATCACCCAAACCAAGCTCTTGGCGACTGCTTAAGTCCATACAATACTTTCTTCAAACGACATACTTTATTACTGTGTTGGACTGGTCTATTCAACCCTGGTGGAAGATCCATATAAACCTCTTCTGTCAATTCCCCATGCAAAAATACATTCTTCACATCAAATTTCTCCAATTGCCAGTCAAGATTTGTAGCAAGTAACAATAAAACTCGAACAGTATTGAATTTAGCCATAGGTGAGAATGTATCTTCATAATCAATTCCATACATTTGAGTGTATCTTTTGGCAACCAGCCTTGCTTTGTATCGCTCTATTGAACCATCAGACTTATACTTCACCGTATAAATCTATCTGCATCCTACTGGCTTCTTCCCTACTGGCAGCTCAACTATCTCCCAAGTCTCATTCTTTTTCAAGGATTTCATCTCCTTATCCATAGCTTCTTTCCACCTTGGATCAGTAAGGTCTTCCTGCACAGTATTAGGAATAGATACAATAGATAATTGATTTACAAATGACTTATTTGATTCCGACAAGCGGTGAGTGGATACATAATTACTCATGGCATATTTGACGTTACTAGTAGGATCAGGTTCATAAGTGGGTTTTGGAATAACTCTATTAATACGGTGCGGGAGTTCTCTTCTAGGAGCTTCGGACAACGATGACGATTGGTTTTGGAGTTCTGACGGTTCACTCTCATTGAAATTCGATACTGGTTGCAATTCTTCAAGAGGGGCTTCTTCCCTTGGTTGCACTTCTTCAAGAGGGTCTTCCTCCCTTGCTAGGTCTTTATTTAAGTGTTCACCATTATTTGTATTCATTTGTTCGTTTTGACTGGTAATTACTTCATCATACCCAAGAGTCTGAATTTCACTTCGGTACTCCCCCTGAAGTTCAGTCGTAAGAGAAGAAAAATACATCTCATCTTCATGGAACACCACATCCATTGTCATAAACATCCTTTGAGTTGGTGGGTGATAGCACCGATACCCTTTCTTATCTTATGCATATCCTACGAAAACACAGCGGACAACTCGAGGAGTTAACTTATTGCGTTCATGTTGATGAAGATGAACAAATGCAACACACCCAAACACACGAGGTTGCAAGTTGACGACTTTTGGTGCATTCACAGCTTCAGTTATTGCTTGAAATGGTGTGAGGAAGTTTAGGATGCTAGAGAAAACTCGGATGATTAAGTATGCAGCAGAAGCAAGGGCTTCCTCCCAATAAATGAGTGGCATATTTCCATGGATAAGAGAAGCACATAACACCTCGAGCAAGTGTCTATTTTTCCTTTCTGCAAGCCCATTCTGTTGAGGTGTATATGAGCATGTAGTCTGGTGAACAATGCCAAATATTGTTGTAGATTCGAACTCAGGTACTCTCCGCCATTATCACTCCTAAGAACTTGAATTTGTGATTTATACTGAATCATCACATGCTTGGGAAATTTTTGAAACAAGCCACTAACTTTACTTTTTGACTTCATCAAACAAATCCAGGTCATACGAGTACAGTCATCAATAAATGTCACAAACCATTTGGCTCCTCCAAATGTAGTGGTTTTGGATAGACCCCAAACATCAGAATGAATAATCATAAATGGAAGAGAGCTTCTACTTGGACTTGGAGGAAAAGAGACACGGTGACCTTTTGCGAGTTCACACACATCACACCGAAAGGCAGAAATATCCAACTTCAAAAATAAACTTGGAAATAATTTCTTCAAATAACCAAAAGAAGCATGCCCTAGACGTCGATGCCATAGCCAAATATCTTATTTCTTCTTCTCATCTTCGGATTCTTCCATACTTAGATCTCGTGTCAACTTGCTTGAACTTTCATATTCTAAATCCAGGTAATAGAGCTTCCCGTGTCTAACCCCATAACCAATCATCTTGCGAGTCCGAATATTCTTAAACACACAATGTTAAGGCCAATGACTACAATACAATGTGAGGCGGTAGTTATTTGAGCAACAGATAATAGGTTAAAATTCATGGATGGCACAACTAGGGCAGTATCTAAAGTTAGGTTGTTTGTGAGAGGTATGTTACCCTCGCTAGAAACAGTGGCAGGATCACTATTGGCAGTGGACACAGTTGATTTGGTGGATGGTTGAAAATTTGAACTTGTCTAGAATCAAAAGTCATATGGTGGGTAGCATCCGAATCAATTATACATGCATTATTCATAACAGAGGCAAAAATATTAAATACCTTACCATCATTACCTGCAGCTGTAACTAATGTAGATGACAAAGTGCCAGTGGATCGGTTGCAGTTCTTCTTCTGAGTATCTCTGTTATAATCACAATTCTCCGGATAGCCGATAATCTTAAAACAACGAGCTTTCGTGTGGCCGATCTTGCCACAATGAGTACACTTCCTTGAATCCATGGTGAAGAACAACAAATAGCAACACAACAAGCAGTACTAATAGTAACACAGAAAGCAGCACAGCACCACACCAAAATAGTACAACAGCAAATCAGATCTAAAAAAATTAGATCAAGAAAGCCCAACAGCAAACAAGATCTGGATCTGATCAACGAATCTGATTTGATCAACAACAAACATGATCTGGATCTGATCAATGAATCTGATTTGATCAACAGTAACAGCAAAGAGTGCAATGGCAGCAAAGCACAGGTAGCAATAGTAGAAGAGAGAGAGGGCAAGAGGGAGGCTCGACGGCGGTGGCATCGCTAGCTGAGGGCGGCGACGTGTCGACGGCAAAACGGCGGCGGCACACAGGGGTTGGCACTGGTGGCATTGTGGTCGAGCAAAAAGAGGAGGAGCAGTGCGGGGTTTTGGGTTCCGCTGGCTTCTGTTGTCGATGAGATGGCAGAAGAGGGTCGTCGGCGGTGGGGGTCGCTACTAGAGGAGCGTCAATGGCGAGGAGCACCAGAGACGATGCCGGAGGTGATGGGGAAAATCTAGAAGAAGGACAACTTCGACGACGATCCGACTTCGATGACGACTTCGATGCGCGATGGTGACCGAAGAACGACGACTTCGACGATGGCTTAGGATCTGTTGAAAGAAAGATTAGGCTTCAATTTCAGATCTGGAGCAAGATCTAACTTCGATGAGGATCTGACTTCGTCAACGAAGACGACGACGACGATGATGGGCTTCGAGGTTTCGATTTTCGGATGTTGAGACGATGGGAGCTCGAGGTTCGAGGTTTCGGGGGTCGACGAGAATCGGGTTGACGAGGATCGGGGTCAGCAATGGGATCGACGACAGCGAAGATCAGATCATGATCTTCTTCTTCAGGTAACCTAGGGAAATTTAGGCTCTGATACCATGTTGAAAATAGATTTTGGGGGGAAATAATTGTTATTCTTATTCATTTATTTCTCTACTGTATACATCTATATATAAGAATTACATTCTTGGAGAAGAAGAAAGGAGATTGAGAGAAGATTGGGGAGAGGAGAGATTTGGGGAATCTGTAACCTATAGATTAGGAGACATAATATACAATTACTATATTTCAACAAATATAATATAATATGATGTAGATCGAAGATGCATAAGATATTGCGAAGCAGTGTGCTTGTGCCTTGTTGAGCAATGTGGCTGACGCAATGAAAAATTTCGCATGAGGCATTCTTAAACCATGCAGGTCGCAGCTGAAACAAGTTGGTGAAGGAGCGCAACTAGATGCTCTATTGAACACTTTGGTACACCAAATGAGGAGAAGATAAAAGGCGGAGAGGAAACCCACTAGGTCGCAAGCAAGTCTAGAGGAGCAGCGTGCGGAGAGGAGCCAGTAGGAGGAGTGGGTGCACAGCAAGAAGAAGAAGAGCCGCAACATCAATAACAAGAGCAAGAAATGGAAGAGCATATCTTCATCTCCCAGTTAACGCAAATATCGCCAAAAAAGGCTACAACAAAAGAGAAAAAAGACAAAATTATATACTCCGGCTTGATTGTAATGGATTCAAGTGATTTTGCTTATGTCTCACCAAGTAGTATCCTAATGTTATATTTTTACTTTCCTAGTTTTGTTCTCTAAGTAGTATCACCAAGTAGTTTCAGAAGTATGGGGTTGGAGATGCTTTGAATGTTTGATTAGTTTAAATATGGTTGTTGTTGTTTGATTTTTTGTTGATATTGTTGTTGCTACTGTTATTTGTGGAAGTGGTTTGAATTTTGTGGGAGGATTGCTGAGAATATAGTGGATTGTGTGTTGATTGTGTAAACAAGGAAAAAATCACTTTTCATATTTCACTGAACTTTTTTACAACAGAGGCCGCATCTCACAACTGCAACCTCGGTTAAATTGAGGCCGCAGTTGCCAACTGCGGCCTACATATGAATAAAATTCACATAGACCCCCAAACTCTCTAGAAGTCTCTGTGAGATGAATAATGAACAATCACAGTTGGCAACTGCGGCCCCGGTTTAATTGAGTGCGGCCTCCATATGATAAAAAATCACAGAGACTTCCAAGCTCTCTGGAAGTCTCTCGGAGATGTAAAAAAAGAACAGTCGCAGTTGCCAAATGCAGCCCCGGTTAAATTGAGGTCGTAGTTGCTAAGTGCGGCCTACATATGAATAAAATTCACAGACCCCAAGCACTCTAGAAGTCTCTGTGAGATGTAAAAATGAATAATCGCAGTTGCCTACTGCGGCCTCAATTTAACTGGGACCGCATGTTGAACATTGGCCACCACTTCCAGAATGTCATTAACGCTATCATTTGGATGCTTATCGTCTTTATATTCCTCATGTTATACATCTACCTTGTATTCTTCATCTTCTAATAATTCATTGTTAACCATAACATGATTAAAGTCTACAATAATGTTTTCGTTATCAACAAGATTGCGTTTAAGGCTTGAATTCGATGGTGGCAAGTCATGTTCAGAGGAATTTGTTCGTGTTGGATTTGTCAACATATTTTTTTGTCAAGGCAACAATCTTTCATGGGTCTCATGGGTCAGCACGTCACGTACTGCGCTTCGAATACGATTAACATGTGGCGAACTATTAGGATGCTTGATTTGCTCAATATATAACTCCAAAGCAGTCCAAGTAGAATTTGGATCAAAAAGTTCCTGCAATTATGGAAGTAAGAGCCTCATCATCGACTACAGGCCCCTCCATAAAATATTAATCTCCTTTTCCAGCTGCATATCAAGCTCGGATTTTAACACTCCATTCACTTCTATCCCAGTTAGTAATTTCATACACCTTCTACACTAGTTCGTGCTATGTAACATTACAGAGAGCCCAAACTACTTCCCGTTCGACATCACTATAACAAGTAACTAACTTTGGGTCTCAAATTATTTCTCCCCCATAATATAACAAAATAGGAATTTTTGATTTTATACCTATATGTAAATGGAAAAATATGCGAGTGATTATCTAATCAAAAACATAACACACACGTACTATACATATGGTTCTATGAATACCTTAATAAACACTCCGAAGTTTGAGCATAGAGATTACGGCAGAGATGATGTCGAAGGCTGGCGAAGGAGGTGCTAAGTGTTGTGGGCGTTGTCGGATTGAATGTGGGTGGCGAGAGTTGAAGAATTTGGAAGAATATGGAAATTGGGGTTTGGGAATTTGGAGGTTGAATGTGGATGGAGAGAGGAAGATGAAGAAGTGGATAGGGCGATTTGGGAGAGATTTTAAGGAGTAGGAGGAAAGTGATGAGGGTTTTAGGGTATTGGGAGAATTGGGTTTCGGAGTTGGAGAGAATTTTGGGATAGAGATGAAGTGAATGAAAGAATGGGGAGTAGAAGAGTTATTAAGAACTGGGTCCAACTGTAACACCCCGAATTCCAAAACACAACTGAATTCGAGATTCCACAGGATCTTTACACTTCTTTCGTACAATTTTACAAGGAATTTAAAACTTTTCACTTTACATCAGAGTTACATGGAATCTTTACACTTTACATTTTACAACGGAAGCAATTTACAACATTTATATAAAAGATACAACAATATTTGAATAATTTCTAAGCATCAGTTCTCCTTTAATCTTTATCAGACCATTTATCCTGCATACAAAACTGTGGGTACGTCAGTTTATTCAACCGACGAAAATTATACACGGTCATCCTCTCTATGCCGAAAACAGTATAACGATTCTCATTTCTTGACAAAATCACAAACTTGTTCACAAAACAAAGCTAAAGGGACTATCCTATTGATGTCGTGTCGTGCTGTGCACTTAGTCCTTAATGCAGTTGTTATATTATATGACACTAATACGCACTTGTTCGGATTCTATGCATCCCATACTACATAGGTCCGAGGGCAAGCCCTTAATCGTACTTCATCTTTTAGGGTTCAATCCCTCGCCATGACTTAAACTACTACGGTAACTACGGTAAGTATCCTAGATGTTCTATGATCTACGAGCCCATGTCCAGGCAGTCTGGAGGGGAATCCCACGCACTGACATGACGCATCAAGCAGGCAGACTATGGACAATTCAGCCTCCGCCATGGAACAATGGCAGCACCCGTAGCCACCAAAATACCCCACAAGCATCGCCACCGGGACGATAATTCCAGAGTAGTGCCCACGCCATGTCATGACGCATCAAGCAGGCAGTCTGTGGATCACTCTCACACCACCAATACGATGGCTCTCATACTCGTGTTTTTTTCTTACTTTCATCACATCTTCACTATGTGTCTAATCCTTAGTTTATTTGAATCATGAACAAATCAATTCTCTAGAGTTAGCCCTCCCACTATACAGGTCTTAATTCTTTATTCAACATGACCCAAATCTTGGTCTCTTCATTTCAAATTTCATTTCAATTCATTTCTTTTCCATGCCGGTATGAGGCTTAGCTACACTCTAGTTCTCAATTTCAATTCACAATTACACAAGAATCGAGTCTTTCAAACTCATGAGTTCATTTTTCATGATTACATCAGATTTTCCTTTTCATGTTCATAGCATTCATAATCGTAAAACCTTTCATAAATTCAGCAGAATAATTCACTTCACTTTAAATGCGATTTCATGCAAAGGTAAACAAAATTCACTTTTCTAATCCATCACATCCAATCTCCATCAAATCTCTTTCAAACAATATATATATATATTCATTTTTATCACGAGACAGAAATAAAAATCCGAGACGTCAAAATAATCTGAACAGTCGACTCAAAACATCGCCAGTCGACCGTTCAGCAAAAGAAAAATATTCAAGAAATGGTCGGGATAGTCGACTGCTAAGCATGACCAGTTGGCTGTTCTGAAAAGATTTAAAAACTCGAAAAGGATCGGGACAGTCGACTGTTACTCAGACCAGTCGGCTGTTCTGCAGGGTTTTAACTCGAAGGATTTTAATACTCAGGTCGGTCGACTACTACATCTATTCGGTCGACTGATCAGTATTAAAATTTGAAATAAGGAACCATTTCTTCTTTCCTTCGATTCACACAAAATCTTAGTTTAAGATTACCATATGTTCATTTCCCGAAACTAACATACAATTTTATTTAATGACCCTGGCAACATGCATAGTTTACTAAATAATGTAGAGATCCTTACGACTAGTATTTTCCACACAACCACGACTTCAAAGAAAAAGGTATTTTCCCATAATCATCATTTTTCTACCGAGATAAACATTTATTCCAATTCAGTATGCTAGATTAAAATAAAAAATAACATACATTAATCATATCATTTCATTAAGTTCACCCATTCGTTTCATGCAATCACACTTGTGTTCCATTTTCATTTAAAATCATAGAATTAACAAAGTGCAATAATTTCACTTGTTTATTCTTGTATAATTAGTACAAAACTTAGCATGGTATCTTTCATTCTCTCAGACCAGTCGACTGTTCAACATGATCGGTCGACTGTACAGCTAGTTTTTCAATGTCTTTAGTTCTTTTCCATTCATTCAAATTTTCACATGATGTATATAGCATGAGAGATTTCATTATAACAATCATTCAATCAAACTAACTTTAACACACACATAATGACAATTCAATTTCAGCCCTAGCATGATTTCTACTCTAAAAGTCATGAGAAACACCTACCTTTTTGAAGAAACACGAATAGAAAGCTCCTAGAAAATCCTTTAGAATGCACGAATAGATCCTTCTCCTCCTAGGTGTAGAAAAAACCGAGTAATTCCCGACCTTCTTTGGATGAACACTCACACTAGAAACTACTCAATCTTTTCTCACTCTAATCTTTTCTCTTTCTAGTAAAATTTTCTAATGTACTAAGATGAGAAGAAACTATGGGGTATTTATACATAATTTTGGGTAGATTGAATGGTTAGGATTTGATCAACTAGTTAGGGATTAAAGGCTAGGATGAGTTTAGAAGTTGCCATAACCACCCATGACTTGAGAAACTACCTCACCACTAACTCCAACTCTCCCAAAACCGGCCTACTAAAAAGGGTGTGCAATGCACACTATATTGCATGCACGTGCCACCCTAGTGTCCCCATTCTTAAGTTGTTCATGCACTAATTTATTAATTGTCTACCATTGAGTCTACACTACAAGTCACCATAATTAAAAGAGAATTAAACTAAATGGGCTTACTATTTGGGCCAAAAATCATGGGCTCAAGGAAAAATACTTGAATTAATTATAATGGGCTAGAATTAGGCCTAGGATGTTATTTAGGCTTTAAAATAACTCTTGTAGGAAACAAAGAGAAATAATAAATATATTAGGCTATGAAGAAAAATATTGGACTCTAGAAAAAAAAAACCTATGAAATTTATGTATGCAAAAATACATACGGTCTCAAATTCTCATAAAATGAAATATATACAAATATATATATATATATAATAGATCGGGATGTTACACCAACTCCCGATATAACTGAGGTCGCAGTTGTGAACTGTGGCCTAGGTAATCTCGAGATTGCAGTACCCAACTGCGGCCTCAGTTATATTATCCTTAGACTTAGAAATTTTTTCCCCTAAGTCTCGAAGTCTATTAACCAAGCATGATATGATATATACTTGGGCCGTAGCTGGTAACTGCAGCCTATGAAGACTGGTATACCCTAGGAATTACTTTGGAAATTAGGTCATCTTGGAAATTAGTTTCAAAAGGTGGTCCATTTCGTATCACACCCTGCTTTCCACAATACAGAAATACGGGCACGCAACAAAGGCCCGGCAAATGATATAAATTTCCAAACTCGCATCATCAATAAGTTCTTCAAATATCATCTCAATAATATAAAATGTAACCACAACCACGCATGAAAGAATAATCACATAAACATGAATAATCCATGAAATATCTCACAAATAAACTCACATCTGGAAAGAAATAAACTTTGTGTCAAAACACTCGAAACACAATGTATATAAAAAATAGCAACAATCGTAACTGGGAGAAGCATGAAATAAGATTATTAATGCAGGCAAAAATTTGAATTCAGTTCACCAAGTCCTTCGGTCATTCCCTCTTCAGTACCTGTAATCTCCACATCTAAAGTTGGAGGAAAAGGTATGTTAGAGCAAACCACGGACCACAAGTAGTAACAAGCAAAATAGGAACACGAAGCAGGCATAACAGGAAAATCAATAAGAACTGGCAATTCAATTATTGAACAAGCATGAAAACGAGAAATAATATTGTTATGGATAAAAATGGAATTAAATCAGGACCGTTGAGATCGGGCAAGAATCTTAAAGTTTACAGGGGTAAAATGGTAATTTCACCTACAGACAGGTCCGAAATGGGAAATGGGCTTCTCTTCTGAAGCCTAATAACCCATAAACGGGCCCATTCGGCTGGGTACGGGTCCCAACCCGTTAAGGACCAATTCAGCAGGATATGAAGAAATCCTGGCTCATCCTTATCTACTGGAGGTGGTTTTAACCACTTCTATCCATCCACACCGGGGAGTAGGGATTCGTTCTTATCCAGAAGAAGATCCCCACGGCGACTATAAATATCCCTACCTCCTACCGTTACAAGGTGATCACTCTTTGCCTACCTAAAGCTTCTTTTGATATTTTTTTCTGAGTATTGACAAGAACGTCAGAGGGTGCGTCCCCGGGATCCATCCCGGTATTTCTTACTTTGTGCAGGTCCGCGGCAGCGGCTAGGAGCCAGCTGAACAGTAGTGGAAGAGGTTAGATTTGACCCATTCGAGTTCTTGCGAATCCACAAATTCATTTGATTTTCCTCACACCGAATTCAGCGGCAACAAATTGGCACCGTCTGTGGGAAATCTCGAATAGCTATCCGACCCTCCTCCTTCCACCAAAGCCACTCCTAGCCATGCCTCCGAAGAAGGGAAAGTCTGCGGCCTCTAACTGTCGAATAACCTCCATTCTCCTTCCGCCTCCGGAGGGTCTCCCTCCGCCCATCCAACCGACCCCGCGGCTCGAACAACCCATTCCACAATCCGTTCAGCAGCCTCTAGGGCCCCAAGTGGTCGTAGAGGAAACCTCTCGATAAAGCCGTCAGAAGAAACCCATGCACCAGGTCCACATCTCCGTGCATAACCCTTCCATGGACTCCATGGCCTCCTCTAGCCCTCCAACTTCGAGAGATCTGCGGGATGTTCTCAACAACTGGCAGAATGATCCATATCTTCGAATCCTCTTGGATGAGAGGCAAAACCGTGATAGGAACCCTCATTGGAAGCATCAGAGGGACCAGTCACCCTGCAGGATAGATCGCAGAGGGTCCAACTCTTCCAGGAGACGGAGAGAGTTTCCCCAACATCGCCAGAGAGGAAGCCACTCCCCGTCTGGCCGTCCTGCACCTCGAGCTCAACGGGATCATGAGGCCCCCTTCACGAGGGTGGAGTTCCAACAATTCCAGGAGGCGGTCCTACGGGCACTCAACGCCGCCCCCAGCAATGGCCAACGAGATCCCAGTCCTCGGCCGGCTCCCAACCATCGCCGCCCATCTCATGATCATCGTCGCCGCTCTCCAAGTCCTCGGCCGGCTCCGAGCCATCACCGTCACTCTCCTAGTCCTCGGCTGGCTCTGAGCCATCACCGTCGCACCCCCAGTCCACGGCTACTCCAAGCTACCACAGCTGTAGCCACAGCCCTCTTCTACATGAAGATGAGTCTCGGGGCTTAGCTAGGCAGGACCGAAGAGAAGACTCGGTCTACCGCCGTCTCCACGAGATGGAGAGGTGCCTTGGCTGGCCCGACAGAGATAAAAAACAACGGGCGAGGAACCTTTGCCCAAGCAGGCCCCCTTTCTTCCGCACTATCATGGAGGCACCCGTTCCTGAGAACTTCAAGCCTCCACACTTTGAGTCTTACACCGGAGAGTCGGACCCCGCTGATCACATTGAGAGTTTTAAAACTCTCATGATGATCCATCATGCCTCCGACGCCCTTCTATGCAAGACCTTCCCGGCCACACTCAAAGGGCCCGCTCAAGAGTGGTATTCCCGACTTGCTCTGGCATCTATCTTCTCCTTCGACCAGTTCGAAGGCCTCTTCCTCACACATTTCATGAGTAGCCGCCGCTCCGAGAAGACGAGCACCACATTGCTCTTCCTCAGCCAAAAGAAGGGTGAACAGCTGAGAGATTATGTCAAGCGGTTCACCGCAGAGGCTCAGTCTATCGCTTCCCTGGATCAGTCAGTGGCTTCGGATGCTTTTCAATCCAATGTCATCAACCCTGACCTGTAACGCCCCGCCCCAATACTCAGACAATTTTATTATTTTTAGAAGACAAATTAGATACTATGTAGTACAACTGCTCACCACAGGCTGCCTCTCAAAAGGTGGTTAACCAATTAGGTGACTCTTGATCATAGGCAATTATATTTATACTCAAATTATTTTTGTACAACTCCCGATATGGGATTATGATTTCTCAATATCCCCTCAAATCTCGTGTATATCTATACATGTTACCGAATCCAAACCAACACATTAAAGTTTTTTTCAATCAAAGTCGGGTGATGACGTCTTCTCATCATTCATCCCTCACAATTTCAACAGCACGATGGCATTTCTCAAACTCACCGTGGGCCCCCTTTCCTCAACAACCGGATTTCATGAAATCCTTCCTATAGAGTATTTCTATAGGACAACCCCAAATTCATATCATATATATATTTATAAATTAGAAATTATGGGGTATTACATACACCCCCACCTTAGAAATCAGCGTCCTCGCTGAGTACGGGGCACACATCTATTGTAGGATCTGCCTTTCTAGCCGATGTAGCATCGTCCTTGATCCCGATAATTCCGGAGACTAGTCCCACACTGCAGGTAATTTCGGAGACTATTTCACTCACACCTCGATAATTCCGGGGACTATCTCATACCGCAGATCATACTGAGACCCTCTTCTACATTCGGTGTCGAAAGTCGGCTCTGATACCATTTGTAATGCCCCGCCCTAATATTCAGACAATTTTATTATTTTTAGAAGACAAACTAGATACTATGTAGTACAACTGCCCACCACAGGCTGCCACTCAAAAGGTGGTTAACCAATTAAGTGACTCTTGATCATAGGCAATTATATTTATACTCAAATTATTTTTGTACAACTCCCGATATGGGATTATTATTTCTCAATATCCCCTTAAATACTAAAGACGTTCTCAGTATCGTCTATGTATGGGGTGCTGAACGATGGGGGCATCAGAGATTTTCATGCGAAGTGCATATGGAATGCTAAAGTTCCACCCAAAGTAAAAGGGTTCTTGTGGCTTGTTCTCCATAATGCAATTTTGACCAAAACTAACCTTAGAAGGCGAAATATCATGGTAGACGCGACATGCCAACAATGCAATCAAGAAGAGGAGGACACGAAACATCTTTTTATCGATTGCCCTAGAGCCGCCATGGTTTGGGAAGTGATAGGGTTGGGTTTTCACACTTTTGGGACGCCAAAGAGCATACTAGACCTTTGGGGTGACTGGAGAGACACTAATATTAGGAAAGAACATAAGGCATTATGGGATATCACTACTGGGGCGATCTTGTGGGCTATTTGGAGGCATAGAAATGATTTCTGTTTTTGCAATATTAGATGTACATATCACATTTTACTGCGCAAGATTGTTGACCTTATTCATGATTGGACAGGCCATTCAGGACCCAAGAAGAGGGGCAGAGGAGACGGGGAGGGTTGATCGGGACGGAGCAGATTGCAGGCGATCAGAGGCTAGGTTCTTTTGGGGTCCATCTTGGAGGTCATCGATGGGATCAACCTAGTCATGCCACTTTTGTTCACTTTACCGCTTTCCTCTTTTCTTAGCTTATATGCTATGTTGTATTAGTTTGTTTCTATGGTTCTTAGATGTATTTTGGTGCCGATGAGCACGTTACTTTGTATGATGTAGGAGTTTGGAAACGATGTAGGAATATTTTGTAATCCCGTTAATCTTTCATTAATGAGATTGGTGACTGTGGTCACTTTTGTTTCACAAAAAAAAATATCCCCTCAAATCTCGTGTATATCTATACACGTTACCGAATCCAAACCAACACATTAAAGCTTTTTTTCAATCAAAGCCGGGCCCACCTTGGGGTGATGACGTCATCTCATCATTCATCCCTCACAATTTCAACAGCACGATGGCATTTCTCAAACTCACTGTGGGCCCCCTTTCCTCAACAGCCGGATTTCATGAAATCCTTCCTAAAGAGTATTTCTATAGGACAACCCCAAATTCATATCATATATATATTTATATATTAGAAATTACGGGGTATTACATGACCTCAGGGCATCCCTAGCCAAGAAGCCTCCTCGGTACTTCTCCGAGTTCCTCCTCGGGAGTGAGAAGTATATCCAAGTTGAATAGGATCTCAGTCGCCTACTCTAGAGGGGTCGTCTTCCGGGAACAAACGGAATACTGCTGAGGAAGAAGGAGCTAAGAAGCTCCAAAAAAAAACGGAGGTCAACGGTGCCCTCTCCCCCGCTTCGAAAAGTTCACTCCGCTCAATGCGAGTGTCTCCGCCATCTTGATGGAAATTGGGGACGAGGGTATTCTACTGCCAACTCCAAAGATGAACATCCCCGGGAAGAAGAGAAACCGAGATAAGTGATGCCGCTTCCACAGGGACCATGGGCACGACACAGACGACTGTCGGGCCCTGAAGGACAAAATTGAGGCCCTCATTCAGATAGGGCATCTTGCTAGGTTCGTAAGAAGGGATAGGGCCGATCCGCCTCCATCCCCTAGGGAGGCTAACAGGAGAATAGAACAGCATGCGGAGACCCCAGATGTCGAAGTAGAGGCCATCTTGCACCTTATACACGGAGGCCCAATGGGGGAGATTCCAACTCCTCCTGAAAAGCCTTCGTTAAGGAAGTGAACTCCGTGCAGAAGCATCCTCCCCCCAAGGGCCTTGGAGTCCCTGTTACGTTCTCCAATAGAGATTTGGAGGGCGTCCGTGCCCCACTGCGACGCCCTTATTATTAACCTCTAAATGGAAAACTTCGATGTGCGCCGGATCCTGGTGGACAACGGCAATTCGATCAACATCCTCTTCTTGGAGGCATTCAAGGGCCTCCAACTATCAAAGGACCGGCTCACACCAACTGGCTACACTCTTCATGGATTCACCGGGGTGCCGGTGATGGTCGAGGGAGTTATAATCCTCGACGTCACTGCTGGAAAAACCCCGATCACCCGCACGGAGCCGATGGACTTCATGGTGGTGGATGTAAAAGCTGCCTAGAATGTTATCCTGGGTCGACCATGTCTGGTCGCACTCCAGGCCATCCTTTTGGCTTATCATATGAAGATGAAGTTCCCTACTCCCACAGGGTTGGGAGAAGTGAGAGGGAGTCAGGAGGCGGCTCGCAAGTGTTGTATGATCTCGATTGGAGGCCCGGTCCTCTCTCTAGAAGCCCTCGAAATCCCACCAGAAAGTAACCAGACCATCTCTGAGCCAGTGGACGAGCTGGAGGAAGTGGCCTTCTCAGAAGAAGACGCCACCAAGACGTTCCGGATCAGCAAGGCACTTTCCCCTTCCGTCAAGAAAGACATCTCCCAATGCATAAGGGAGAAACGCGATCTCTTCGCCTGGACCGCAACCGAAATGCAAGGGATCTCAGAGGAGCTCTTAATGCACCACTTCAGTGTTGCCGCGGGAGTGAAGCCCGTCTAGCAGAAGCGACGCAAGTTCGCCCCCGAGCGCCAACAAGCGATCAAGAAAGAGGTCGAGAAGCTCCTGAACGCCCGATTCATCCAGGAGGTGAACTACCCCGAATGTCTATCCAATGTGGTGATGGTTAAGAAAGCCAATGGGAGCTGGAGGATATGCATCGATTTTACCGTCCTCACTAAGGCGTACCCGAAGGATCCATTTTCCCTTCCGAGCATCGATGCTCTGATCAATGCGACCTCCGGACATGAGCTCCTCAGCTTCATGGATGCCTTCTCGAGGTACAACCAGATCCGGATGTTCCCTCTTGACATACCGAAGACCTCGTTCGTGACTGATCAGGGCCTGTATTGCGACCGGGTCTTGCCGTTCGGCTTGAAGAACGCAGGAGCTACATACTAGCGCCTAGTGAACAGGGTCTTCCGAGACCAGATTGGCCAGAACATGGAAGTCTATGTAGACGACATGTTGTTCAAGAGCATCTGAGGGCTAGAGCATGTCCTCGACCTCCAGGAGGCCTTCGGGGTGCTTAGGAGGCACAACATGAGGTTGAATCCGAGCAAGTGTGCGTTCGGAGTCTCATCCGGAAAGTTCTTGGGGTTCATGGTCAGCCAGAGGGGCATAGAGGCCAACCCTGAGATGATCCAGGCCATACTCAAAATGGCTCCCCCTCTAGTGTTAAAGATGTACAGAGGCTCACCGGGTGCCTTGCGGCGATTGGGTGTTTCCTCTCCAAATCCGGGAAGAAGTGCCTCCCGTTCTTTAAGGCCCTCAGGGAGGCTAAAGGCTTCGAATGGGGGCAACAGCAACAAGAGTCCATCGACCAGCTCAAGGCGTACTTAGCTAACCCCCCAATCTTGAGCAACCCAAGGCCCGGGGAGGTCCTCTACCTATACCTCGTCGCTTCGGAGCAGACCCTCAATGCTGTCCTAGTAAGAGAAGAGGACAGGATGTAGAGGCCATCTACTATGTGAGTAAGGTCCTCCGGGACGCTGAACTCCGTGACCCAAAGCTAGAGAAGATGGCTCTTGCCATGGTTATGGCGGCCCGAAAGCTCTGCCCCTACTTTCAGTCTCATTCGGCGGTCGTTCTTACCGACCAGCCGCTGAAGCAAGTTATCCACAAGCCTGAGACATCGGGATGCTTGATGAAATGGTCCATAGAGCTGAGCCAGCATGACATCAGCTACCAACCCAGAACCGCTATTAAGGCCCAAGCTCTAGTAGAATTCATTGTGGAGAGCACCATTCCCGACCCCTGCGAGTCGGCTGCCGAACCCCTGGTCTGGACTGTTTATGTTTATGGATCTTCGTGCACCGACAGAAGTGGGGCTGGCATCATCTTGACCGGCCCAGACGCTTTCGTCCTGCATACTTTTTCCGCTTAAACTTCCCCGCATCGAACAACAAGGCCGAGTACGAGGCCCTCATAGCGAGACTCTGCATGGCCCGCAAAGCAGGGGCCAAGCGTATCCAGGTCTTCAGTGATTCGCAGCTGGTCGTGAATCAGGTGTCCGGGGAGTATGAAGCAAGAGATGAGCGCATGGCCAAGTACTTGGCGAAGGCAAAGGGACTACTGGCCTTATTTGAAAATGCTCGACTCCAGCGGGTTCCCCGAGAGGAAAACACACAGGCGAATGCCCTCTCAAGGCTCGCCTCCTCCTCCCTCCAGGGTTTGGAGCGAACCGTATTGATAGAGGTACTTCTGAGACCGAGTATTGAGGAAGACATCTTAGAGCCAATAGAGACTATTCTCCTCACACTTGGGGAGAATTGGATGAAGCCCTTACTCGAGTACCTTAGAGATAGAGTTCTTCCAGAAGACCCAAAAGAGGCAAGAAGGATTAGGACCAGAGCCGAGCGGTACACACTTCTTGATGGAGTCATGTATAAACGCTCCTACACTCAGATTGACGGCCGACCCTACCTGAGGTGTCTCTCCCCCAAGGAAGCGCTATATGCCCTGAAGAAGACCCATGACGGTATGTGTGGCACGCACTTGGGAGCGAGATCCCTCTCCCGTAAACTCTTAAATTACGGCTACTTCTGACCCACACTACTTAGTGACTCCAAAGAGTACGTTCGCCAGTGCGATTCCTGCCAGAGATTCTCTCCAATCCGTCGCCTACCACAAGCCCAGCTCTCCTCCTTGGCAAGTCCAATCCTTTTTGCAATGTGGGGGATGGACTTGCTCGGAACGTTCCCTCCAGTGCCGGGCTAGCTGAAGTTCTTGGTCGTGGTGATAGGCTACTTCTCCAAGTGGATCAAGGCCGA
Source organism: Hemerocallis citrina (assembly GCA_017893485.1). Classification (NCBI taxonomy): domain Eukaryota; kingdom Viridiplantae; phylum Streptophyta; class Magnoliopsida; order Asparagales; family Asphodelaceae; genus Hemerocallis; species Hemerocallis citrina. The sequence continues at coordinate 255,155,176 of CM030364.1, forward strand.
ACCCCTTGCAACGATTACCGAGCACAAGGTCCAGAAGTTCTTTTGGAAGAACATAGTTTGCCGGTTCGGTGTACCCCGTATCCTCGTAACCGACAACAGGACTCAATTCGCAGGAGCAACCTTTCGCGAATTCTGCACCGACCTCGGCATCCAGCAGCAATTCTCCTCGATATCCCACCCTCAATCCAATGTCCAAGCAGAGAACGCTAATTGAAAAATACTCTCCGGCCTGAAGAAGAGGCTCAATAAATCTACCAAGGGGTTGTGGGTCGAACATCTTCCCAACGTGCTTTGGAACTATAGCACCACCAAGAGAACTCCGACAGGAGAGTCCCCCTTCAATCTCACATACGGTTCCGAAGCCATCATCCCCCTAGAAGTGGGTCTGCCTTCACCCGACTAATAGCCTACAGTGAAGAACAGAATGCTAATTAGCTTCGCAATAGTCTGGACCTCATCGATGAGATCCGTGAGAGAGCTTCCATCAGATAGGAGACGTACCGACGTAGTATCACTCATTCCTACAACTAGAAGGTCTGGCCAGCTAATCTTAAAGAGGGGGACCTAGTACTTCGGAAGCTGTCGATCTCCATTCCGAGCAAAAAAGGCAAGCTAGCACCCAATTGGGAAGGTCCGTATAGGGTCTCCAGAGTTATTCGCCCAAGCACGTATCAACTCGAAGACCCGGGGGACAGGAGAATACCGAGGACATGGAACACAGAGCACTTGATGATGTACCAAGAGGGTGTCTGAACACCGCTCCAAGCAACTTCCCCAAGAGCGCTCCATAAAACATGTCAAAATTTTTTTATTTTCCATATCAAAGTGTAAGGGCGGCTCGCAACTTAGAAGCGACCACCTAATTGTTTTGAATAAAAGCAATCTATCCCTGCAAGTTCTCTATTTTGAGCATTCTAATTGTATTACGTTGGCACTTACAAAAAAAACATTAAACGACACGCTCGGAGTCCAGCACACGGTTCGATTCCTCTTCAACTACTCGATTTTAAGCGAGTATGAAGTGGTTCACCTTTCAAAATTTCTCCCATAGCTGTTGATATTCTTTGAACGACACACTCGGAGTCTAATTGGTTCGATTCCACTTCAACTACTTGCTCTTAAGCGAGTACGAAGTGGTTCACCATTCGGAATTGCTCCCACAGCTATTGATATTCTCTAAACGAAAGTTCGTAGTCCAACACTTGGTTCGATTCCGCTTTAACTACTCGCTTATAAGCGAGTACGAAAGCATTTTGCCATTCGAAATTGCTTCCACAACTGTTGAAACTAGCTTTAATAGCAAGTTCGGAGCACAACTATCCCTTAGAGTTTCTCCTCAAACCCACCTCCAAGAATGGGTCTTCCCAAGATTCATACAAAGCTCAACTCAACCGTTCACCAGACAATGCTTGTCGTTCGACGCCTCATTCGACACGTTCGCCACTAGTCGAACAGACGTGATTCCGAACATAAAATGGGCAAAACACTGTTGACAAGTCAACGGCTTAAGAGCCACGTGTCGCTCGCCTACCGTTCACCACATTCGCTGCAAAGAATGAGAACTCTCTCAAAATCCGTGCCCAAGTGCAAGAGAACTCAGTCAAAAATTGCTTTACTTTATTTCATCAAAGTTAAAAGATATAAGTCTTATTCTCGATACAAGTCTCACACTAGACCAAAATCCACAACAAGAGACTACAAGACTACAAGGCATCAAGAGGCCACCCTAACCCCTCCTAGGGAGCGGGATGATCCTATTGAGCGACACACGGTGACGGCGAGCACCATGCTGCTGGCGACCCCTCTCCGCAGACATCTCCAGGACAACGAGCCGAGTGGCATCATCGGCACCCACTCTAACTGTGGCCCCAATGATGCTCTGCTCGACGAACCGGCCACGCCACTCTGTGCATCCTCGGGACGTCTCGGTATAGGGGGCGAGCAAAGTGCAAGCTCATGGAATGACTTTCCCTGAGCATACTCTTTCCGAGGGCAAGAGGTGCTCCTAACGTTGCTTCCTTCGAACAACCGTCGCAAACGAGCGTTCTCCGCCTCCAGCTCTGCAATCCGCTCCTTCATCATCAGCGACTCTTATCTTCAACCGAGGCAGTCAAGCTGAACTGGCTCCGTGCGAGGCATCAGAAATTGTTCTCCGAAGATGAGCCGCCTCCATGCTTTTCTCAAGAACCACGTTCTTGAGTTCTTTTCTCGCAGACTTCACTTCGAACAGGGAGTGCCAAAGGAATTTGAGCCTCTAACCTTGGTTGACAGCCATCAACGGGCACGCCTCCTCACCTTCTGGTGCCACTTCATCGATTCTCTCTTCTGACTGCTTCATCTCTTTATCACGGTGGGCCAAGATCAGCTTCAGATGGTTCAACTCCGACTCCGCTTTATAAAGCCCCTCCCGATTTTGAACGAATCCCAACTTATAGATGCCTAGCTCGGAGCGGAGACGGGACACCTCACTATCCTGGAGGGGAACAAAAGAGATATAAATCTCTTAGAAGCAGACTATACCTAAAACTACAAGATAGTTTTACGCTAAGTCAGGACACAAATTGTGAAACATCAAAGCAACTTTTATTACTTAGTAGAGATACAAGAGCGGTGGCCAGTCCGCTATTAGGCATCACTACAATCAAACCTACTACTAGAAACAAGAGAAAAGCTACTATAAACAAAATAAAAGCTACTAAGGGAATCAGGGGTCCACCTCAGTGGGTCCAAGCTCGCGACCACTCCCCTCAGCTTCCTCTGGCAAGCACACTAAAGTCGTTGTAGGGTCCCCCACAATGAGTCCCTCTTTGTTGCCCCCCTCCTCATCAACCTCTTCCCCCTCCTCAAGATCCGCCTCAGTGTTTCTTCTCGACTCGTCGGGAATCAGGTAGTAGCCCGTGCGATCGAACCCTGGAACTCGCTCACTGACGTCTTTCAAGGCTGTGTCGTAGGCCTTCCGGATGTAGTTCTCCAGAAAGCCAATGGCCTTCTTTTCTGCGGCAGTCTCCGCCTTTCAAACAGCCTCGCGCACAGCCCTATCCCGCTCTCAGGCCACCTTCTCCATCTCAGCCGCCCTCTCCCGAGCGGCCTCACCCTTCTCCAAAGTGGCACTCTCCTTCACCTTCGCCAACGTTGACTCTAACAGGGTTATCTGGGCGGCCTGAGATTCGGCCAACAAAGCAACCGCTTCGGACTCTTTCTTCAACCGCAACCGCTCGACCTTCTCCCTATCGAGGGTTGCCTTCAATTCCATCTCTTGCTCCACCATTTGCCTCAGTAGGTGGCTGAAGTGGCAGACCGCCTGCAAGAAAGGATTCAAGGGTGAGAATAAGAAAGTCAACAATCTCACAAAAGAAAAACAAGAATTCACTTACCATCATCTGCACCTTGGCAATCTCCAGAGCAGAGTCGCCCACAGTCCCATGCTCCATGGCGGCCTTGTCTTTGGGGGTGGCCAAATGACGAACAGTGTCCATACAGCTCGTCGAATCCCCTAAGAAGCCGTTGTGCCTCCGAACTTGCCAGTCAGGGATGAAAATCCTCTTCAGCACGTCAGTCAAAATCGACTCAGCAGCCGCAATGAGAGGGGGAACCCGAGTGAAAGCATCGCAGAGAGGGGGAGACCACTCGCCGAGGGAGCTGTAGGCAATGCAGCCGCAGACTCCAAGTCCACAATGGATGTGACGCCACTCTCGCTCCTAGTGGCCTTGGACGGCGGCGGTCGAACAACCATGCGCTTCCTCTTCTTCTCATCGACCCACCTAGCGCTTAATGACGAATGCTTGCTCATGATGGCGTCGAAGTCCATGCTCGGATCTCCTACAAACAAAAGAAATCGAATGTTAAAAATCTTAACTCTTACAAGCTATGAGATAGAGATAAAACACAAGCAAAATGCTTACTAGGGTTCATCAGGCTTAGACCTCCCCAAAGAGAATCTCCTCTGAGATCTCTTTCCAACTCAACGTGGGCCGATCCAAGAGAATCCCCACCATCCTGTCTTCTTCCTGACTAAGAGATGGTTCTGCTTTTTCCCTCCTCGGTAATCATCCCTCCAAACGGTTGGGATATCCTATGGCACCCCACTTTGAATCAAAAAAATTATTTGTACCCCAAGATTTCACAGAGTCGGGGTTGTCGACTAGTGCGATGCCCTTCCGAGCGTTGAGATAGAACCGGTACTTCGTCCTCATCTTCTGATGAATCTTGTACAACCTACGAAGCACGTTGAGGCGAGGCTCGATCCTAGCAGCCTGGCAGTGAAGTACGAATCCCGTTACGTGTCTCCATATATTCAGCATCAATTGGATCGGGCCCACGCCAAACTACTGCAGCAGTTCCCTCACAAATGAGTGTAGGGGAAGTCGGAGACCCGCATTCAAAGCATCATAGGGAAACTGTCACGCCCCGCTTCCCAAAATACGGGAATACGAGTGCATGAATGAGGCCCAGCGAATGATGCGAATACACCATTCATAAGCTGTACAGGTAACTTAACAACAAGATAACAACAAAACCACGCAGGCATGTAAAATTGCAATAGGATAACAAAAGTACATGACATAGTCCATAGCATAAACAACAGCTGGAAAATACAAAGTAGTTACGAGTCAAGCACACCCGGAATACAATAAAGGGTAGCATGAATAAAACATGAACTAAAGATAACATGATAATTAACAAGACTAAAACATTTGACCAGCAACACCTTCGGGTAATTCTCCTTCCAGACCTGCAAGTACATTAATACAAAAAAGAAACAAGAAGGTGCCCATTAATACAAGTCACGGGCCGCAAGTGGTATAAGCTAACAGGACAAGTATAAAAACGAAACAAGAAGTTGGAAAAATAGTAAGGAATCAAAAATCATGTAATAGGAGAAATACAACATGTAAACAGGATCATGAACAAGACATCATGAAATAAGTGGCATGCATGTAAACAAGTAAGCAAGTAAACAAGTCAACATAAACATGTAACATGTAATTGGATCATGCAAGTACACGTGTTAATCTCATGTCTTTTATTAACCTAACTAGTGCAGCAATCTTGTGTCCCATACCACATGTTTGATACACGCAATCAAGTGAACGTTTAGACTTAGTGATGGATTCTATAGGTCACGTACTCAGGAAAAATATGTACATTCAATATTGTATCGAGATACGTGCAAGGTGAAACATGTAGAGTGTAAACTTGTAGCGTGAAACATGTAAACTTGTAATTTGCAACTTGTAACTTGTAACTTGTAACTTATAACTTGCAACTTGCATCGGTAAACCACGAGCTCCCGTTCGAGTATGCTCTTCTATATTGCCCACTACTAAATCTTTATCCTTATACCCCGGCTTGTTACTTTTATTAATTTTAATCAACAGTAACAAGATATCATATTTAAATTACTATTGTAACACCCATAATTTCAAAATAGACTGAATTCAAGTTCCACAGGATCTTTTCACTTCACTTCGTACAATTTTACAAGAAAAATAGAACATTTGTTACATCAGGGTTACATTTACATTTACACATAAACAGTGGAAGCAATTTTTACAGAATGAATGAAATACAACAACACTTGAATAATCTTTAAGCATCAATTTCTCTTTATCCTTTTTCATATAATTTATCCTGCATGGAAAACTGTGGGCACGTCAGTTCATTCAACTGACGAAATATTATATACGGTCATCCTTTCTATATCGAAAACAGTATAACGATTCTCAAAACTTAACAAATCACAAACTTGTCCACAAACAAAGCGAAGAGGAATATTCTATGGATGTCATGTTGTGAATGTGCACTTAGTCCTTAATGCAATTATTTATTATATGATACTAATGCACACTTGTTCAGATTCTATGCAGCCCATACTACATAGGTCTGAGGGCAAGCCCTTAATCGTTCTTCATCTTGTAGGGTTCAATCCCTCGCCATGACTTAATCTACTTCTGTAACTACGATAAGTATCATAGATGTTTTACGAACTACGAACTCACATCTAGGTACCCTGGAGAGAATCTCAATGCACTGACACATGACTCATCATGCAGGCATCCTGTGGTAATTCACCTCCTACCATAGACATGACACCACCTGCAGTCACCAAACACCCCACGAGCGTCGCCATCGGGATGGTACTTTAGAGTAGTATCCACGTCCTACTCATGATGCATCATGGAACATCCTGTGAATACTCTCACGCCGCCAATCTAATGGCCCTCTTACTCAATGTTTTTCTCTTACTTTCATCACATCTTCACTATGTATCTAGTCCTTAATTTAATTGAATCATGAACAAAATCAATCCCTTAGGGTTAGCATTCCCACTATATCGGTCTTATTCATTCATTTCACATGACCCAACTCTTGGTCTTTTCATTTCAAATATCATTTCAACATTTTTTTTATTGCCGGTATAAGGCTTAGCTAAACCCTAGTTCTTAATTTCAACTCATAATTACAACATTGAGTTTTCATACTCATAAAGTCCTCTTTCATGATTAATCATAATTCACATTTCATATTCATAGTATTCATGTATTCATATTCATAATGCTCTTCATAATTCATCATGTCATCTGATTTCAAATTTCAAGAACAATATCATGCGTAAATAAATAAAATTCAATTCTTCTAACATGTCACATCCACTAGTTCACATTTCCACATAATTCTCTTAATCTTTATGTTAATCCATACTAATTTCTCAATTCACAATTTCACTTAGTTTCACAATTCACACTTTTCAAATTTCTCATTACAAAATCTCATTTTTAAATTCCTTAAAACAATCCATTTAATTTTCTTTATCTAAAAGACAATTTAAGTTAATAATTAAAATAAGTTCTTTCTTGCAAAAGTGGTCTCAAATTCTCATTTATACTAGGACACAGGTCATAGAAAATTATCTCACAAAAATCCAGATATTATTTGTAATTACAGGGCAGTTGACTGTTAAAACATGGCCATTCGGCTGTTCCGTAAAGATTTAAAACTTGAAAATAAAATGATCAGGGCAGTCGACTGTTACAATATAATCGGTCGACTGTTCTGTAAAGATTTTAAAACTCAAAACAAATAACCAGGGAAGTTGACTGTTACAATATAATCGGTCAACTATTCCGTGACTAAAATTCAAAATTTATTACCTGACAGTCGACTATCGAATCTAATTCGGTAGACTGTCGATTGCACCAGGTTGCAATTTAGAGTAGATAATGGATATGTTTTTGACATTGAAAATAAGATCACAATTTTCATATTATTTATAATCGAGGTTTCCACAAAATAATATTTTAAGAACACAAGTTTTCATCTTTCTACAATAATGAAACTTTATTTTAGACAATCAACTACACATGATGCATTTAATCAATTTGTGTCTCATAAGCACAACTTCTTCACATAGCATGATTTATAAACATAAAGCATGACAATAAGATAGATTCTAGCATTTCAATTTCACACATTTATCAATTAGCAATGATCTTCACAATCACTCTCTAAATTATCCTTCAATCTCTAATTTATCAAACATATGACTAGAATTTCTTGATTTCTCTTTAACTATTTTATCACATCATTCCTAGCATGGCATCTAAATTTAGAAGCATGAGAAACACCCACCTATTAGAGAAAAACGAACGAAAGCTCCTAGAATGCAAGAAAGTAACCTTCTCCTACTAGAATATATTGCAAATTGTCTCCTGCTCCTCGTGCTTGTTAGGACCCCGAGCTCTCCTCCTTGCTTCCTTGGTGATTGGCCTTCCTCTACTAGGATGGAACACACACACAAAATACTCTCTAATCTTTTTCTCACTATTTCTACTCAATCTTTTCCTCTCTTATCTTTTCTTTTAACAAAATTTTAGTGCACTAATGTGAAGAATAGTTAGGGGTATTTATACATATTTAGAATGAGAATAGAAGGCTAGCATTCAATCAAGGAGTTAGAGATTAAGGGCCAATATAAATTGGGAAGTTGTAGTAACTTCCATGATCACATAATTACTCCCCTCAACTCCATCCACTCTCCCACTCTCTTTTGTTCAAATCCGGCCACCTCTAGGGTGTGCATTGCACACTCTAGTGTGTGCACGTGCCCCCTTTTTAGTACCCCCTACTAAAAGTGTACAAATTTGATTAATCAATTATCCACTAATTATGTCTACATGACAAGTTGTGACAATTAAAAGATTAATTAAGTTGTTGGTTTCAAAAAATAGTGGGCTTTAGGCTCATGGGCTATTTGATAAAATATTTAATTTATTAGGGTGGGCTTAAAAATAAGAAAACAAGTTTAGGCTTTAAAAAAAATAGGCTTTTTAAAAAGTAAAGAGAAAGAGAGAAATAATTGTCCATGTTATAAAAGATAATTTTTATAAGAAAATATGCATACAAAATTTGTACGTGCACAGCACGTAAAAATTAACATTTCTCATTAAATGAAAATTCAGGATATTACAACTATCACGGGTAAAACAATCATGCACATAACCATGTATAATCTTAAGAGTACATATGTGTGTATCAATCGTGTTCATGTAATGCATGTGGCAACAAAGTATTCACGATCATATGCGAATACGGGATCGACGGATTATGTATAACAACAGATTTTAATTCAACCGAAGAATACGAATTAGAGTCAAAGAATATACTTGCGGTATTTTTCAGAGAAAGCTTGTACGAGAACAAACGAGTTGTACAAGAGGATACTTTCCTGTTAACCGGCGATGATGATACCGAATACAAGAATAACGGGATCAGAATCCCAAACTGCGAAGCACATGTAAGATACGTGGCAGCAACAATAGCAAACAGTAACCAAGCAGCAAGCACACACCGGATCCAAGGCAGAACACCAAAAAGCAAATCCGATCCCCTACTTCCCGAACAAAAAACACCACACCCAAATCCCTTCTCTCTTCCACAAACAGCACACACAATAATTAAACGTGCAATGCACGTATAATCAATCACCCAACAGTGCCATCTTCTTCTCAATAGTCAACAGAGAGAGAGAGATGATGGGAGAGGGAAACGGTGACTGGCGATGCGACCACGGTGAGGAGGCGGCATTGCAGTGCTATGGTCGGGAAGCAACGCAACAGCGAGAGCGACAGCGCCACGAGTGAATGCTCTGTTCTACTTGACGAAGCAGAGGAGGAGAACGGCGATGGCGATCGTGGCTTCGACGATGATGATGAGGGGATAGAAGGTCCTCCGATGATTGCGAGGTGAACGGGGAGAGAGCGGGAGGTCGACTGAGGGATGGTGGAGCAGCGACTGAGCGACGAGGGGGTTTTTCATCGAGTCGTGGTCGCTCAGGCAATGAGGTCGAGGAGCGACGGGAGGAAGAGGATGGGCGATCGATGGCTGTGGAGCTCGAGGGAGGATGATGGTCGACAATGACGGTGCAAGCGGGAAGCACTCGAAGATGGGATTGGCAATAGCGGCAGGCGGCAGGCGGCAGAGGGCGACGCTCGAGCGGAAGCGCTCGTGAGGAGGAGATGGCAGAAGTCGACAAGGTGAGGGGAAGGTGACAGGGGCGGTGAGGTCGAAGGTCGAGAGGAAGACGAAGATCGGCAATGCCAATGGTCAACGGAGACGATGACAATGCTTTGGGATGACGATGACTGGTGAAGACGACTGGAGCTCGGGGAAACAGCGGCGGCAATGGTGGTGGAGGTGGAGCGAGAGGGAGACAAGGGTGGTGTGGTGTAGGGGCGAGCGGCACGGTTGGGTCGACGAGGCGAAGGGAAGGAGGCACTCGACGGCGAAGGTGGAGGGTCTCTGTTGGCGTTCGAAACAGAGAAAGTGAGAGAGCATAAGAAAGAAAGAGACGGGAGAGAGAGTGAACAGGGGGTGTGGGTGCTCTGTTTTGTTTGAGAAACAGATAGGGAAGAGATAGAGTGGGAGAGAGTGTGAGAACGGGAATAGAGGGTAATATATAATAATGAATCAAGAATAAAGTAATGGGGTGAGAACGTGGGGTAGTTATGAGGGATAGTGGGGGTTATGGAGTTACAAGAGGTGAAGAGTTGAGAATGTGAGACAAAATGAGCGGGTGAATAGTAAATATGGGGGTTGAATACAATCATATAGGATTGAGCCTATAGAAATATATATGAGTACTGGGTTTGGGTTTATGGGCTCAAAACAAATTAGTTATAGGATTTGGCTTATGATAAATAATTAAACAATTGGCCTTGGGCTTCAAATTAAATAGTTGAATAATATTAATATTAGACTGGGCCTATTCTTCAAGTAATAATTAAATGAAAAGAATAAATAAAATTGTAGAATGTAACAAGTAATCGAATAAATAAATTGGTTTAAATAATTAATCAAAATAAAAGATTCAACATTTGGGTATCATATCCAAAAATCATAGAATGAAATACAATTCAGGTTGAAAATTGATAATCATTTGAGAATAATAGTTACAAGATACTAAGGATTTGAAATACGGAAAAATACTTGAAAAAAATATGTATTAACGGGAACAGGGGTTACAGAAACACGCATACATCAGGAGGGAAAGAAGAACAAGACCTCATGCCAGGACAAGGGAGGAGCAGCTCAAACTCCTCAGGGATTACGAAACATGTTCTGATAGTACGAAGGTCCTCCTCGCTAAGCATGGAGACAATTTCATTCACCTCAGTACGATCTCGTGGTTCGTTCTCTTCGTAGTGTCGCGCCATGCCATGCTCGACGCGCGCTAGCTCTTCAGCACTGTACTGCCGAATCCCCCCAAAGCGAGATACAGCTATGGAGTGCCTCCCAAACTCGCCCATCCTTCTCTCTCTCTCTCTACGATCGTCTCTACCACAAGCAATGGCTCGACCAACAAACCCTTCCCCTTGTCGACCCTAGGAGTTGCTGTCGGAGGAGTCGCTTCGACACGATCTGAGGGAGAGGTCTCTTCTCCAGAAAAAACCCTAGAAATCTCTTTAAAACAAAAATAAATTACCTCTGAAGTGACGTTCGCGGTCGGAAAGATTGCCGAAAATCAGAAAAGCACACCGGAATCTCGCTCTAGAGGGGGAGTGAATTTTTACTCGGATGGTGAAAATGAAAGAGTGGAGTGAAAATGAGAGGGGAGGGTGAAGATTTATAGTTGCCCTTGGTGTGCTTGGGCCGAAAGCTCAAGAGGCCTTTTGAGAAATCCCAAAAGGCGCGAAGCCCTAACGGTTAGAAATACCAAAAGGTAGCGGTCAAATCACCAAGAATTCAAACCGTCAGGAAGTCCAACTGTCCAAGACTTCAAACGTCCCCTGTTCGTTCGACACGTTCGACACCTCATTCGACACGTTCGCCGCTGGTCATCAAACAGACGTGATTCCGATTGAAAAAGATCAAAATGCGTTGACCATTCAACGCTGCCTGTGCCACGTGTCGTTCTCCATTCGTTCGCCACGTTCGTTGCTGGTCGTCGAACAGAAGTGTTTCCGAACGAAAAGGAAGACAAATGCTTTGACCAGTCAATGCTGCCAGTGCCACGTGTCGATCTCCAGTCGTTCGCCACGTTAGACGGAACGTTCACTGCTGGTCGTCAAATAGAAGTGTTTTTGAAAGAAAAAGGAGACAAACGCGTTGGACCAGTTAATGCTGCCAGTGCCACATATCGTCCCCTGGTCGTTCGACACGTTCGACGCCTCGTTCGACACGTTCGCCACTGGTCATCGAACAGAAGTGTTTTCGAACGTAAAAGGAGACAAACGCATTGACCAGTCAACGCTGCCAGCACCACGTGTCGTCCCCTGGTCGTTCGACACATTCGACGCCTCGTTCGACATGTTCGCCGCTGGTCGTCGAACAGACGTGATTCCGAGCGTATTGTGAGCAAAAAACGTTGGCCATTCAATGGCCCCAGTGACACGTGTCACTCCCCTGTTGTTTGCCACATTCGACATGTTCGCCGCGTTCGACGCCACATTCGACACGTTCACCACGTTCGACATGTTCGCCGCGTTCGCCGCCACATTCGACACGTTTGCCACGTTCGACGTCACTTTCGGCACGTTCACCACCACTTGTCGAACAAATGTGATCCTGAATGAAAAAAAGGGGGAACTGGAAGCCCACATATGCTGTCAGATCACTTCAAAATTTGCATCACAATTTGATTAACGCCCCAGATTCAGTCACGTCGCCAAGCATTGATCTATCATCCGATCATTCAGATATTCGCACCGATGGCTGAGGGACGCCCCAAATCGTGTCATGTCATAAATACGGTGATTTAATCTTTATTTATTTATTTATTTATTCGAATTTATTTAAAAATTGCAGAAGAATGACTAAAAATTCAGAAAAAATAATTAAAAATTCTAAAAAATAATTATAAATTCGGAGAAATATTTTTAAACCCCTGGGTAAATAATTATTTGTTAGAATAATTAATTGGTGCCCTCAAAAAATAAATCATCGCTTTGCAAAATTGAATAAACAATTCAAAAAATAATTAAAATTCGGGAAAAATCACCAAGAGTCCAGAAGAGCCTAAGAACAATCTTGGCGTATTGTCAGCTCAGAAAAACACTGTTACTCCTCAAACAAAGATTCGAATACCCTTTAAGAACTCCGAAAAATTCTCGTACGCTCTTGAAACAACAAAACTACTCCCCAAAGGCTGTGGCTAACAGTCTTTGAGAGTGTGGGGCTCATGATATGGCTAAAAATGGGATTAAATCGGAACCAATCAGATCAGGCACGAATCTTAAAGTTTACAGAGGTAAAACGGTAATTTCACCTGCAGACAGGTTCGAAATGGAAAATGGGCTTCTCTTCCGAAGCCCAATAACCCATAAACGGGCCCATTCGGCTGGGTACGAGTCCCAACCCGTTAAGTTCCAGTTCAACAGGATATGAAGAAATCCTATCTCTTCCTTATCTACTGGAGGTGTTTTTAACCACTTCTATCCATCCACACCGGGGAGTAGGGATTCATTCTTATCCCGAAGCAGATCCCCACGGCGACTATAAATACCCCCTACCTCCTACCATTACAAGGTGATCACTCTTTGCCTACCTAAAGCTTCTTTTGATATTCTTTTCTGAGTATTGACAAGAACGTCAGAGGGTGCATCGCCGGGATCTATCCCGTGTTTAGTACTTTGTGCAGGTCCACGGTAGCTGCTAGGAGCCAGCTGAAAAGCAGTGGAAGAGGTCAGATTTGACACATTCGAGTTCTTGCGAATCCACAAATTCATCTGATTGCCCTCATACCGAATTCAGCGGCAACAAATATATTTAACAAGAAAGTGACGATAACTAGCGATGCAATTACAGAAACAACATAATCGAGTGTAATACGAGTGACAACTGAACAGGTTTCAAAGTATAATCAAACATGTAATGGGAAATATGTCATGTGAACAGGAAAACATGCAAACTTGTAAACATAAATTATGTAACTTGTAAACAGAAATCATGTAACTTGTAAACAGGACATGCGCGTGCTCAGTGTTAATCTTAAGTCTATCGATCTTTTATCGATCCTATCTAATGTAGCAATCTTGCATCCCATACCACAGGTTCGGGTGCATATATTCAAGTTAACGTTTAGACTCTAATGGTAATTCTATAGGATCATGTACTCGGGTCTTGCAATGAAAATAAAAAAATCATATCAAATCATGTAACCAGAAATCATAGCATATCATATGATGTAACTAGAAATCATAACATATCATGTAAACATATAAATAGTCACGTGGGAAACATACCCTCTTCCAAGTACACTCTCCTATATTGTCAACTACTAGGTATTTCTCTTATTACCCCGACTTGTTATTCTTTTTACAAAAATTATACATGAACATGCAACAATGAGAACGGATATCAGGGCATGATCAAGGAGGTATCAAGGGCTATGCAATGCATAATATACAAGTTTCATTTATTAAATGTAAGAAATAAATATATTTACAATCAACAATATGAAGTTACAATTCTGGATAGCAATACATTGTTGTACAAAAATCCACTTTTTCGTTGCTACAGAAAAATGAATTAGGTACTGTCAGGGATTCTAGAAAGTAGACTCCATGTCGGTTCTAACGCATATTCACATGATACATTATAGATACAGTAGCTAGTTCAACCAGATAGTTCTCTACTGGTCTACTGTTCAGGCAGATAGCTCAGTGCAAGGTTCTTATATATATAAATCAACTGTAAACTCATTTAAAAATCTTATAAAATTATAAAGTGATCCCTAATCATGTCTACTAACATTCTGGTAAATATCAAGTCTTTATTCTACGTTAGCATGATATTTTAATTAGTTAATAGTGCCGATATGCTTCTAAACAGTAATCTGGAATTAAAAACCTATCAGTATTAAAACCAGGATATCTTGAACTCTCCATGTCGGATTCCAGATCTGTCAGAAGTACCAAAAACTAGATTTAGGAGGTCATCAAGTTCTAATTTATATTATCTTTAACTATGTCTAAATCTCAGTAAAATCTTGGGTAGACAGCATGGTAAATTTACAACATTTGTACTATATAGCGGTTGTAATCCTAAAAATATATAGTCTTATGATTAGAATTTAACAAGCATCCACATGCAATAGTTATGATGAATTCTACTATTTTCATTGCAGAGTCGTTATTCCTACGGTCATTAAACATAAAATTGATATTTACAATACTATATCTCGACTCGATCAAATAGCGTCAAATCTTAACATGTATTCATATACCTATGTCTCTTTATCATGTGTTCGTGTAATGCATGTAATAACGAGGGATATTCAAGATCATTTTATGAGTATAGGATTAACAAGAATCAAGTAGAATAGTTTATACTAATGGATCATGATCAATAAACTCGTGAAGGGAAGGAAAACAAGATTATAACATGATAAATCATTCAAATACTACTTGCATGATTCAAAGCAAAGCTTGTACGGGAACAAAATTAGTGTACATGAGAACGCTTGCCTTTATAAGGTGATGATTGTAAATGTAGGAAGAACAACAGGAAAAGAAGAAGCGGCATCGGCATTGGATGGCGGTGTCACAACGAGCAATGGCAGCAATAAAGAGCGACGACACGGCAACTACGGTAGTGACAAAAACAACACGAATGACGACGATGATGCTACGGGCAGCTTGGGCTTCGAGCTACGGCTGTAGGAGGTCGATTGGTGCTCGGGGTGCAGTTGGGGATGGTGATGCTGACCGTCGGTGTTCAGGGTGAGGTGGCGATGGCGATAGTGAGAGGCTGTCGTCGGTGGTTGGACGTGGAGCTCGGGATGAGGTGGAGGTGGTCACAGTAAGGTGGCAGGAGCTCGAGGTGTGGGTTGCAGTGTTGGCAGCAGGGAGCAATGATGGTGGAGAAGGGTGGAGGCAGCAATGGCAGTACAGCGACGGGGAGGACGTTGGTGATGGGGATGCAGTAGCGGAGGTCGGGGCACTCGGTTGTGGGTGAACAGCGGACGACAGTGGTGAGGCAAGCGGTTGCGAGGTAAAGGATCGGTTCTGCGCTGTGGTGCACAGAGCAGCACCGGGATGCAGGGGGCGAGCGGTCGGTGATGCGCGTGGCGATGGAGGGAGAAGGCAGCAGTCGAGCGGTGGTTGCACGGAGGTGTTACGGTGGTCACGGGTGCTGAGTTGGACGAAGAGGAAGATGGTCGGGGTGGAAGTTGGTTGCGGTGACGAGTTGTCGTTGGTGGGTTGAAGATGAAGAAGAACATGAAAATAAGTTTTTAAGGAGATGAATGCTGGGGAGATTAATTAAAATAACTAGTAATTTACACGTGTGTTGCACGGCTTAATAAATACATATTTTTTTAAAAGTAAAAATTCAGGCACGTGTGTTGCACGGGTTGGTAGAAGGACAAATTACACTAAGGCCTTTTTCCATTATAGTAGTAGAGATTATGTATTAGTGGGTAGTTAGGATTTAGTAGGGGTTAATTAGGAGATAGTGGAGATGTGCAGTTAGGGAATTTCTGGTTGGGTAGTGTTTAGGGTTAACGAGTTATTGGGTTAGGCTCCAATAGGATTTGTTAGGATTTGAAAGTATGGGCTTGAGTTGGGCTCTAGGTTGTTTTGTTTAGGTTGTTTTTCACATTCCAAAAAAGCTCAAATAATAATAATAATAATAATAGTATGGATTAAATTAGGCTTTGACAAAATAATAGATAATCAAGAGAAATATTGTAGAATGGAATAGGATTTGTGTTTGGGTTTTCACAAAATAATAATATTATCAAATAGTATGGACTAGAATATTTTGGTTCAAAAATAATAATAGACACCAGTCAAATTAATAATTTGAATTGACTTAATATTAAACAATAGTAACATGAAATAAATAATACTAGTAAGATATGATAGAGTGGATTGGAATTTCTAGGTTCCACAAAAATAATTGAATGAAAGCAAATTGGATTTAATATAATGACAGAATTTATGTTAAATATTTGGTATACAAAAATTGGAAGAGAGAAAAATAAATACAAATGAAACCCGTACAAACGAAAATGGAGGTTACAATTCTGGAAAAAAGTTGGGGTTTGTTTGTATCCGGTGGAACGGGGATTGGGAGTGGGGGTGGGAGAGGGGAGGGGGTGTAGGATTCTAGAGGGTTGAAAAAAAAAATCTTTTTATTCTTTTCTGGATTTTTTCTCTCTAAATTTCTTCTTTCGGGAGTAGATGAGATATGGAAACGTGCTATGATAGATACTTTCAAGAGTGATGTATGACTAGGATTTATTTTTATCCTTTTTTAGATGACTCACTTTTCGCATTTTAATTTTGAAATTTGAAAAGTGGCTTTTATCCTATTTTGCTCTCCTTGCTTTATTTCGAAACAGTAGATGGAGAGAGGGGGTAGACCAATTTCTTTAATATATATTAGTATTAGTATTAGTATTAGTACTAGTATAATCCTGTGCAATATTGCACAATTTTAAAAAAAGAGAGAAAATAATAATATTATTATTGAAAACTTCATCTAGTAATTTCTATACAAGAATATTAAACGATTTTTTAGGTTTGATTAAGGGATATGATTTCAGTTTAAAATTTGGGTGGAGAAAGAGTGGATGGTTGCCTCTTACATTTGCTCTTTTTTTTGTTTTAAAAAGAAAAATAAAGAAAAATCTTTGGACCAAAGTTGTCTTAGCATAATATATTGTATAGACTAGTATAACCCAGTGCAATATATTGCACATAACCCCGTGCAAATTGTACAGCCTACAATAGTTTTGAGGGACTCATAAAATTATATAGAACTCCAAAAAAGTGTGAGAGAATTGGGAAAAACTTATGAATATCATCTCTACCGTAAATACTGAAATCTTCATTATCTCCTCATATAAATAGATGGTTTAGAGTATCACTGTCAAACCATAATGTTATCTAATTGAATATTACTAAAGCTAAAAAATGCATGCAATAAAAAGATGTCACAAATTTAATTAATTTATATTAACATATATCTTACAACTTCATTAACATTCAGTAAATATGGTATACATTATAAAACATGCATTATAGCACATCTTAGGGTAAAGATGAGAGACTAAGAAAATCATATTTAAAAAAATTATGAATTGTGTTTGCTTAAAAATCTAATTCTAAGCTAGGAGATGGAGGCGGGTTTGTTAAGAGACGTGAGACTTTGTGAGATTGAGAAAGTGGGAGGGGAAGAGGCTGTGTTTAATGAATTGGGGTTTTTATATGTTTTGGGTTTTTAATAAAATCATTTGCAGTGCACGTGTTAGTTAAATAAGAATCCATATTTTTTCTCTCCTTTCTCTATTTCAAAATAGAGAAAGAATAGAGGGTGTAGACTCTCTCTCCTATTAGTATAAGATATAGATATAATAGACTAGTATAACCATGTGCAATATATTGCACATAATTTTTTTTAAATGAGAAACTAACAAAACTATTTTTGTAAAATTATCTAATAACATCTATACAGTATTGCACGATTTTTAAAGTTTGATGAAGGGATAGGATTCCAGTTCAGAATTTGGATGGAGAAATAGTGGGGGTTGCCTCCTACATTTGCTCTCCTTTTTTATTTTTATAAAATAGAAAAATCATTAGATTAAAAGTGGTTTAGCATAATATATTGTATAGACTAGAAACTAGAAATTAATGTCTTTTTCTTTTCTCACTAGTTGTTATGTGTGTATGGATAAGTGCACCATAGTTGAACAAGTCCAAGATTTTAAAATTTTAAATTATTTTTAATGGATAGAGTCCTAAAAAAAATTGTTATTGAATATATATATATATATTTTTTTTTGAGAGATTAAACTTTCTTACCATAAAAGATAACTAGTATAAACCAATGTAATATATTGCATAGAATTTTTTTAAAAGTGAAAATAAGAAAACAAAATTCGAAAATTTTCTCTAATAACATCTATACAATATTGCACGATATTTGAGGTTTGATTAAAGGATATGATTCCAGTTTAAAATTTGGATGGAGAAAATAGTTGGGAGTTGCCTCTTACATTTATTGTCCTCTTTTGTTTTTTTTTTAAAGAGAAAGAAAAATCTACGAACAAAAAAAGGTCTTAGCATAATATACTGTATAGAGTTATAATAAGTATAATTATTTATATTTTAAAATAGGGGGAAATCATGAAATCCCCTAACATTTCTCTTTTAAATCAAGAAACCCCTAACAATATTTTTCGCCTACTTTACCCTTCTCTGTAGTTAAAATTCAAATTTTATGTTAAGTGTCCTTTATAAAATTACATGCTTGTCTCTTCTTTATTTATTAGGTTTCAGCGATAAATTCAACTAAATACTATAAATATATATATATATAATTTACCTACCGAGTTGTTCCTTCTCACTTCTTTTCAGCTGGATTGAAAAGAAAGAGTAAGAAGAATGGGGGAAACAACAAAGGTTTACAACAAATAAAGGAAGAAGAAAAAAATATAATTTCATAATGAGCACTTAACTAAAAACTCAAATTTTAACGATGGATGGGGTAAAGTTAGTGAAATATAATGTTTAGGAGTTTCTTGATTTAAATAAAAAACAAAGGGTTTCTTATTAATTTTTCCCATTCAAAATATATTAACTACTTTAACTTTTAGGGTCTTGCCAAGCATGCCACCTACAAATATACTAATTCTAATAACTCCTCTATAAAATTGATATTTTTAGATACGGGCACTCACAATATTGACTCCGAAAAAGTCACTATATTAGTGTTTGTTAGTTTAACCATAGCTAACCTTCAACTATAGATACCAAATTATTCTTTTACCCTGGTCTTCTGCTCCTTCTGAATCTTAGCTCGACATCGTAACTAAACTGGTTAAAATTGTAATTAAACTTGACTCAAAATCATAATTAAACATGAAACCGTGGTACTTTTTTCTTCTCCATCTCTCTCTACCTCCTTCTCCAATCTTCCTTACTCATTAACTATATTTTAAGATGGGGAAAAGGAGTATGAGCAACTTGCTCATTTGGCAAATGAGCAATTGGTGATGTGGCATGCATGTGATTGGATAATCATTAAAAGGGTTAGTTGTCCAATGTATCACATGCATGTCACATAATCAATTGCTCATTTACTAAATGAGCAAGTTGCTCATATCCTTTTTACCCTTTTAAGATTCGTATTGCTTAAAGATTTATACTTTACTATGGTGAGGTTTATAATAACATGATAATTTGATTTTACCTTGATTCAGTTAGGTTTAGCAAAGTATTCGTAGCTCATTTAGCACTAAATGCTCTGAATGTCCTTTTTAAGTCAACTCAATACTGTGAGTTGTGTATATGAGGATAACTATTTGTTGGTGCCTCGTTTGAAATTTGAATTTTGTGAGTGGCATTCTTGGAAAAATCGTAAGGTTTAACTGGCAATTTCCTCGATTTGTTTACACACGAACTTGTATTATAATCATCCGGAGACATTTCATTTAATTACTTGCAATTTGCATTTGGGGTGCATGCATTTTTTTTAAAGTTCTCACTTTTCATGGATTACTTCTAAGGGCATCAACATTTATTTTATATGAACGACACTTTCGTAAATAACTAAGTCGTAAATAAATCTCTAATATTATAATGAGAGAAGGTCTTAGTATCATTTGTA
The DNA here is from genome assembly GCA_017893485.1 of Hemerocallis citrina. Lineage (NCBI taxonomy): Eukaryota > Viridiplantae > Streptophyta > Magnoliopsida > Asparagales > Asphodelaceae > Hemerocallis > Hemerocallis citrina. The sequence goes on from CM030364.1 coordinate 255,175,291, forward strand.
AATATTTTGTCAATCCACCAACCCGTGTAACACACGTGCATAACTATTATAAAAGAGGTCCTAGGTTCAAATCAAGACTACGTCTAAATTTTTATTTTAAAAAACTATATTTATTAAGACGTGCCTCGCACGTGTAAACTACTAGTTTGAAAAATGAGAATATTATGGTAACTGTCTAACTGACTAATTAATTAGAAATTAATGGTAAATATGTCCCTTCACTTAAAATGTTAGTTAAGTTGGTTTGTTTAAATTACACAACACTAACTTTTGAATTATAGTAGTAGAGGGAGAGAGATTCTTTCGAAGAATAATGATCACCATGAGTGTTCGGAATTTTTTCCCAAAATGACCCTTTTTGCAAAAGTTTTGCCACAAACGCTCTTTTTTTTTTATTCCATAAACGCCCCACTCGCTTTTTGAAAAAGCGAGTGTGGTATAATCCCTCACGTTTTTTCAAAAAGCGAGTCTTAGGTTTCAGAAAATTGGAAACCTAAGACTCGCTTTTCGAAAAAGCGTGAGGGTTTATACCACACTCGCTTTTTCAAAAAGCGAGTTTTGGCCTTCTTTGCCCAGCAACACCCGCTTTTTGAAAAAGCGGGGGTAATTAAACCACACTCGCTTTTTGAAAAGCGAGTGTCGTTTGGGACTTAAACCCCCCCACCCCCAAAACAGATCTCACTGTTCTCTCTATTCTTTCTCTTCCTCTTCGCGAGCGAAACCCTAACCCATCTCTCATCTCAAATTCGTCAAAGTACCCTCGTAATTTGTTGAATAACCCACAAAATTGCTTTGGACAACTTAAACCCATCTTCCGTTAGAGGTTTAATTTGTTGGAATTTGGGTATACTTCAAGAGGAAAGCAACTTTATTGTGAAGGTATGATGTTTATTCTCCCATTATTTTGTTAATTTAATTAGGTTTTCTTTATGGGTAGCTAATAACTCGCTTATTGGTATAAATTAACGTAGGTATGGATTTGGAGATTCCTATTTGGTTATATTTTGGTGGTGAAATAATTCGTGATCCAAAGATTGGTTGTTGTTATAGTCATTTGGAACCGGAAATAGTTTGGGTACCCCGTACCATTACATTTGAAGAACTAATTGAGAAAATCTATGAAGTTACTAATTGGGATAGGAATGAATGGAATGTGAAAATTTTAGCTCGATACGCAGCAGGAAGAGGAGATGGTCAATATTTTATGACAGTGCCCGTACCTACTGATAATGCGCTGAAGTCATTGATTGCTAGGACATTTGATCCCAATTGTGCTTGGTCTGTATTAGAGTTATATATTCAGCAAATTCGAGTTGTGAATGCTCAGCCACATGATATCCCTAGTGCAAGCTTCATAAGGGTAGTACCTACACAGCAGTCGAAGTCTAACCCCGATCAATCTTCACAAGCAAATCCGGTATCCTCACAAGAGAACACATTCACAAATATAACTATTCCGGATTCTGTAAATGTTGAGCTGCCACGCCAACCTAGCCCGGTTCCTGATTCTGTTCCAAATGACAGTATGTTTGAACTCTTTCAAAATGCAGTCTGTAACAACAGCTTATTAGACGATGATGAAGAAGATGAAGAAACAGACGATGAAGATGTTGATAGTGGTGAAACTGATGACGTAGACGAAGATGATGATGATAGTGGTGCAAATGTAAATCCCACGAACAATAGTTCTAATGAAGTCAGGGCTACTTATAGCTACGGCAATGTTGACGCGCATGTTACCGAGGAGATGGCTGAAGGTGCTAGAGTACACCTAGTTCCACAAGAGTCGTCTGGTTCGTCCAATGTAGACGAATTGTACGTTGGACAGGAGTTTATAAGTAAGCAGTCGATTCAACAAGCAGTGAAGTTGTATTCTATCAAAAAACATCGTGAATCCGTAACTTTGAAATCTACACCGTCACTGTACACTGTTAAATGCAAAATGGCACCTAGAAAACGTACCATTGAGGAGATTGTGCAAGGCCCCCCCGGAGTAAGTGATGGTGGCTGCCCTTGGAGATTACGAGCAATGGTTCCAAAAGGCGGGACGAATTTTGTGGTGAAGAAAATAGTTGGGCCACACACTTGTACGAATCCAACGTTGAATCAGGATCACCTTAAAATTGATTACAATACTGTTTGTAATCTGATTGTTGATGTGGTGAAAAAGGATACCGGTTTATCACCGAGGTCAATTATTGAGATTGTTAAAATACAATATAATTATCAGATTTCCTATAAGAAAGCTTGGCGAGCAAAACAAAAGGCGATCGAGAGGTTGTATGGTACCTTCGAAGAAGCATACACGAAGTTGCCTGCTCTATTCACAGCAATTCAAGCTGCAAATACAGGAACCGTTGTTCACTGGGATAAGTATGAGTCTAGCCCTAGCGAGGAAATATTCAAGGGTGTATTCTGGGCATTTGGTCCTTCAATAGAAGGTTTCAAGTCCTGCAGACCTGTTATCAGTGTTGACGGAACTCACTTGTACGGTAAGTACAAGGGTTGCTTGCTAATTGCTGTTTCCCCAGATGCGAATGATTGCTTATTTCCGTTTGTATTTGCATTGGTTGATGGAGAGAGTATAAATACGTGGACATGGTTCATGACTTACATCCGATATTATGTTACCGATCGCACTGAATTGTGTGTTATCTCTGATCGTCATGCTGGTATAATGTCTGCTATGGAGTTACAAAATGGAACTTGGAACGAACCTAATGGATATCACCGTTATTGTATGCGCCATTTTGCTACAAATTTTTTTACTAAATTTGGTAGCAAGGCATTGCGTAAGAAGACGAAAATTATAGCGTGTCAACACCAACCCAAAAAGTTCATGGCCAAACTTGCTGAACTTGAGAACGTAAATGTGGAGGCGGCTAATTAGTTAAAAGAGAAGCCGGTTGAGAAATGGGCACTTTATGCAGATGAAGGTCGAAGATACGGGATAATGACTACAAACCTGTCAGAAGTGTTCAATTCAGTCTTGAAAGGAGTCCGTAGTTTGCCAGTAACAGCGATTGTTGAGACGATCTTCTTGTTGGATCCTGTAGGCAAGACAACAAACACTAGAGGGGGGGTGAATGGTGTTAATAAAAAAACTGCGGAAATTTTCTCGGTGCAGTCGACTTGGTTATGAACCAGTCGACTGATATAACCAAAATAAAACGGAAACAATAACTCTGTGTAGTCGACTGATGAATAAGATAGACGACTGAAGGCACAATGGAACAACAACTACAAACGGCACTGACCAGTCGACTGATAGTGCAAGGAGTCGACTGTCCAGACACTTTTTGCAGAACTTAAATAAACAAGAGTAAATGCAAAATCAAGACAATCAATCACAGAGTTCACAAGATATATCCTGGTTCGGTCCTCCCGACCTACATCCAGCCCCCAAGCAACCCACTTGAGATTTCCACTATTCTTGAAAAAGATTACAAGAATACCCTACGGCGTTACGACAACAACCTTGTCTATCCCGTAGTCCTTTCTCTCAACCAGAGAAAGCCAACCCACTCTACTACCAAGAGTGAAACAAAACCGACTCTACAACCTAGAGTCAAAAACACTCTCCAACCGAGAGCAAGAGAACAAGAAATACTTTACAGTCAACCTATAGCCTTGTTGGTGTATGTGTTGATGTACGTGGCTAAAAACAAGGTTGACTTCTATACTCAGTCCAGAGCGAATTCGTTGCTATACTGGACTGAATGTAGAGAACCAAAGAATACGATCTTGAAAGCTTTATTTCTCAAAAAAATCACTTAGAATTTTTCTCAAGGATGCTCGGATTTTCAAAGAAAGTTCTGTAGATCTATTCAGTGAGATCTGAACTCTACTTAAAGAGTTTGATCTCCTGGACGTTGGGAGACAGTTACTCCAACTGTCAACCAACGGATCTAAGCTTTTGAGTTTGAAAAATTCGATTTTAAAAAACAGAAAACGGTCAAAAGCTCTCGAACAGTCGACTGGGTTGCCATATGAGTCGACTGGTCAGAGTTTGAATAAATTTAAATAGTTTTGTACTATCAGTCGACTGGCAAACGCTTAAGTCGACTGGTACTCAAAAGTTAAATTACTTCAAACTGTTTTGACTCTTTTTAGGGGGGCTTTTAAGAGACACACAATATAAAATTTTGAGTGTGTGTGTGTGTGACAAGGCTTTACATCAGACTAAGACTCAACAAAAAGTAAGATACAATGTTTTTACAAGACACTATAATTTTGACACAATTGAGCTAAGGTCTTGAGTCTTGAGTCTTGTCTTGAGTGAAGTCTTGAATCTGTATCCTTTGAGCTTGTGCATTTGTTCAGCTGAAATAGTCTTTTGTAGTACAACCTGAAATGTTAGCTGTATAACATAGACACATGTTGCACTGTGTTGTGATCATCAAAATCAAGAATCAACATTCTCCCCCTTTTTGATGATGACAACACAATAGCTGATAATAAAAGATAATATACAAGCATAGTGAAGACATGCTCCCCCTTTTAAAAACACAAAATGCATTGTCTTAAAAAATGTAACATGTATCAGTCGACTTATCAAAAATGGCAGGCGACTGATCAGGAAACCATACTTAGAAAAATCATAAGCAGAAAATAAGTACAGATGCAGTAGCAGCAGTCGACTGATATGCCTTTGTGCAGTCGATTGACCAGAGAGTTTTCCAATACCCAGAAATAGAACAAAGTTAACACAGATATAAACTGATATAACACAGATATTTCTCCCCCTTAGTTATCATCAAAAAGCAAAAAATAACAATCTTTTGCATTAAAAGGAAACTAAGATAAAGTCTTATACAGAATTAAGTACATTAAGAAAGAAAATTACATAATAGAAAAGAAAATAAAAAGTCTTCAATCTTCTTCATCGGAGTCTTCATCGTCACCTTGAGAAGGAGGATGAAATTGAGAGTTGAAGAGATGAGTGAGGTTTTCAAGCTTCGAATCAATGTGGTCTAGTTTGGAATCTAGATTATGAAGTTGGGTATCTACAGTGGCTGAATGCTTCATAAGATAGGAAACACAGTCATATAAAGTACGAGGATCATCGTAGTTGGCTTGAAGAGGTGGATCAGTAGAGGTAGAAGGTCTAGAGGGTCTAGAAGTAGAACCTAAAGGATCTTGAGAAAGAGGAGGAGACCTAGGGGGTGATCTAGAAGGAGCATCAAGAAGTTTCATTCGTGCCAAACTAGCACGATCGAAACACTCATAACGAGTAACAATATTGGTCTCGAAATCGAGATCAATACCAAAAGCTATAAAGACTCTAGTAAGAAGACCTCCAAAAGGTAGAAAGTGAGTGTGGTCTTGATTCAATTTAGAAAAGATGACTTGACCCTAATTGACAGCAATTTTACCAAAAATTGCATACACAGCTTTTTGTAATTCTATAGAATATTGGTCATAACTACCCTTTTTGGGAAGGATGTTATAGGCTAATATTCTACCTACAAGCTTAGCAATTGGTTTAATATTTTTTCTTATCATTGGAGGGCCATGATTGGGTAAGAAGATTTTAGATAAAATAGAGGCATCATCTAAAATAATTTCATCAAGAGTTAATCCTCCATCATCAATACCAAGTATTTGATTGATCCTAGTCGGTGTGAGTGTCATTTTGACATTCTTCACAGACGAACGGATTACAACATCCCCATCTGGTTTTTGTACAACTCTCATATTTGTGTAAAACAAATAGATGAGTTGGGGATAATAATTGGGTTGGTTTGATAAAGAGAGAAAATCATAAAGACTACTATTTTGGAATAAGGGAATAAGATTGAAACGATCAAGGTCATTGAAGTTAACAAATCTTCCAGGGAAGATTGTAATGGTACAAATAAGGTACCATTGATCAATGAGATCGGGACTCAAGAGAAATTGAGTGTAGTCTTGAGATGAAGAACTACCCTCATGAGATCTTTTAGATCTTTTAGGTGCCATGAAAAGAGAGGGGAAAGGATTTTACCAAAGAGAAGGAAAGAAAGACCAGAGGCAAGCACCAGCAGCAATGTGAGAGTCGACCACCTTCTTCTTCACTAACTAGGGTTTGGAATTTTGGGTAAAAAACTTGAGATCGGTAAGGGTGAGAAAACGACTGGTAAAGGGGTTTTAACTGCGAATAAACAGCTGAGATCAAAGAGAGAAAAAATCGATGGTAGAGATTAGAGATCACGGGTGAAAAGAAAGGTGAATTTCATCTCAAAAGACGCGATGAATAGTCGCTGAAGACGATTGAGCTCGCGAAAGTCGACTGGTAGGGTATATCAGCTGACTGAGTCGAGAAGAAATAAAAAAATTTATGTCTACTAATCAGTCGACTGGTATAGGAACCAGGCGACTGGTCAGATAAAAAATTGATATGTTTAAGGACCAGTACAGTCGACTTACTCAAGAATACAGTCGACTTAACAGAAATAATTTTCAGCAAATATCAATAAAATCACAAATTCCAAGTTCTCTTCTTAAATTAATGAAAGTATCTTCTTTAAGGGGCTTGGTAAATATATCTGCTACTTGTTTATCAGTAGAGATAAAGTCTAAAGATATATCTCCTTTTAAAACATGATCACGTAGAAAATGATGTCGAATATCTATATGTTTTGTACGTGAATGTTGAATCGGATTTTTAGATAAATTAATTGCACTGGTATTATCACACATAATTGAGGGTTTCTCAAATAAAATACCATAATCTGATAAAGTTTGTTTCATCCACAAAATTTGTGCACATGCCAAACTTGCAGCGATATACTCAGCTTCTGTGGTGGATAGGGATACAGAGTTTTGCTTTTTACTGCACCAAGATACTAGGGAATGTCCCAAAAAGTGACATGTACCACTAGTACTCTTGCAATCAGTTTTTCTTCCAGCAAAATTGGCATCGCTATATGACAAAAGTTGAAAATTATCGATGCGTGGATAAAATAAACCATATTCAGATGTGCCTTTAATATATCTTAAAATTCGTTTCACTGCTTTTAAATGAGATTCTTTAGGACTAGATTGATATCTAGCACATAAACATACGCTGAACATAATATCTAGTCTACTTGCAGTAATATATAAGAGTGAACCAATCATACCTCGATAGAGTTTTTGATCAACACTCTTACCTAATAAATCTTTGTCAAGAGTAGTAGTAGTAGCCATAGGTGTGGATTTACTACTAGTACTATCCATATTAAAACGTTTGAGTAGTTCCTTTGCATATTTGCCTTGATTGATAAATATGCCATTTGAGGACTGTTTAATTTGAAGTCCAAGGAAATAATTGAGTTCACCCATCTGACTCATCTCAAATTCATTTTTCATGGTATTAGCAAATTCTTGACATAGATTATTATTAGTAGAACCAAAAATTATATCATCAACATATATTTGTATGATTAAGATATCATTCTTAACTCTTTTGATAAACAAAGTAGTGTCTACTTTACCTATTTCAAATCCTGTTTCTAAAAGAAAAGTTTTCAGACGATCATACCAAGCACGAGGTGCTTGTTTAAGACCGTATAAAGCCTTTTTCAATTTATAAAAATGATCTGGAAATTGTTCATGTTCAAAACCTGGTGGTTGTTTAACATAAACATTTTCCTTAATAAACCCATTAAGAAAGGCACTTTTAACATCCATTTGATAAAGTATAAAATTCATGAAACAAGCAAAAGATAATAAAATACGAATAGATTCTAGTCTAGCAACAGGAGCATATGTTTCATCAAAATCTATACCTTCTTCTTGATTATACCCTTGAGCAACTAATCTGGCCTTGTTCCTTACAACTTGTCCTGATTCATCTAACTTATTTTTGAATACCCATTTGGTACCAATAATAGTCTGATCAGGAGGTCTAGGAACTAAATCCCATACATCATTCCTTATAAATTGGTTTAGTTCATCTTGCATGGCATTCATCCAATATTCATTCTCACAAGCTTCTTGTATATTTTTCGGTTCAAAATCCGACAAGAATGCTGTATGAGAGATCATATTAACATGTGAACGTGTCTGAATACCATGGGAGATGTCACCAATTATTAAGTCATGAGGATGATCTTTAACTTCAACAAATGACTTTGGTAAAGTTGAAGATATCACAATCGGATCAGTCGACTTGACTTGTTCTTCAGTCGACTGCTTTACTTCAGTCGACTGGTAGACCTTATCAGTCGACTTATCAGTCAGATTAGTTTGTTCTAAGGATTTAATCACATTATCTAAAGGTGATAAATCAGTTTCATCATCTTTATTTAAGGTTGATGAAGATAAAGATTCATCGAATGTAATATGCATTGATTCTTCAATAGTCATTGTAGACTTATTGAAAATTCTATATGCTTTACTCCTATTTGAGTATCCTAAAAAGATACCCTCATTAGATCTAGGATCAAATTTGTCTAAATTATCTTTTGTGTTTAGAATAAAACACTTACAACCAAATGTCTTAAAGTAAGAGACTTTAGGAATTTTATTAAAAAATAACTCATAACAAGTCTTCTTTAGCTTAGGTCTTAGAAGAATTCTATTTAAAACATAACAAGCTGTAGCAACAGCTTCAGCCCAAAAATGCTTTGGTAGATTGCTTTCAACAAGCATAGTACGTGCGCATTCTTGCAAAGTCCTATTTTTCCTTTCAACCACTCCATTTTGTGGTGAAGCTCTAGGAAATGCAAATGAATGTGTTATACCATTCTTGTTGCAATATTCTGTAAATATTTCATTTTCAAATTCTCCACCATGATCACTTCTAATAGTGACTATGGTTAGAGATCTTTGATTTTGAACACGTTTACAAAAATGTGCAAATTCCTCAAAAGCATCATTTTTATGTTTTAAAAAGAATGTCCAAGTAAATCTTGAAAAATCATCTACTAAAACAAACACATATCTACTTTTATTTAAAGAAGCAACTCTAGTAGGGCCAAATAAATCCATATGAATTAATTCGAGCGGCCTACTAGTAGAAATTACTTCTTTTGTTTTAAAAGTGGATTTGATTTGTTTTCCTAGTTGACATGCATCACATAACTTATCCTTTTTAAAGGATAGTTTTGGCAGTCCTTTAACTAGGTTATATTTAGATAATTTTGAGAGATTTTTCATGTTCACATTTCCAAATCTTCTATGCCATAGCCAAGATTCATTGTTAGAGGCTATTAAACAAAAGTCATTTGAAAAATCAATTGCATTCAAACATAATTCATAAATATTATTTTTACGAAAACCTTGAAAAATAACATTTTGCATAGTAGAATCATAAATCAAGCATGCATCTTTTTCAAAAACTATTTTATATCCTTTATCACACAATTAACTAATGCTTAAAAAATTATGCTTTAAACCACTAACCAATAACACATTTTCTATAGTTGGGTTAGAAGTTTTACCGACCATGCCAATACCTATGACTTTGCCTTTGTTGTTATCTCCAAAGGTGACGGTTCCTCCATCTATGCTTTGAATGGTGGATAGTAGGTTGGCATGTCCTGTCATGTGTTTTGAACATCCGCTGTCTAATATCTAGCGTTCTTTCTTGGGTACCTATAAAAAGTTTAAGGTAAATATGGTACCCTTTTTATTGGGTCCAAAACACATTAGTTTGGGGGAAACCAAACCCATGAAGAGTTTGATCTTCCTCCATAAGCAGGAATATAATAAGTAGAATTACACACATTTAACATATATGAGTTAATATAAGCAATTCTATCATTCTGATTTAGACTGACTGGAACCCATACTAACTTGTTCTGTCCAGTCGACTTAACAGTGTCCTTCAGTCGACTGTTAGTGTACATCAGTCGACTGGCTGATACACTAGGTCGACTTATAAGAGGTTTTGATCTCGTTGAATAAGATCCAATTCCTCTGGACAGACGACTGGTTATATGGTTCAGTCGACTTAACCGAACGGTAGTCTTGGTTTTATCACTAAAATTAACAACCTTAGGCTTTTCAAAGAAATCATACAACTTGTGTGTAACACTAGAAATAGATGCTGATTTATTTTTACTAGTGTTTACAACAGGAGATTCTTTTACATAAGATTTTTTAAAACCAAGTCCATATTTTTGACTAGATGTAACTTGATGATGAAGCATATCATTTAAATTCTCTTTGCCTTTGTTAAACTTAGATACGTTCTTTGAAATCTCTTCATAATTCTTTTTGAGAGTTTCAAGATCAGTATCTAAACTTGCAATGTGAGAATTTAAGGATTTTACTTCCTTATCAAGGTTAAGATTTTCTTGATTGAGTGCTTGATTCACTTTCTCAAGATTCTTAACTCTAATCTTTTCTTTCTTTAACTCTTGGAATATTTCATTAAAAGCATCAAGAAGATCTTCAGAATCATAATCATTACTTACATGTTCTTGTGCAGCCATGAAACATACATTTGCCACTTCGTTATTTTCATCCGTTTCTTCTTCTGAAGATGAATCACTATCATCCCATGTAGCTTGATAAGCCTTCTTGTTTTTGGCAAATTTGTTCTTTGAATATTTGTCCTTCTTGAAGTTGGATGATTTTTTCTTGTTCTTTGCATTTTCTAAGGGACAATCCTTCTTCATGTGACCTATTTTATTGCACCTGAAACATGTAGGAGGGTCATTAGAATCTCTAATTTTAGAATTAAACTTACCCTTCTTTAAGAACTTCTTGAATCTTCGAGTGAACATTGCTATTTCTTCTTCATCTTCTTCCTCATCTTCTGAGTCTGTCATGACTTTGAAAGCCAATGATTTCTTCTTTGATTGGTGTGATTCTGTATCCTTCTTTCGATCTTCAAGTTGGACCTCATATGCCATGAGATTGCCAACAAGATGCTCGAGAGAAAGTTGTGACAAGTCATTCGCTTCCTCTATTGCTGTGGTTTTCTTCTCCCATTCTGGAGTGAGTGCACGTAGGACTTTTCTAACCATCTCTGCTTAAGTGTAAGTCTTTCCAAGCGCCACAAGAGAGTTTGTGATGTCTGTGAATCTGGTGATCATCTCGGACACAGTCTCATTGTCCTTCATTCTGAACATCTCAAACCTGTGGACAAGAACAGAAATTTTAGACTCTTTTACTTTATTCGTTCCTTCATGTGTTACCTCGAGTGTATGCCAAATTTGATGTGCGGTTGTAGCATTGGATACACGGTTGAATTCTTCCTTTGTGAGTGCACAAAATAAGGCATTCATTGCTTTGGCATTGTTCATAGTCTGATTCTTTTGATCATCATTCCATTTGCATATGGAATGGTAGGGGCAGTGTATTCCGGCTCTGTCATTTGCCATATTTCCTAGTTGATTGATTGGAGGTAGATTCTCATTCGGCACTTCCAATAATTGTAGTTCGTTCCATCAAATAGTGGTGGCTGTTGTGTAGATTGGCCTTCATAGTACTGATTTGTACTTGAGGTAGTTGCCATAGCCTGTAACCTTGCTCTGATACCAAGTGTTGGATCCTGTAGGCAAGACAACAAACACTAGAGGGGGGGTGAATGGTGTTAATAAAAAAACTGCGGAAATTTTCTCGGTGCAGTCGACTTGGTTATGAACCAGTCGACTGATATAACCAAAATAAAATGGAAACAATAACTCTGTGTAGTCGACTGATGAATAAGATAGACGACTGAAGGCACAATGGAACAACAACTACACTGACCAGTCGACTGATAGTGCAAGGAGTCGACTGTCCAGACACTTTTTGCAGAACTTAAATAAACAAGAGTAAATGCAAAATCAAGACAATCAATCACAGAGTGCACAAGATATATCCTGGTTCGGTCCTCCCGACCTACATCCAGCCCCCAAGCAACCCACTTGAGATTCCCACTATTCTTGAAAAAGATTACAAGAATACCCTACGGCGTTACGACAACAACCTTGTCTATCCCGTAGTCCTTTCTCTCAACCAGAGAAAGCCGACCCACTCTACTACCAAGAGTGAAACAAAATCGACTCTACAACCTAGAGTCAAAAACACTCTCCAACCGAGAGCAAGAGAACAAGAAATACTTTACAGTCAACCTATAGCCTTGTTGGTGTATGTGTTGATGTACGTGGCTAAAAACAAGGTTGACTTCTATACTCAGTCCAGAGCGAATTCGTTGCTATACTGGACTGAATGTAGAGAACCAAAGAATACGATCTTGAAAGCTTTATTTCTCAAAAAAATCACTTAGAATTTTTCTCAAGGATGCTCGGATTTTCAAAGAAAGTTCTGTAGATCTATTCAGTGAGATCTGAACTCTACTTAAAGAGTTTGATCTCCTAGACGTTGGGAGACAGTTACTCCAACTGTCAACCAACGGATCTAAGCTTTTGAGTTTGAAAAATTCGATTTTAAAAAACAGAAAACGGTCAAAAGCTTTCGAACAGTCGACTGGGTTGCCATATGAGTCGACTGGTCAGAGTTTGAATAAATTTAAATAGTTTTGTACTATCAGTCGACTGGCAAACGCTTAAGTCGACTGGTACTCAAAAGTTAAATTACTTCAAACTGTTTTGACTCTTTTTAGGGGGGTTTTTAAGAGACACACAATATAAAATTTTGAGTGTGTGTGTGTGTGACAAGGCTTTACATCAGACTAAGACTCAACAAAAAGTAAGATACAATGTTTTTACAAGACACTATAATTTTGACACAATTGAGCTAAGGTCTTGAGTCTTGAGTCTTGTCTTGAGTGAAGTCTTGAATCTGTATCCTTTGAGCTTGTGCATTTGTTCAGCTGAAATAGTCTTTTGTAGTACAACCTGAAATGTTAGCTGTATAACATAGACACATGTTGCATTGTGTTGTGATCATCAAAATCAAGAATCAACACTTCTTATGTCTGAACTCTTATTTTACTACTCGTCGACAAGAAGCAACTCAACTTTTATCCGAAGGGAGGATTTTTGCTCGAAGAGTACATGAACTGCTCGATAGTCGCCGTGAGAGAGCTAACGGACATGGGGTTACAATGTTCCATCATCAACCGGGAGTTTTTTCCGTGAGAACGGGTATACGCATGGTGGGTGGAGAAAGGAAGGGTGGGAACTTGCACACTGTGAATTTGGGAACGAAAACGTATGTTCTCATGTACTGGCAGCTTGTGCATATCGTGCAATCGATCACAAGTATCTCGTTGATAAATTTTACACCCTTACTTCATTAGCACAAACATACGGTCCAATGTTTCAGCCTATACTAGATCCAGCATATTGGCCTATTATTGATGGACCAAAACTAGTACCTGATGCCACTTTGCGACGTAAAAGGAAGGGCAGGCCTAGAACTACCAAATTCCGCAATGACATGGATGTGAGAGATAGGTCAAGTCGTGGTACGGGGATGAGATGTTCAAAATGTGGTTTACAAGGACACAATAAGCGACGATGCACTAATAGTGGAACTCAGAACACTTAACTATTGTATGCTTGTAATTTTTAATTTGGACTTTGTAATTGTACTAAATTATGTCGATAAAGACGATAAAGTTTTATTTTGAAAATTCGTTTGTATTTGTTGTTGATGTCCTTGTGTGTTTGTTGCGTTATGAGTATCGTAATCTAACATAAAGATTTCATTAACATAGGCAAGACTCGCTTTTCCAAAAACCGAGTCTTATACAAACCACCGCGCTTTCTCGAAAAGCGAGTCTGTTTCCTGTAGATTTTTTTCAACAAGCCAAAGACTCGCTTTCTGAGAAAGCGAGTCTGGCGTAAATAATCGCGGTGTTTGGGAAAGCGAGTCTTGGATCTGATGATAACCAGAGAACAATAATTCATGGTTTAATAGTCGCTTTCTCAGAAAGTGTGGATTCTTGGATCTGCTAGCAAAAAAGAATACAGAACCAAGACTCGCTTTCTCAGAAAGCGAGTTTAGTTCTAAACATCGCGGTTTTTGGGAAAGCGTGTCTTGGATCTATAGATAACCAGAGAACAATACTTCACTGGTTTAACAGTTGCTTTCTCAGAAAGAGTGGATCAAATTACTAGACTCGCTTTCTGAGAAAGCGAGTCTTGGATCTGCTAGCAAAAAAGAATACAGAACCAAGACTCGCTTTCTCAAAAAGCGAGTTTAGTTCTAAACATCGCGGTTTTTGGCAAAGCGACTGTTTATGTTGCTTGATTCCCAGAGGCTTCAACAGCTCTGGAATTCCAAAGTGCTAGACTCGCTTTTTGAAAAAGCGGGGTAATTATACCTAGACTCGCTTTTTCAAAAAGCGAGTCTTGCTCTGTATGCAGAAGAGACCAAGACTTCAACTCTTGGTGGGACAACTACACCACTAACATCTCCACCATCTCCATCTTCATACCAAAAACTCCACAATACACATACCATCCATCTTCATTCCACAAACTCCACAATACACATATAATCCAGCTTTAACATTCAATCCAATTAAGATCACCACAATCCCAAAAAACAGCACATTCAATCCATCTTCATTCTCAGCACATTCAATCCAAGTTAACAGCACAATCCCAAAAAAAAAAAAAAACTTTAACAATCAAGATCACCACACGCACACACCCCATACCGAATTTTGAATTTCATTCAATGCACTTTTCAAAAGTTAATTACAAGATTCGACTAAACAATATCTAACATCATTCAACTACATAACCAAAAAATCACGGGTCTGGGGTGAACATATCGAGACGTCGCCGTTGCCTCTTCCCTCGGGGTGATGGAGTTTTCTGTGTAATAACCTCTATTGGCTTGCCTTCCTCTTCTTGGTCCTCACCCTCTACTTGCTCCTCCTCCTCTTCTTCTTCAATTATGGTACGACGCGGTGGTTTACGGGCGACTTGCTTTACTCGTTTTTTGCGTGTATTGGTCCGATGAGCGGGAGTGTGTAAGATAGCATCCAGGGTCGCCCCCTCTCCCACAGCATCTGCCTGTGCTCGACAGGACGTCAGCATCTCGCGTGCAAAGTCCTTTACCGCATCGGCTACGTTGCTACTCAACACAGCTGCACATTTCTTGCCCATACTCCAAGTCTGGGCCATCTACAAAATATAATAAGTTGTTTTTTGTAGTTCCAGTTCAAAAAAACTAAAAAACTTAACAATTCTAAAAAACTTACAATCGTGCGAATAGCCGATGCCTTTGGTTGAAACATAGGCAAATGCATTGAGTATACATCTACCGGTTCTGCTGCCGGTCGACGTATAGGCATCACCACGCCGGCTGGAGTCTGCCCTGTCGGAGAGATGTACCGCCTTGTCATCCTCCCATACCAATTCATATAGTTCTCGTGGTTTGCTAAGTCGAATGGAGGTATGTTGTGGATGATTTCATCGAACCTTTGTAAGTTCCATCTCTCGACATATGTAGAGAAGCTTTCCGCCCAATTATGACCTGGCGTACGACCCATTCCAGTAATTTTATGAATATCTGCATTGAAAGGCTCGGCTGCTGGAATCGCCTGATGGAGACCAAACTGTCGTAGTACTCTGTTCACATAATAGAACTCGACAGTGCTGAAGTTGATGAGTGGTGCTTTTGTCAGCCAAAGATCTCGCCTATACAGGGAATTGGGCGGTAGTCGAGCTAGATGCTCCTCCGTGTAGGGCATCCATACTACGCAGTTATCTGCCAACCTGTCCAACTCATCACGGTAGTAGGTCAGGCACCTGTTCGGGTTGGCAGTCCAGGTAAGGTTACCGGACCAGTACACACCAAGAGGAGGAAGCATGTACTGGTCTTCAGGGAGATGGATCCAGCTGGGTGATTGTTTCCTAACTACAGGACGTCCAACGTGGATACGCTCCCAGCTCCACACTTGAAGCAATATCATCGGGCCATTCATCTGCACGGATCCGAGACTACACAGGCACAAACTCCTGTAGAGGGATGCTAAGGCAGCACTACCCCAACTGTACTGGCCGACTCGTCCAAGGTCTGCAATAAGCGGGAGGTACATGAGGGGGACGGAATGGCCGCTGGAATTAGAGAACAGTACACCTCCAAAAAGAGTCAGGATGTACGCCCTGCAGTACATCTGGACCTCCTCTTCAGTCAAATCATATGTCAATCGGTCTTTGAATTTTTCCTTCAACCACTTCAACCGAATCTGTTTCCCAACTACTGCACCAGTCTCCACTTCGACATCGAGATATTGTTCTACTAAGTATGGTGCGTCGAAGTCCATAGATCCAGTCACCGCCTGCCCATCTACTGGAAGGCCTGTGATTACTGAAACGTCCTGCAACGTAACAATCATCTCCCCAACTGACAGGTGGAAGCTGTAGGTCTCAGGACGCCATCTCTCGAGGAGTGCTGTAAGTAGTGGCCGATCGCACTTGATGCCGCTCATCAGTGCAATACCATATAGACCGCAATCCCGTAAGATTTGGTGAATCCGTGAGTGCATAGGGAGTGGATGACCCCCACGGAAGGTACACTCTTTCGAATCGCCCTTCCACACATCTTTAGAACGATAGTGCGACTGAAGCGTAAGAAGAACGGGGTCGAGGGGACCTGGACCACCAAGGGGAATAGTAGATGAAGAAGGGGCCGAGGACGAAGTACCAGCTACATTTGGGTTACTTGGGACCTGCAAAACAACATTTACATCAGCAAATAAATATATCATTCAATTATATGATAATGAAACAAATCGAATGCAGAAAATAATAAGCTTACATTACTCCGTTCGGTGCCACCACGACGACCACCACCACGTCCACCGCGTGGAGGTGGTCCAAAAGATGTACGTGGTCCATCGCCACGATTGGCTCTACTACTAGAACCAACCTCCACACGTCCCTTATTCCGTGGCATTTTTCAAAAAAAAAGAGTATCCTACAATGAGGAGCGAGCAATCATTATTAACAATACCAAAATATAAAACCAAGAAATATAGAACACATACGAACATCTACAACTATTATAATGGGAGAGTTGAGGTACACAAACAAATAAAATTAGAATATTACTTCATATAGAAATAAATTTGAAGTAAGGATATCCTTTCTTTTCAAACTCTTAAAAAGACCCACTACAAGATTTGAGTACAATAAGTAGGTAATGAAGTTTGGCTACATATTGCAAATCATTTTAGCAATTTAAATAATCACAGAAGCAAAATTATGTGAAATGCAAATACAACATACCTATATATAGAACACGTGCATTATACTAGTTTTGATTACTAGTATACTACATTATATACTCACAACATCTACATTTACTCACAACACCTACATTTACTCACAAATTATACAAATTCTACATTATACTGATTCAGTTATACTTTTACTCACAAATCACAAATTCTACACACATTACAAGCAAATCGCTCAACCCCGAGATCTACACACATTACCAGCAAATCGTTCACAAATTCTACACACACTACCACAAATTACACACAATATATATACAACATTAGAAAATATAGAGTTTGAGAAATATACCTCAATCTTCACGCAAGAATTGAACCACGAGATACACCCCCAAATCGTTCAAGCCCTTTGTGAGGAACGCCACCGCAATCACCACAAACTCGAATGAACCACCCCCAAATCGTTCAACCCCTTTTTGATGAACGTCACCGCAATCACCACAAAAATCGAAAGAACGAGCAAACACAAAGTGGGCAATGGGACTGGGATGAGACAGTGAAGAATTTAGGAGTTAATCGAAAGCTAATTTGATGGAATATGGCCTTAAATCGAAGAAGAACGACGATGGGTTAGGGTTTCGCTCGCGAAGAAGGAGAAAGAAAATATTATAGTGAGATCTGTTTTGGGGGTGGGGGGGGTTTAAGTCCCAAATGACACTCGCTTTTTGAAAAAGCGAGTGTGGTTTAATTACCCCCGCTTTTTCAAAAAGCGAGTGTTGCTGGGCAAAGAAGGCCAAGACTCGCTTTTGGAAAAAGCGAGTGTGGTATAAACCCTCATGCTTTTTCGAAAAACGAGTCTTAGGATTCTAATTTTCTGAAATCTAAGACTCGCTTTCTGAAAAAGCGTGAGGAATTATACCACACTCGCTTTTTCAAAAAGCGAGTGGGACGTTTATGAAATTTAAAAAAAGAAAGGTCGTTTGTGGGAAAACTTTTGCAAAAAGGGTCATTTTGGAAAAAAAATTCGAGTGTTCGATATTGTTTAAAATACATATTTCATAATGACTTTGGGAAACATGTTCAAACCACATTCATGACTAACTTAATGTTTGATCAATTTATGTTTTGCATTCTATATTAAAATTCAAGTTGAAGAGAAAAAGGTGATGCGAGGAAAAAAAAAAAAAATGAAACCAAAATGCCGACTAAGAACGACAGAAAACTAGTTGACATATGTTGGTCAACTAGGGACTCTAAGGAAGATTCTTTCCTAGTCTAGTGATAAGGTTTTTTTTACTAGTAAGATACTGGGGTTCGAGCCTTGCTTGCATGAATCCCTTATAAATGAAATGAGAGGACGTGCACATGTCACACCCTGTCCCAACAAATACATAGGGACGAGCACGCCAACAATATCCATCAAATAAAGATGTACGAGCGACTAAGTCCAATAATTATTCTCATCAAATAAAATGTACACAGTAAGCAATTATACATCAAATACCACTTTTACAAATAAGTCCATAAATAAAATACAACCTTCAAATAATGACACTTGATCCCCTCAAATCAATATGCAAAATCTTGCAAATTATATCTCTGAAAAAATATATAAAAATGATTGGTGAGCAACCACACGCCCAGTGAGTTTTGAGACTACTTCAATAGCAAATCAGATAAACATATATACTATTATTAAGCAAAACCCTATTTTTGCGGCTTTTTACTATCATGCCCCCATATACATAAAAAGCTTTTAAAAAATATAAGGTTAATTCTATAATTTTCACTTCACATTTAAAGTCTCCATAAAATTTTGTTCCTTCAAAAATCGAAACCGTCTCTTCCTCTCCCTCCATCGAATCCGTCTCTTGCTCTCCCTCCAAGATGCATATATATACAAAAGGGTGCACTTGACCAACAACAACAGCATGAGAAGCACAGCACAGTAACCGCACGTGTAATGCATGTAGTAGCCACACAACAGCAAGAGCAGCAACGACAGAAAGCACGACGGCAATGGCGATGTGGGGTTCTTCGGAGTGGGGCAAAGGCGAGGAAGGTGGCGGTGGGTGCCCTGGCGCTCGACGACTAGCGAAGGCAGGGGCTCGCGAGGTGGGGCTCCGGGGTGGCAACAGTCGAGGTGATGAGGATGGAGACGGAGGTGCGGGGATCGAGAGTCGATGAGGCGGTTGTGGGCGGAGGGCGACTGGTGATGGGTTTGGCAGTCGATGCAGGACTGGAGGTGGTGACTGGCGATCGGGGTGATGGAAGGCGGTCGATGGGATGCTAGGCGAGGATGCGAGTGGCAGGGAGGAGGTCGACGGTGGCTCGAGTGGTGGTCGAGGAGCAGGGGTGATGAAGATCGAGGTGGGGACGGTCGACAGGGTGCTAGAGAGGGTGGTCGCTGAAGAGATATACAGAAGTTACGGTGTTTATATTTGTCTTTCTTTTGCTAAATAGGATTAAGAATATTGATATTGTTTGTATAGTTAATTAGTCAGCATGAATATGATTTCTGATTAATGCAAGAAAGTGGACAAGTCAAAGCTGATGATGAAAGTTAATGCTCATGATAAGGTCGACTCAAGCAATGTCGTCTTGCACCTGAATGGAATTGAAATACATTTATATTTGACGCAGTGTTAAGTTTAACTTGATTCGGTATTCGGTAACAAGAAATTCTAAATAATCTCTAATATTATAATGGAAGAGTTGGGATTGTCATTTGTATACAACCTGTAATTTTTAGACAACCATTCAACCAACTATCAAATCTCAACCATTTATTTTGAAGTGAGAGTTATATTAACCATTCGTTACTTAGCTGTTGTTAGTTACCATAATACCCTCAAAGTTCAAATTTATTACGACATAATTATTTACAAAAATGCCACTCAAATAAAATAAATGTTGATACCACTAAGGTAATGTGTAAAGAGTATGTGATAAGTAAAGTGATATCTGAAGTTCGATGCCAGATTATGTCTTAGTATTTATTTTTTAAAAAAATTATTAGGACGTGCATTGCACGTGCAGATTACTAGTACAAATAATAATGCATTTATTTCTCAAGGGAACACAACTCAATAAATTCATTATACTTTCATTCAACCTAGATATTGGACTTTCAGTAACCTCCACGATAATAGAGGTGGCCATGCAGACCACATCATGACTTCGTCCTCATAGGAGGAAGTGGAAGAGTTAGAAGTTTGCCCCATGAAGTAGAGAGTGAAAGGGAGGAGGAGGAAGAAAATGAAAGGGAGGAGAAAGAAGAAGAAAAGGAAGGATAGGAGGAAGGGGATGAGGGTGGCGAGGTGGGTCCCTTAGATGGAGCGAATCGTCCAGATCATTTGGCATCTCCCTCACCTCCTCGAATCCCCCGTCCGCAGAGGGGAAGGTTTAAGTTTACTTTCCCGTCGAGCCTGAAAGCCGAGCCTATCAAGTACATGCCCGAAGTTTAGTTTCCCTTCGAGCTCAAAGGTGTCAGAGAGGCATCTCATTAGGATTTTACTGAGCCCTGCCGATCATTGTATTTTTTTGTTTCCTTTTTGAATTCAAATTTTTTCTTTCATTCTCAAAACTTACTCTTTCTATTGCAGCGATGATCAACGACATGGACATCGAGACTAGGAGGGCAGCCTTGGTGAAGAAGAAGGCTGTGGAGCAATCAAAGGGGAAGAAGAGGCCCATTGTCTTTGCCTCCGAACGGACCTCCAAGGGGAAGTCCAAAAAGTCGAGGGCCCTGACAATCACCAGCTCACCCGACTCAACAAAGGTGGCTCTAAGCTCATACAATATCAAAGTGGCCAAGTACGCGAGGGTTGGGTTCCTTCCCGTTCATCCCGAGGCCAGGGTCGTTCTTGGGGAGGAGGGCATGGAGCCTTGGAGGCCTGACTGGGCTGTGAAGGTGACGGACTCGATCATGGAGGGTTTGGTTGCTATGGAGGTTGTAAACAACATCGTGATGCCCTGCGACAGAGAGTGTCTCATGACCAAGACATTGGACTCGAGCTACATGAAGTGGTCTCAGGCCGACATGGTGGTAAGTATCCCTCTTCAAATGTGTTCGTTCCTTTCAACCCATTAATGTTTGTGCATTTTTTTCTAAGTTTCTTTCCCTCGGTTCGCTGGTAACTCTGCAGGTGGCATAGATAAGGAGGAAGTACAATCGCAAGCTCAAGCTTACTGAGCAAAGGGCACAACAAGCCGAGAGAGAATGCAAGGACCTCAAGTTAAGTTCGATGACCTGGAGAAGATCGAGAAAATGCTCAAGGCAGAGCTGACCTCCACGACTGTCGAGCGGGTTAAGCTGGAGAAGGAGAAGACTCTCTTAAAGGCAAGGGAGAAGACGCTGATGGCAGATACGGAGGAGGCCATCGATATGGTCATCCACGCCCAGGATCAAGGGTACGAGCGGACCATCGAGCACGTTTAGCGGTACCCCGACCACATCCTCGAGGGCTTCTCCTACTTCATGAAGTTCGACGAGGCCCTCCTGAACCCACAGGAGATTCCCTTGGGCGATGAGGAGCACACTCGGTCTCTTGTTGCAGTGGCCGACCCACCGGAGGTTCATGCCGAGGTGGCTACAACAGAGGCTGAAGAGGTGCCTTACTCTCCTAAGCAGTAGGAAGTTAGCTTTTTCGTTTTTATTTTTTTTGTTTTTTTGTATTTTCCATATACGGAATGGCCAACACTTTTTTTGCGAAACCATGATGAATTCGAATCGAAGTAATTTTTTGGGCCTAAGATTTTTAATGCGTAGTCTTTCATAGCATTTAGAATTAGTCAAGTCTTTAGTGCTCAACATAATATGGGATATTCTTTTCTTGCTAGATCGTTGAACGTGCTTCCATAGACCCTCGTGATGCCGAGCTCAAATATCTTAGAAATATATTACATATCATGGAGTCGAGCTTGGCTCGCCACCATAAGGAAGCGAAGCGAAGGATAGGGTGTCGGCATTTTCGTACCACATCGGAAAGTCGTATCAAATGAGCTTGGAACTTATTTGTCAAAAAAAAGCGATGGTCAATAGGGACTTGGGCCAAGCTAGGGCTCTAGTAGCTTTCCTTGGAGGATCGTCCAGAACCACCTTCCTCAGAAGGTGCAATGCATTCGGTGGATGCTTATGGAAAAGGAGTTGGAGATATATTGGTTGAAGGTGGATTTTGGAGTGGCGGGGTCTCAAGCGACTTCTTTGCATAGCGGTTGGACCTTTGTCCGAGGTCCTTCTCCAACGGTCTGGTTAGAGCCGACGAACTTGGGAGGCGCTCAAAGCGGAGTGGCCAGATTGTCTAGCATGGCTAGCTCTCAGGAGGGGCCCGATTGACCCGTTGAGGCGCAGACCATCGATTGGTCTCGAGTTGGTTTGCACCAGCCCAATGGTATGCGCCCCTAACGAGGAGGTTTCATAGGCAATCCTTATGGTTTGTTGTATGTTCTTGTAAATCTTTGGCTCTGTCGAATGTACTTGTCTGTATTTACCCCTCGGTTTTCCGAGTGTATGACTGTTTATTAATAATGAATGCACTTTGCTATGGACTTTTGGCGTATGAATTTTAGAACTCGCTAGTGGCTACGGTGGAACAAACTCGTTCCCTTTAGGAGGTTCTTGGATCTTTCTAGGTTCGCACGTGGGTGATCACATGGATTGGCTTACACCTTGAGTGCTATAGCGTTGTAGGTACTCTTGGATCAAGGGCAACCTAAAATATACACATAGTTACCATATTTTACCACCTTATGTGGGACTAAACTTCTACTCACTTTCCACTTTTTCATTCAAACATTTCGTCAAACACCTTGTGTGCATGCTTTGTCCTCGCTAAGCTCACTAAGCTCATGACATATAACTTGATCCAGAATCTCATTTTTAGCCGATGTGGAGTGGGGTACCCTGATCTGCCAGTACATCACTAGTTCCATCTCAGGCATACATCTCACCCACTATCGGTGTAAAATTTGACTTTGATACCATTTTGTAATACCCCGAGCCTACTTCGGCTCAACACGTGCATATATCGACTTAACCACAGCCCCACCACAGGGCATAGCCTCACCAAAAGTGCTATAACTTTGTAGGTACGTTTGGATCATGAGAAACCTATTATATGCACATGGTTTTCCTATTTTTTCACCTATGTGGGACTAAATTTTCTCTACTTTCTACCTTATCATTAAAGCATTTCATCGAATACCTTGTGTGCATGACACTTTTCATTCAAGCATTTCATCAAACACCATGTGTGCATGACACTCTTCATTCAAGTCTTTCATCAAACGTCTCACGTGCATGCACACATTCTAGGCTTGTGTGTATCCAAGCTGGGGTATTACATGGGAGTTGAACCATTTTTTAATCTGTGGAGTTGAACCGTAGTTCAGTCTTAGGAATTGAACATTTTTTCATCTGAAGAGTTGAACTATTCTCCTTTTGCAATTGTTAGAAGGAGGTGGAAGGTTTGCATTCATCAACGTTAGCATCCTGGAAATCGATGAGCTCCTTCTACAAGAGCCTATAAAATCCTCACTGCAGCGCCCCGAATTTTCAATAAATAAAATTAGAAATAAGTGGCACAATTCCCAGCATCAACTTCAATTGCAATTTTAAACATAGTACAAACACAGGGAAAATTAAAACTTTTCATTTCATTAACTCTCTTTACAACAGCAAAGCGAAATTTAAACATTTTAAATACACTTCTTTTTACAACACGACGGTATTTAAAAGCACTATGAATACAACTTTCTTTTTGCAATTATTCCTTTTACAAAATATGCATAAAAATTTAAATGTTCTACCACATGCTCCCAATTCCATGCTAATGGTAACTACCTATAAAATATGAGGCTAGAGATATCCCTAACCCCCAAAACTACAGAGGTCAGCCATAATGGTGTAAGTGATATTCAAAGAAAATACAAACTTAAATGAAAACATAAATAATAAAAATCATAAATCAACAAGTGGAACTAGGCTAAGTGTCGAGTGTATGGAATGAAAACAAATTGCAAACATACATGAAACCAAGTCAAGAAATCACAAATGCATATGTTGATTTCTAATGCATACTTGTCGGATTCTATGCATCCCATTCTACATAGGTCCGGTGAAAGCCCTTAACGTCCTCTACTTTTTAAGGTTCAATCCCCGTAATGCAAATATCCTACTACAGTGATTACTTAAATATTTAGATTATTCTGTGAGTATCTAACCCATGCCCCGAAAATTCCGGAGGTCAATTTCTATCCACAAATAATTCCGGAGACTATTTCACTCACACCTGGGAATCCTCGAGAATACCCCACACTGCAAGCAATGACGCCTCATCACACGAATATCCCATGAGCGTCGCCTCGACCCCGATAATTCTGGAGATCAATCCCACACCGCAGGTAATTTCAGAGACTATTTCACGCACACCTCGATAATTTCGGGGATTATCTCACACTGTAGATCATATGAGGCCCCCTACCTATGTTTGCTCTCATTTCATCACAACTCCACTAGTGTTTGTCCTTAGGTTTATTTTTATTACTTAAGTCACAGCCCCTCTCTGGAGTTGGTGTACCCTGCCGAACTTAATCTCAACTGAAATCACAACAACAAGGCCCCACTGGCCAAAATATCCACAAAATCTCAACCGCCGGCATGTCAGGGTCCCACTCAACTCCTAGAGTTTCATAACTTAAAATATCATTAATAGTCATTCTAGGGTCCACATCATAATTCTAAGTCTCAAATCAAACTCATCTTGGTTTTTATTATAAAAAAATACTCTTCATTAGTCACATTCTTATAAACCAACCATGTTGTCATGAAGGACTTATTCATACTTGGTAATATATTCAACTTACGAAATTCCTTAAAAATCAACTTTTAAACATCACACTCCATTAATATGTAAAGTTCCAAAAATTCAACTAAAATTTCATTCGATCAAAACTGAAACAAATCTCTTAAAAGCTAAGAATTTCATTACAAAATTTTAGATTTATTTACCACAATCCATTATTTGAATGCACCGAAAATTGAAATTAGAATTTCACCAAAATTTGAAAGTTACACGTTTTCGTTATTCAAAACAACACTCTTCAAAATCATTATTAAATTTTGGAAAAATTCCATTAAGTCCAACACATATCAACTAACTGGCCACAAAAATCTGGACTCAAATAAATTTATTTAAAGATTTCATATTTAACAAATTCTGAAAACTATCTTTTATTAAAATATGAAGGTTACATGATTTCGTCTTTCATAATAGTACAATCTAAAATCATTATTTAATTCTAGAAAAATACATTTAAGTCCAACATATAACAGGGAACTCATCATAAAAATTTTAACTCAAATGAATTAATTTAAAGAATTGATATTCAATAAATTTTGAAACTATCTTTCATCCAAAAATCTGAAAGTTACATGATTTCGTTCCTCAAAACAGTACATTCTATAGTCAATATTGAATTCTGTAAAAAATCAATTTAAATTCAGCACATAACGAGAAATTCACAATAGAAATCTAAACTCAAATAAATTTATTCAAGGGGTTCATATCCAGCAAATTCTGAAAACTGACCGTTATTTAAAAAATCTGAAACTACGACAGTATAGTGGTGGAAATTGCATATTTTACAAGCTATGAGTCGGATTGAGGATCCGTCAGATATTCTGGAAACTAGACACAGTGAGCTACAATTTATATTTAATAAGTTTTAGGTAATATCATCAGTAACTGTGCCAAAATCTCGTTCCAATCTGGAACAGACAGCAGTCCAGAGCAAAAAAAAAACTTCG
The DNA here is from genome assembly GCA_017893485.1 of Hemerocallis citrina. Taxonomy (NCBI): domain Eukaryota; kingdom Viridiplantae; phylum Streptophyta; class Magnoliopsida; order Asparagales; family Asphodelaceae; genus Hemerocallis; species Hemerocallis citrina. Next base: position 255,201,162 of record CM030364.1, read on the forward strand.
AAATCTCATTCAAACTCGATCAACCCACTTATATTCATTTGTTTAAACCCATATATAGATGCTTCTATATATATATTAGAGTTCCCCCATCATAGCACACAAAATCACGCACGAAAAACCCTTCAAAAAATCACCCCAAACGAGTTCAACACAAGCCAACAGTAGCAATTGCACTTGCGGGTTGAACAGTAACCCACGGGTTATTGTTCACCCGAGATCCAAAACACCCCCAAACCCTTACCCTAGGTCTAGGGTTTAACCCCGAAACCTAACCCTAGGTTCTTAATACTTCAACATGTGTTTTGTGGTGATTTTAATCCATATTGTGAATAAAAATTCAAACTTCAACCCACTATAAATTCACCAAAAACGCAACGAAATATTTCATCAAAACTTCATCTTATAATAGGAATAAAAAATACATGCTATTCATTCAATAGATCCACATCCAAACCTAGCAATTCAATCTATTCTACCATGGGAACACAACAAGGAAATTTGAATAACTACTCACCTCAATTTGTAGAAGTCCCAAGTTGAAGGAAATAATTAAAAAAAATATTCAATCCTCCTCCTTGTGAAAATCCAAGATCCATGCCACGAAAAACTTCAAGAAAATAATGAGAAAAATAGGTTTGAGTTCACAACAGGGAATAGCGGCTGCTACCCCCCCCCCCCCCCCCCCCCCCCCCCCACATATAGGCCGGGATCTAGTGTTTTAGGGTTTCACAAAGTTTACAAAAATACTCATCAAGGAAATTATTTATTTACATATATGGATCCTTCCAATTATTAGTTAATCAATTTGATTTAAAATTAAATTAAATTAAATCTCCTCACTCTTCTGATTTGGCCGGCCAAATTGCACAGCCCAGAAAAACCGAAATCTGGAGTTTTTTCTCCAAGTGCCATTTTTGCACAAAAGTCATTCTTTTTGTAATATTTGCAAACAAGATATAAAATATTTGTAAAAATCCAAAAAAATTAGAATTATTATCTACTAATAAAGGTTAGATTTTCCAAATAAATTTTCTGTCTTTTATTCTCCAGGAAGAATATTTTCAATAAAGTCCCCAACAATCTCAAAATTGCGTAATTATATATTTATTCAATAAAAACAATAAAAATCAATCAAATATGGATATAATCTAATTACTTAGAGCCTTATACTGAATAGACAGCCCTAAATGAAGCCAAACAATTTTTTAACTTCAATTTTCACCCCTAAACGACTTTTTACAAAAAAAACTCTTTTCTTTCAAAAATTTACAAAAGTAGTTTTCTTAATTCAAAAAAATCCAAAAAAATCAAATATACCCAATAAATAATAATAAACAAATTTCATCAACTCATGATTCTAAATTCATACCTTGAAAATATTTGCACGTGTAAAAATGTCAATTTTTTGAAAATTCAAAATAATTAAATAAATTGATTTAAAATTATTTATCAATTCAAAATATTGTATTGAAAATTACAGGGCATTACATCACTCCCCGCTTAGGATAGTTCTGTCCTCAGAACTATCCTTAGTAAGAGGAAAACAAAAAATACAAAACTTACACAACGGGTTCAGAAAATCATTCTAACTTTATTTTCTAATTACATTGGGTTGCTAACTAAAGAAAATAACGTATAATAAGAAAATTAAAGTAAATATGAAAACTGATAGAGCAACAAGTATAAGCAAAAATCCATAAAGCCTAAAACTAATCCCAAGAAGATATATAAAATTGTATTAAAAAAAAATATAAACTATGCAATAACTTGTTGAAAGCAACTAGATAATCAATTAATGCATACAAATTTTTACATCATAATTATCATAACCAACATAAATTAGTCAATAATACTTTAAAGCACACAAAGGAATCAAAAGCTTCCTTAAAACTTGAATACACTATAAACACAATGCACCATGAATTTAAGAACAAATGACAAACGTACGTAACACAAAACTTAGATAAGAATACGAGTAAAAGAAAACAGTCTAAAGTAATAAATAATAATAAGTTTAGTTAGTAAAACAAAATATTAAGCACTCCAAAGGTCGTTAAAAAATTTGTATAAAACCATAAAATGCAAAATAGATATATGAACAGATCATCAGAAAAAATGATTACTGATCAAATAACATCATAAAAGGTCATCATAGTAAGAAGATAATAAGGCCAACCATACAAAATAAGAAGCAAAAAGAAAAAGTTAAGAACATGAATCATGAAAAAACTAAATAATAATAAAAGTAACACAAATAATACAAACTTAAAGATGATAAAAAATATATATATAGGCATGGGAAGATAGTCAATCAAAGACGCGTCGAAATACCAACAAATTTAGCTAAGCCATAATAATAATAATAATGACAATAATAATCTGAAAAATAAAATAAAAAATAAAATAAAAGCATGAGTGTCGAATTTTGTTAAAAAGTATGAGATAAGTGTAATAGTAAAAATAATGATGTATATAAAACACACAAAAATTTCATTTGTAAAAGCCATATAATAACCATATATGCAATTTAACATTAAATATATAGAATACTAATTAGTATATCGAAATATTTGTGAATTGTCAAGTATAGTAAGAAAATTAACTTAGGATATTATATGTGCAAATAAGTGTTTGGAATATATGATAAAACCAACAATAATATAATACAAAAATTATTAGTAGTTGTAGTGGTGAAACAAATATAATAATAGTAAATGAAATAATAATATAATATTGGAATAATATATAATATTAATTATATAAAAATGAAAATAATAAATAACTATGAATTATAAAAATCATATTATTTAAGTAGCAAACAAATATAAGATAGGCCAGGAAAATGAAATGGTATGAAAATACAAAAAATACTAACATATGTAAAGATAAAGTACACACATATATATACAAATTGATACTACTGAGATAGCGAAAATAGTTAATAGTAAACCTCAATAATATATGGTGAAAAATATAATAACGCTTATAGGACAGATATGAAAACAAGTGTAAATAATAAGGTAATTAAATGTGTATGTAAGTGTAACTGGATTATGAATAACAAAGTTGAAGTAGCATAGGCTAAGTTTTAAATCTTATAAAATTGTATGAACAAGTACAAAAAATAGGGTAGTGATAAGTAATATATATATATAACTAAAAGTGGGGTTATTAAAGTAGAAAATTTCTTTGTTGTGGGTTCGTCTCATTGATGTCTAGCTGCAGACTTGCCTCATTGTTGCAGATTGCCTCCACGGCATCAGGTTACAGGTTGCCGTCTAGACATTCGGCTGCAGTTTTTGTCTTCCGACATCCAGTTGCAAGTTTGCCTCCCAACATTCAGTTGTAAGTTTGCCTCCTATTGACATCTAGTTGCATATTTGCCTTCTCGATATCCGATTGCAACAAAACGAAGAATGGAATGATGTAATATTCCATATGTACTGGAATATTGGATATTTAATTTATGTATGATGTTATTGTTTTCAAATTCTTGATATAAAAATAGAAGCAAAAGTAGGTAATTGAGTAGAAAGTCACACGATGAAATATTAAAACAGATGTATAGATTATAAATATCACACATAAATAGTAAGAATTAGTAGTAGTGAAAAATAATTTATAAAAGTAAGGAGAAAGACGAAATGAAATACATGCATAAGCTTAAATGTAATTGCGAATGAGAGATAACTATGTAACATAAATAATCATATGTCATAAAATATACAGTAAACAGTAAACAGTGTATGTAGTAAGGAAATAACAAAAAGGGTAAAAATCATAATATTAAGATAATAAGCAACTATAGTATATTATAGCAGTAAATGTATAGAAATAATAAAATATGGTAATACAATAAGTAGCTATAAACAGTGAAAGTAAATATATCAAAGGTAGTAAACAATAAGTTATAATAAAGGTGTAAAAAAAAAATTAATAATAAAATAAAAATTTCAATGTGCAGTGGTATGTCATATCTATATAAGTAAAAGTATTACATTCAAGTTTAAATACATCGAAAAGTAAGACAATACAAAATAATGAAAAATATAGCATCGAAAAATCAAAGTATATATATAAATGAATGTGAATTAAAATATAATAGGAATAATAATAAAAGAAATTAATAATTCAATAAGTAGGAATTGAAACTAATATAATGCGTAATAGTAATAGCAAAATAAATGAGTAATCATAAAAGTAAACAAAAATATGAAGGACAGAATTTTAAGAAAGAAAATAAAAATATAAAATATAAAAGAGAAGGGAAAATGTAGTCTACGTACAAAAATATAATATATTCAAAGCAATAATCGAAAAAAATATATAAATAAATACTGTTAATTATAATGTAATTATTGTAGTATCCGAAAATCAAACATTACGTCATTCAAAACTATAACTACAAACACCAATAGAAAAAGAAAAGCTCTATTCGCCACATTCCAAACTTCAATAATAAAACTTATTTCTATAGAACACAAAACTTATAGAAAAAATAGGCTAGAATTAGCAAAATATACTTTATAATTATAATTAGATTTTTACAAAAATAGATAAGTCAATAACTAATAAAATTATCCCAATTTAACGTCAATAATAATATAAATAGTTAAAAGGTAATTATAATAGCAAGAGAAAATAAATCTTCTATTTATGCAAAAACAATCAATCCACTTACGATAAAGAAATTTTTAGTCGAATCTAGACATGCAAATAATTCAAATTTCATTACACGCATTCATGATCAAACCAACATACTCACATATCTAATGTCCACCTAGGTACTCACAATTCTAATGTTCACCCTATGTACTCACACTTCTAATGTCCCCCCTAATTTTGTTTCCCTATACAATGTTTAGTATTACTAATTGAAGTTTGCTCTGATACCAACTCTGTAGCGCCCCGAATTTTCAATAAATAAAATTAGAAATATGTGGCACAATTCTCAACATCAACTTCAATTGCAATTATAAACATAGTAAAAACACAGGAAAATTAAAATTTTTCTTTTCATTAATTCTCTTTACAACACCACAACAAAATTTAAACACTTTAAATTACAATTCTTTTTACAACAGAACGGTATTTAAAAGCACTATAAATACAACTTTCTTTTTGCAATCATTCCTTTTACAAAATATGCATAAATATTTAAATTTTCTATCACATCCTCCAAATTCCATGCTAATGGTACCTACCTGTAAAATATGGGGCTAAAGATACTTCTAACCCCCAAAACTACAGGGTTCAGCCATAACGGTGTGAGTGATAGTAAAAGAAAATACAAACTTAAATGAAAACATAAAAAATAAAATTCATAAATCAACAGGTGAAATTTGTCTAAGTGTCGAGTGTATGGAATGAAAACAAAATGCAAGCATACAAGAAACCAAGTCAAGAAAACACAAATGCATATGCTGACTTCTAATGCATACTTGTCGGATTCTATGCATCCCATTCTACATAGGTCCGGTGCAAACCCTTAACGTTTTTCACTTTTTAGGGTTCAATCTCCCGTTATGCAACTAATCCTACTACAGTGATTACTTTAAGATTTAGATTATTCTGTAAGTATCTAGCCCATGCCCGAATAATTCCGGATGTCAATCTCTATCCACAAATTGTAACATCCTGGAATTTTAAATAATATTTTGGAATTTATAAATGGATTAAAATGAATTTTTGTGATTTAATAAACATTTTTTTCCTGAAATTTATCTTTTCGCACGTGCAAAACAATTGCAAATATTTTCTTGGGACGCACAAAGTCAGAAAATCTATTTAGGAAATCTAACATTTATTAGTAGATATTATTTATAAATTTTCTAGATTTTTTTGAATAATTTATGACATATTTGCAAATATTTAAAAATAAAGGACCGTTGTGCCAAATTGCCACTTGGAGTAAAAATTTCAGATTTTGAAATCTTGGGCTGCATATGTTGGTCGTCTATATTTGGGATGTGAAGGGATTTAATTTTATTTTATTTTAAATTAATTTGATTAACTAATAATTGGAAGGGATCCATATATGTAAATAAATAATCTTGTTGGGGGGAAATTTTGTAAACTTTTGTGGAACCCTAGGAGGTCAATCCCGGCCTATAATAGGGGCAGCAGTTGTCTACCTCTTTGTGAACCCAAAAAATCTATTTTTCAGTATTTTCTTGGAGTTTGGATTTTGGATTTTCGTAAGAAGGAGGAGAAGGCTTTTCTTTATGACTATTATTGTTCTTCAAGTTGATCTTCTGTGAGGTGAGTGATACTTCTCGTCTCTTGATGTGTTTTACTTATATTATCATGATGAATGAACTTCTAAATGTTTACATGAACTAAAGATGAAAATTTTATGAAAGATGATCATGTTTTATTAATTTTGAATGTTAAATATTGATGATAGATGAAAAATATAATTTGGGATATATGGATTTAATTGTAGTTGATAATGATAAGTAGACATAATTAGAACTTGTTATATGCTCTTAAATTCATGCTAGATTAATTATAAAGTTGAATCTTTCCATGTTATTCGTGTTCTTAATCATCAAAATTGAAACCAAACATTAGGGTTTGAATAACTGTTGTAAGGATCGAAAGAAATTTAATTTGAAGTGGCTTATGCATAAAATATTAATATTTTTGCTTAAAGAAAAAATCTAACGAGAATATATATGATTATAAATGTTAGATCATGGTATATGATTTAAGAAAGTTGTTTTGGATGATTAAAAGATGAGATTTTTTTTCATTGTTCTAATATTAAAGTAAAGTTGTATGATTCTATGTATTTGTTGTGTATATAAGAAGTATTTTTGGGCAAGAAATATACATAAAAGAAATTATCATAAAAAAACTAAATCCTTGGGTTAAGGTTCAATCTGGGGACCGAACAGTAACCGAGGGTTACTTTTCTGACCCAGTAGGGTTGAACTGTAACCAGTAACCCCAGGTTACTGTTCACCCGAGCCGCTGACCCCTTTTGCTTTCGGCTGATTGTTTTGGGTTGGATTTTTGGGGTGTTTACGAGTTGTTTGGTGGGTGTGGCTTGTATGCTATGTTAGGGGGACTCTAGTATACATATGTAAGCATATATATATGGGTTTAAACAAATATATATGAATGGTTTGACCGAGTTTGGATTAGATTTTAAAGACATTGTATGGTCTGGAATGATGTATGTTTTAGTTTGGAACGAGATTTCGACTTAGTTTATGATGATATTACCTAAAACTTATTAAATAGAAATTGTATGTCACTATGTCTAGTTTCCAGAGCATCTGACGGATCCTCAATCTGACTCCTAGATTGTAAAACATGCAATTTCTACCATTGTACTATTGTAGTTACAGATTTTAAGAATAACGGTTAGTTTTCAGAATTTATTGAATATCAAATCTTTAAACTAATTTATTTGAGTTTAGATTTTTATGGTGAATTTCTCGTTATGTGCTAAATTTAAATTGATTTTTCCAGAATTTAATATCGACTATAGAATGTACTTTTTTGATGAACGAAATCATGTAACTTTCAGATTTTTGAATGAAAGATAGTTTTCAGAATTTTTTGAATATCAACCATTTAAAATAATTTATTTGAGCCCAGATTTTTATGGTGGATTCCTTGTTATGTTCTAGATTTAAATGAATTTTTCCAAAATTTAATATTGATTTTAGAGTGCACTGTTTCGAGTAACAAGATTGTATAATTTTCAGATTCTGTAAAAAAAATCTATATTTCATAGATGAAATGTGCTTCCATACATATAAACGAGTTCTCATAGAAATGTTTGTTAAAAGGAATGTGATTAATGAAGAGTAATTTGTATAATTAAACCAAGTGGGGTTTTGATTTGAGGCTTTGATTTGAGGCTTGGGGTTATGATATGGACCATCAAAAGATTGTTGATAATATTTTGAATTATAAGACTCTAGAGGTTGGATGGGACCCTAGCATGCGGGCAAATGAGATTTTGTGGAATTTTGGCCAGTGGGGCTTTTATTGTTGATTTTGTAAAAGGTAAGTCTGGTAGGGTACACCAACTCTAAGGAGAATTGTGACTTAACTAATAATAATAAACCTAAGGGCAGGTATGAGTTGGAGTTGTGATGAAATAAGAGAAAACGTAAGTATGAGGGCCTCAGGTTGATCTACGGTGTGAGATAGTCCCTGGAATTATCGAGGCGTGAGTGAAATAGTCTCCGGAATTACTTGCGGTGTGGGACTGATCTCCAAAATTATCGGGATTGAGGCGACGTTCACGGGACGTCTGTGTGTGGTGAGGCACTATTGCTTGTGGTGTGGGGTATTCTCGAAAATTCTCAGGTGTGAGTGAAATAGTCTTCGGAATTATCTGTGGATAGAGAGATTGACCTCCAGAATTATCGGGGCATGGGCTAGGTATGCGCAGAATGTCTAAATCTCCTAATAGTCACCATAGTAGGATTAGTTGCATAACGAGGGATTAAACTTTACAAAGTGGAGAACGATAAGGGCTTGTACCAGACCTATGTAGAATGGGATACATAGAATTTGACAAGTATGCATTAGTAATCATCATGTGCATTTGTGTTTTTCTTGACTTGTATCAAGCAGGCTTGTTTTTTGTTTTCTTACACTTGACACTTAGCCTAGTTTCACTTGATGATTTATGTTTCATTTATTGTTATTTCATGTTCCATCTGTTATTACTGTGTTAATATGTTTCACTTGTTGACTTGTGATTTTATTCTTTATGTTTCCATTTAAGTTTGTATTTTTTTTGAATTTCACTCACACCGTTATGGCTGACCCCTATAGTTTTGGGAATTAGGGTTATCTTTAGACTCATATTTTAAAGGTAGGTACCATTAGCATGGAGTTGGAAGCATGTGGTAAATTAGTAATTGTTTATGCATATTTTGTAAAAGGAATGCTTATAAAGAGAAATTTATAATGTAAAGTGTTAAAATTCCGTGTGCTTTGTAAAAGAGTTAATGTAATAAAAAGTTTTAATTTTCCCTGTATTTGATTGCTAAGTTTATGATTACAATTGAAGTTGATTCTGGAATTTGTGCCACGTATTTCAAATTTTATTTATTGGAAATTTGGGGCCCTACACAGATAATTCCGGAGACTATTTCACTCACACCTGAGAAAGTTTGAGAATACCCCACACCGCAAGCCATGGCGCCTCATCACACGAATATCCCATGAGCGTCGCCTCGACCCCGATAATTCCCGAGATCAATCACACACCTCAGGTAATTCCGGAGACTATTTCACTCACACCTCGATAATTCTGGGGATTATCACACACCGCAGATCATATGAGGCCCTCCTACCTATATTTTCTCTCATTTTATCACAACTCTAACTAGTGTCTGTCCTTAGGTTTATTTTTATTACTTAAGTCACAGTCCCCTTCAGAGTTGGTGTACCCTGTCAGACTTAATCTCAACTGAAATCACAACAACAAGGCCCCACTGGCCAATATATCTACAAAATCCCAACCGCCGGCATGTCAGGGTCCTACTCAACTCCTAGAGTTTCATAACTCAAAATATCATTAATTGTCTTTCTAGGGTCTACATGATAATCCTAAGTCTCAAATCAAATCCATCTTGATTTTTATTATACAAAAATACTCTTCATTAGTCACATTCTTATAATCCAACCAATGTTGTCATGAAGGACTCTTTCATACATGGTAATATATTCAACTTACGAAATTCCTTAAAAATCAACTTTTAAACATCACTCTCCATTAATTTGTAAAGTTCCATAAATTCAACTACAATTTCATTCGACCCAAACTGAAAAAAATTTCTTAAAAGCTAATCATTTGATCTACAAAACTTTATATTTATTTACCACAACCCATTATTTTAATGCACCGCAAATTGAAACTAGAATTTCACCAAAATCTGAAAGTTACACGTTTTCGTTCTTCAAAACAGTACACTTCAAAATCATTATTAAATTCTAGAAAAATTCCATTAAGTCTAACACATATCAAGGTACTCGCCATAAAAATCTGGACTCAAATAAATTGATTTAAAGAGTTCATATTTAACAAATTCAGATAACTATCTTTTATTAAAATCTGAAGGTTACATGATTTCTTCTTTCATAACAGTACACTCTAAAATCATTATTAAATTCTGGAAAAATACGTTTAAGTCCAGCATATAACAGGGAACTCATCATAGTGAACTCAAATGAATTAATTTAAAGGGTTGATATTCAATAAATTCTGAAAACTATATTTCATCAAAAAATCTGAAAGTTACATGATTTCGTTTCTCAAAACAGTACATTCTATAGTCAATATTAAATTCTGGAAAAAATCAATTTAAATTTAGCGAGGAATTCACCATAAAAATCTGAACTCAACTGAATTTATTCAAGGGGTTCATATCCAACAAATTCTGAAAACTAACCGTTATTTTAAAAATCTGAAACTACAACAGTCACTAGTAGAAAATGCCACAATTGCAACAGAAATTTTTCTTGTAAAAGAATGAAATTCCATAGTTAATGCACATTCGTAAGAGAATTTTTCTCATTCCCTTGTAGTTGTGCTGTTATGAAATCTCTTCTGGTTAATGCACACATTTGCAACTGAATTTTAATTATCCCTTGCGAATATTAGCTACAATAGAATATCTGCAATGGAAGTTGTTTCTTGCTGTCCCCATCTATAAGAAAATATCTATAACAAATATTTTCATTACAAGTGTGTTTTAAAAGGGATTTTTCTCGTTGCTGATGAACTATTGCTACAGAGGTTCGCAAAGTAGTCATTCCATTGCAATTGTTACCTCACAAATGCAATTGTTATATCGCGAATGCAATTGGACGCATTTTTTCATTGGTGATTTCGTTCGGATGGCTTGATCAAAATTTTAAAAACGATGTATTTATTTGATGAAGAACATATAATTATTTCACCTGTTGCTGTGCACAATTATATAAAGAAAACATAATAATGAAAAATATGCAATTTGAACAAACAATACATATTTAGATAATAGTAAACTTAAGAACACCAAAATAAGCATTAATATTATAGAGTATAGAACATTCTCATTACAAAATTATATATTTGTTTCGAAGTGTCAAAATACCAATAGTACATTCTAGAAGGAAATATGAGTTGTCAAACTCTAAGAAATACAACGAATGTTTTCAAAAGTACTTCTAACTTGGGCTTTCCTCTTGATCTGGAAGGATGCTTCACAATATTGTCAATCTTTGTTTTCAAATCTTCTCGTGGTGCATCAGGGAGCAGAACTTGGGGTTTCCTCTTTCCATACACAGGTGCCAGAAGCAACAACTACCCAGTAACAAACATTTTTTATTAGGCACAAAACAAACAATTGTTGAAGAAATGGTATTGTGCATCCTGATCTGTGTACCTAAAATAGATGTGATTTACCAAGAATTAGCACATAAAGAACCAAAGCATTCGACAAAAACGATTAATAAAAACTATCAAAAAATACATACAAGTTGTAGACTGTAGTCACATTCATAACCAACATATTCATTAGTGTTTTGCGATGTCAAAGTCACTGTAGATGTATGACTCGAACTCAAAATCAAATGAAGTAGAGCTTCTCTGAAAGTATAAAACCAAATTTTATAAACATATAAAATAATGTCAAATTCGATATAAACGGAAAAGGTTAAAGCAAAGAACAAACAGAAAGTTAGCAACATTTCCACCTAACAAAAAAGAGACAGAAGAACATGAACTTCAAGACAAAATATTGATTTACCTTTTCTTCAGGGTTCCCTTTACAGCGCGTAAAATTGGACAGAAACGAAGGATTTCATTCATCTAGTTTCCAAGAGTGGATTTTGGTGCAACAACCATATGAGGCCCAGTAATTCCTCGAACTTCATGCATATATCCCATAAGAGAGATTGTTTGCAATGTTTTACCAAGACCCTGCACAAAAACAAAACAAAGTGAAGAAAAATTGTAGTCCACAATGCAAACAGTCCTTGAAACTTATTATCACACAGATCAGCGATCATTAACAAGTGACCATGACCAACACCAATAACCCTAAGCAATTACTCTAACGCATTTGGCCAAAAAAAAAGAAAAATTTAAGCAGGTTTGAAGCATACCATCTCATCAGCAAGAATCCCATTGATGCCATTTTCATACAACCGTATTAACCAATTTAAACCAGCAAGTTGATAGTCCCTCATCTTTCCTTGTATACCTACAAATGTGATGGTAGTAAAGTCAAGAAAACATTACCTGAATTACTCAATTGTTTTTAATCATAGCAACCAATCCGATCAGCTTATTAAACTTAACAGTTCTCACATGTTAAAGGCCAAATTGAAGATGTTATGATCAGTTATAGAACACAACTACATTACCTTGTCTCTTTTACCACAGAAGACTACAAAAGCATTGAAGGTTTGATCAATTAATACATCAGCCTCTTCCCTATAACCAAAATAGAAATTACTGAAGTAGTACTTAGACAAATCATGCGAATTCTTATTCAAATACATACTTTTTAGATTGAATCCACTAATAAGTGATCGATTGAAGACCAAATAAAGTACAGCGTAAGCTACATAAACTGAAAACATGAACTTGTTTACATCCAAGTACCTAATATGTTTAGTTCTAGCTGGAATATTCCGATAAACAGAAGGTATGCTTACAATAAAATAGAACATCACAAAACATATGTTGTTTATCGGTACATGATCAGTCCCTAATCTTGTAGGAATGCAAGGATGGTAAGAAAGTACAATATCTAGAATGTAAATATAAATCAACTGAAATAAGACAAATTGCAAGTTCTCATATGGATTGCACAAATTTGTGACTTGAAACAACACAAAGAAGATGCTGACCTGGCACGTAGTATTGTCCTGGTGCATCCTGTATAGGCAACCATAACCTGAAGAGTCATCAATGAAAGATATCATAACATGAGTATCTTAGAAAGATATGCAGATTAAATTAGTGTAATTGTGGTATACCAAATTCGAGCAATCAGATGTTTCTTGAGTATCCATTGTATCCCATATGAATTTGAAACAATTCTAAGATAAGGGTTCGCTCAAGGAAAACTCAACTCAAAACTGCATTAATCGTTTAAACTGCACATCATTAATTTAACTCATAATAACTGATTCTGCATTAGTGGACCCAAAACTAAGCTCTGAATTGGAAATAATTCTAAGATAAGGGTTTGATCAAGTAAAACCCAATTCAAAACTACATTAATCGTTTAAACTGTGGATCCTTAATTTAATTCATAATAACTGATTCTGCATTAGTGGCCCAAAAACTAAGCTACAAATCTCAAGATTTGAACTTTATCAATTCGGCATCACCAAATGGGAAAGCTTTGAAACCGTACCTTGAAATTATAGAGAGGGATTTCTAGGACGGCGCGACGGACGACGCTGAGTATGGGTCGGCGGAAAATAGGCGGTCGATAGTGGTGCAGCAGCGCATCAGGGTTCGCTGGTAAGGCGTTGGGAGAGAGAGGGGGATGAAAAGAGAAGTGGCTTACGGCGTGGCGACAGGAATGCGGCGGCTCAACGGCGACTCTGGCAAAGGCGAGGGCAGAAGTCTGAGATTAAAGGGGAGAAGAGATTCAGAGTATTTGGGGATTTAGGGTTTCAGCCGATATCATTTTGTGAGAGAGAGAGAGAGAGAGAGAGAGAGAGAGAAAGAGAGAGAGAGATCTATTGTTGGTTAAAGGAGGAGATGAATGGTTTTATTTTAGAAAAGTAATTTTACGTATCTAATACGTGTTTAATATTAAAGATTAAAAAACAATTTTAGTAACAGAATATATTATGTTACAATTGTTCTCTTGCAATTGTTGTAATTGCAACAGATTAATAGAATCTCTTGCAGATGTCAAAAATATTCACAACGAAAGGGTTTGTTGTGATTAATCCGTTGTAGATGGTAGCACTAAAAGAGAATTTTGGTACTCGTAAATGATTCGTTGTTATTACAAGGTTTTCTACTAGTGAGTATTGTGGTAGAAATTGCACATTTTATAATCTATGAATCGGATTGAGGATTCGTCAGATTTTCTAGAAACTAGACACAGTGAGCTACAATTCTATTTAATAAGTTTTAGATAATATCATCAGTAACTGTGCCGAAATCTCGTTCCAATCTAAAACAGACGCAGTCCAGAGCAAAAACAACTTCAAAATCTCATCCAAACTCGATCAACCCACTTATATACATTTTTTTAAACCCATATATAGATGCTTCTATATATATATTAGATTTCCCCCATCATAGCACACAAAATCACGCACAAAAAACCACAAAAAAACCCTCGAAAACACCCTAAACGAGTTTAACACAAGCCAACAGCAGCAGCTGCTCTTGCGGGGTGAACAGTAACCCGCGGGTTACTGTTCACCCGAGAACCAAAACACCCCCCCAAACCCTTACCCTAGGTCTAGGTTTTAACCCCGAAATCTAACCCTAGGTTCTTAATACTTCAACATGTCTTTTGTGGTGATTTTAATCCATATTGTGCATAAAAATTCTAACTTCAACCCACTATAAATTCACAAAAAACACAACGAAATATTTCATCAAAACTTCATCTCATAATAGGAATCAAAAATGCATGCTATTCATTCAATAGATCAACATCCAAAACCCAGCACATCAATATATTCTACCATGGAAACACAATAAATAAATTTGAATAACTACTTACCTGAATTTGAAGTCCTAAGTTGATGGAAATAATAAAAAATAGATTCAATCCTCCTCATCGCGAAAATCCAAGATCCAAGCCACGAAAAAATCCAAGAAAATAATGAGAAAAATAGGTTTGAGTTCACAATAGGGATTAACACCCCCCCCCCCCTCTCCCCTATATAGGCCGAGATCTAGTGTTTTAGGGTTTCAAGGAAATTATTTGCAAATATTATTAGTTAATCAAATTGATTTAAAATAAAATAAAATAAAATCTCCTCACTCACTTGATTTGGCCAGCCAAAATGCATAGCCCAGAAAAACCGAAATCTGGATTTTTTGCTCCAAGTGGCAATTTTGCACAAAAGTTCTTTTCTTTGTAATATTTGAAAACAAACCATAAAATATTCATATAAATCCCAAAAAATTAGAATTATTATTACTAATGAAGATTATATTTTCCAAATAAATTTTTTGACTTTTATTCTCCAGGAAGAATATTTTCAATAAAGTCCTCAACAATCTCAAAATTGCGTAATTATATATTTATTCAATTAAATCAATAATAATCAATAAAATACTGATATAATCTAATTCCTTAGAGCATCCACAATCGTTTTCTAAATTTCTATTTTATCCATAACACAGCATTTGCCCTTCTGCAGTCGTTTGCTATTTATTCATATTTTGGCAAAATCGATGGTGAAGATTGCTATATTTGAGAGGAGAAATGAGAATATGGATATTACAGAGGTCGGGGCTTCAAGTTCCCTCCCAAATAAAAAAATTAATTTTTTATTATCTCGGACGAAACTTCAAAATAAAAAAATTAATTTTTTTATTATTGTTTACCTTGGATGGAACTTCAAGTTCCGTCCCATAAAACTTAGTATACTAATTAGGCTTTGTTAAATATATAACTAATTAATTAGGGGGTTATATTAATTAGTGGTTAATTATGGGGGTAATTAAGTGGGTTTAAGGGTGGTTGAAAGTGACAGCTCCCCCACGGACGGAGCTTGAAGTTCCGTTCGATGGGGGAGAGATTTTTTTTTAACGCTCGGAAGGGAATAAATTTTTAAAAAATATTTTTTTTTCATGGGACGGAACTTCAAGTTTCGTCCGATCAAATTTTGTTCACCTTTGCCATATTATAGCATTTGATGACTGCAGGAAACACCACTTTGCTATATCTAAAATATGCATTTTCCTATTTTTTTACTTTTTACGACTATGGATGCTCTTAGAGCCTTCTACTGAATAGCCAGCCCTAAATGCATCCAAACATTTTTTTAAGTTCAATTTTCACCCCTAAACGACTTTTTACACACAAAAAAACCATTTTCTTTCACAAATTGACAAAAGCAGTTTTCTTCATTCAGAAAAATCCCCAAAATTCAAATATACCCAATAAGAGCATCTGTAGTCGTTTGCTATATATCGATAATATCGATATTTGGTTAAAAAAACAGCTGCAGTCGTTTGCTATATATCGATATTATCGATAAATCGCTACAGTAGATTGCTATAAATGAGAATCGATATAGCATTTATCGATAAGTGAGGGACGGCGTTCGAAGCGCCGTCCCACGAAAAAAATTAATATATTAATCGTCGGACGGCACTGGAAGTGCCGTCCGTTTGGAAAAATTATATTTTAATCGTCAGAAGCCACATACCCCGGACGGCACTTAATGTGCCGTCCGTCGAGTTTTAATATAAAAAAAAAAAAAAAAACTTCACGTGCTTAAGTATGTGTGTAATTAATTAAGTAGTGTGTCAGTGTAAGTAGTGTGTTAGTGTGTCAGTGTAAGTGTTGTGTCAGTGTAAGTGTTAGTGTGTTAGTAGTGTAATTAATTAAGTAGTGTGTCAATGTTAGTAGTGTAGTTAATTAAGTAGTGTGTTAGTGTGTCGGATGGCACTTCATGTGCCGTCCTAGACACACGGGTGAAAATTTTTTATTTTATTTTATTTTTTTTAACGACGAATGGGACCCAAATTTGCGGTTTTTTTTCCTCCGACGGCACATCAAGTGCCGTCGCTTAATATTATATGATTGATTGCTATAAAATAGCTTTCGACGAGTGCAGCGAAATCGAAATTCCTATTTCTATTTATCCATATATGGATAATTTTAACAGAAACGACTACAGATGCTCTAACAAATAATAGAATTTTTTCATCAACTCATAATTCTAAATTCATACTTCGAAAATATTTGCACGTGTTTTGCACATGTGAAAATGTCAACTTTACGAAAATTCAAAATAATTAAATAAATTGATTTAAAAATTATTTATTAATTCAAAATATTGTATTAAAAATTACGGGGCGTTACACCCACTTCCTTTCAATCTTCCTTTACATTCTCCTAAGTTCGTGGGTACTCTTTCTCCTTTGAATGATCATCCTTCCTTTGAGATTCTTGATGAGTGCCTTGAATGGTAATCTGAGGGCCGAGGCTAGATGAGATCGGAATCTCGAGGTGGAACTCTCAAGGTTTGGGCAATATAGAATGTATGCGCAAGCGCTAAGGTTGCGTTTGGTTTATTGTTTTGAAAACAGTTTTCTGAAAATGAGTGTAAAAGCTGTTTGGTAATAATTTTTTTATGAAAACAGCTTTTTGAAAATGAGAGCATAATGTATGTATAGGTTTGGTTGTATGTATATACCGTATACAGTATATATACTCTGATACATACATGTTGTATACATATACATACATACTGATATATAATAATATAAAATATTTTATTATAATAAACATATTTAATAATATACATATATATAATAATATATAATAATTATAATAATATATATGTAATAATAATATATTCAAATTATATATTAAACAATTTATTATAATAATAATAATATATATAATAATATATATAATAATATTAATAGTAATATATAATAATAATAATAATATATATTATAATAATAATAGATTATTATAATAGTGTATATAAAATAGTATATATGAAATAATAGTATGTATAAAATAATAATATAATATAATATATATATAATAATAATATAATATAATAATAGTACATATAATAATAATATAATATAATAATAGTACATATAATAATAATATAATATAATAATAGTGTATATATAATAATAATATATATAATAATAATATAAAATAAAATAGTACATATAAAATAGTATATTATAATAATTGTATATTATATAATAATATAAAATAATTTGTTATCATAAACATATATAAATATATAAATATACATAATAACATATAATAATTATAATAATATATATGTAATAATAATCTATTATAATTTTATATTAAAAAATTTATTACAATAATAATAAATTATATAATAATATATATAATAATATATAATAGTAATATATAATAATAATAATATATATTATAATAATAATATATATTATAATAATAATATATTATAATAACAGTGTATATATATATACTATTATTATAATATATATTACTATTTCATATACATATATATTATAATAATATATATTCATATATTACTATTTCATATATGTAAATATGAAATAGTAATATATATTATAATAATAGTATATGTATATATATATGAATATATAAAACTATTATATATATATATATATATATATATATATATATATATATATATATATATATATATATATATATATATATATATATATATATATATATATATATATATATATATATATATATATATGATATATATATATATATGATATGGCTAAAAATAGGGTTAAATCGGAACCGTCCAAATCAGGAACGAATCTCAAAGCTTAGGGGTAAAATGGCAATTTCGCCTACCAATGGGTCTGAAGTGGTTCCTGGGTCTTTTCCCCAAAAGACCCAATAACCCACGAACGGATCCACCTCAACTGGGTACGGGTCCCAACCTGAAATATACCCAGTCCAGCAGGATAGAATTAGGATTTCTGATTAATCCTAATCAACGGCCCTGATTCATATCTATCCTTTCACTGGGGATTAGGGATTACATTCCTTATCTGACCACAGGGATTACATTCCTAATCTGACCCCTACGGTGGCTATAAATACCCCCATCCATCTCCACTAAGAGGTAATCAATCTTTTACCAATTTACGCTCTTTCATAATCTTCCTGATTACTGACTTGAGCGTCGGAGGGTGCATCGCCGGGATCAACCCCGGTGTCTCGCACTTTTAGCAGGTGAACGGCGGGAGTCAGCGGTCAGACTCCAACAGAACAGGTTGAGGTTTGTTATTCAGGTTTTCTAAGAATCCACAAATACTATCTGTTTGCCCCCACACCAGATTTAGCGGTAACAGATTGGCACTGTCTGTGGGAATCAAACGAATAGCAGCCTCCCCTCTTCCCGTTGGTCAGATCTTCTCCAGCCATGCCTCCTAAGAAAGTAAGGTCCAGAGGGTCCAACCGTGGACCCAACCCCGTCGATCAGCAACAGGAAGTCCCCATCCAACCCACTCAGCAGCAGGGGCAACTTCCTCCTCAGGCAGAGGACCCTCTCTAACAGGACCAGCCTCCTCTTCAGAATCAGCAACCTCCTGAGGGTCCCCCCGGTCCTCAAAATGCCGGTGCAGGAGTCTCGCGTCCCAACCCACAGAAGCAACCTCTCCATCAGGACCACGTCTCGGTACACAATGCCTCTACGGATTCTATGACCTCCCGCAATCCCAGAGCTTCCGACCTTCACAATACCATCCTCAATCGGCAGAAGGATGAGGATCTTCGCCGCCGTCTGGATGAGAGGCGGGCCCGAGAGGGAGCCTCCTGCCAACAACGTCCAGATGAGCGATCTCCTTACTGCCGAGACTACAGAAGGTCCCCCACCCGAAGAGGGCGGAGAGAGTCTCCCGAGCATCACAGGAGAAGACCCCATTCCCCGGCCGGTCGGCAGCATCCAAGGAACGATGAGGCACCCATCACTCGTGCCGAGTTCCAGCAATTCCAAGCCACCATCCTACAAGCTCTCGATCTCCGACCCAACAACACCAATGCTCCAAGGATTCCTACTCCTCCTTCGGTCCGAAGTCCTCGCCGACGGTCCCTAACTCCTCCCCCAGCTTCTAGCAACCCCCAGCACATTCCTAGTCCTCGCCGCTCCAGGAGCTACCATCGTCGTAGCCCCTGCTCTCCCTCGTACGAAGACGAGTCTAGAGGTTCGGTTGATTACCGTCGAAGGGATGATGCTGTCTACCGCCATCTCCATGAAATGGAGAGGCGCTTGGGTCAGTTAGACAGAGAAGAAGAGCTTAGAGGAAGGACCCTTCGCCCGAGTCGACCTCCTTTTTCCCAAACCATAATGGAGGCACCCGTACCAATTGGCTTTAAACCTCCTCAATTCGAGACTTATTCTGGGGAGTCTGACCCCGTCGATCACATCGAAAGCTTTAAGACCCTCATGCTCATCCATCAAGCTTCCGATGCACTGCTGTGCAAGACCTTCCCCGCTACTCTCAAGGGTCCGGCTCGAGAATGGTACTCTTGCCTTGCCCCATCCTCAATATTCTCCTTCGAGCAATTTGAGACCCTCTTCGTCACCCACTTCGTGAGTAGCCGCCGAACTGAGAAGACCAGCATTTCGCTACTCTACCTCAACCAGAAGAGGAATAAGAAGCTGAGAGACTATGTGAAAAGGTTCACAGCGGAAGCCAGGTCCATAACATCCCTCGACCAGTCGGTCGCTGTAACAGCATTCTAATCCAATGTCCTCAACTCCAGCCTCCGCTCCTCCCTCTCCAAGAAGCCCCCGCAGAACTTCTCTGACCTCCTCCTCCGGAGCGAAAAGTATATTCGAGCCGAGGAAGCTGAGCACCGCCCCAACTTTGAGGGGCCTTCCTCCGGGTTCAAAAGAAAGGGAACAGAAGAAGAAGGAGCCAAGAAGCTCCAGAAGGACAATGGCGGGCAGCGCCGACCTCCCCCTAGATTCGAAAAGTTCACTCCTCTTAACGCCAACATTTCCACAATTCTCATGGAAGTTGAGAAGGAAGGGGTGCTGCCCCCTGTGCAAAAAATGAACACCCCTGGCAAGAAGAGGGATAAAGAGAAGTGGTGCCGCTATCACCGGGACCATGGCCACGATACTAATGATTGTCGGGCCCTGAAAAACGAGATAGAAGCCCTCATCCAGAGAGGGCAGCTGACCAAGTTCGTGAGAAAGGTGTAATACCCTGATTTTTCAATTAATGAAAAATTATTTATTTTGCACGTAGTGTGCACGTGCAATATTTTGGTTGAATTGAATCTTATAATTATTTTTATTGTGATGTGTATAAATATTTAAATATGTATTCTCAAATTATTTTATGTACAAAAGCCTTTCTTTAAATAAATAGAAAGCCTTATTTTAAAGGCCTTTTTCTTAAAAGCCCAAAATGTAATTTATTTATTTTATTTTAAATAACTATTTTGGCCCAAAACTAAAGCCCATGGATTAATCTATTTTTTTATTTAACTTGTCATGTAGAAGACTATTTTAATACTATTTTATTTTTATACAAAATTAAAATGTACAATTTTTAGGCCTAGTGGCATGCACGTGTATTGCACCTACACGTGCAACATGCACAAAAGTGCTAGGCCGGATTGCTTCTTGGAGGGAAACTCAAAATTTGAGTGGTAGTCATGGCATGGTGGTTATGTGGGTGTGGGTAGTTTTTATAACTCCTACTTTCATCTTGGCCTTCCATCCCACAACCAACTAGTTAATCCTAGCCCTTCATTCTACTTGATTTCTAGTATAAATACCCCCTCCCATGGCTAGTATTCTTATGCAAATTATATCTTTCCAAACCTATAGTCTAATAGCATTATTTAGTAGTAGTTGTGAGTTAAAAAGATTGAGAGAATTGTGTGGGATTGTGTTGCTTTCAACAAGGAGAAGAAGGCCGGCATCAAAAAGGGGAAGCTTTCGGTTTTGCTTGGGCTTGGAGGTGTGTGCGAGCGTCTAGGAGGAGGTGCATTCATTTGCAAGGACTTTGTTGCTATTGTGTTGTTTTCTCTCCATACAAGGTGGGTTTGATTTTCCTTATTTCTAATTAGAAATGATGCATGGAAAATATTAATAAGAATACATTTTTTAATGGGAAAGTTAGTTCATAAATTGATTGAAATGTTAATGAACAACTTGCATGTGGTTCTATTGTTAAAATTGAGTTGTGGGTAAAATTCTCCATGCTTGTTAGAATGAATGAATGATAGTGGTTAAATTACCTTAAGAATGATGCTAGTATGATTTTGAGACTTGATGCATAAAAATACTAATAAGAACGCTAGTTAAATTGGAAAGTTGAAGCATGAAATTGATTAAGAAAGAGCACACTTTTGAAAAGAGTAACTTTTTTGAATGTTTGAGTTGTGAACATGCTAATTGATAGGTGGTTATATATTTTGTGATGTACATGATTTGACTAGAAGCATATGTGGATTTAATGAAACTACATTGGTTACTATCAAAGAACTACTCACAAAGTTTGAGTTTTGTGCCCTTGTGTTAATAAGGGTATGAATAAATTCAAATAAGAGTTGTATGTAGATAAATGATTTAAATCAGTGGATTGATGTGAAGTGTATTGTCAAAAAAAAATTAGAACACTATGGGGCAAAGAAACATCAAAAAGAGAGTGTTAGAATGTATAATTTGTATTAAATGTGGGAAAGTATGTTTTAATTATTACAAAAATTATTTTGATCACACTGATATATAAATTATGTGAAGTAGGATTATTCTGGAATTATACAGTATATTTTGATGAGAGCAAAATGAAACAAAAGCTAGTTGAACATCGAAATGTTCTAATTAACAGAGAGCATAAGTTAAAGGGATTTGAAACTATAACTATGACAACTGAGCGCGTAGCTCAAGTGGTCTTGCGGTGCGGTCGGGTTCTCTGTGTTGAACGGTTCGAATCCCCTTAGCCGCATATATATATATATCTCACTTTTTTGAAAACAAATAGAATACCGATCGAGAGTAATAAATACTCTCTAACCCTTCCTTATACCGCTAGCACAGTTGGCCTATCGGCGGGTGCTCTTGGCTGTTTTCTCCGTGTGCCTGGGTTCGAATCCTACCCTCGGCATCTTTGAAAAAATATTTTTTTTTGGGTTTCTAGGCGTCCAAAAATTGTGAAAAAAATATGGTTATTCTCATAAAAATGTAAGGGATTTTATGAAGATGATTTGGGGATTATTTGATTGAAATAAACCATGATTTGTGAATAAAAGGCATAATTAGAACTATGGTTCTAGATTATTTACTTGTGAAAAATTTTACCGTATAAGAATAAATTGAAATGGAGCATTAGAAAGTGATTTGGCAAAAAGAACCTTGTTGTGTGACATAATACTATTTATTCTCACTTGAGAATAAGGTGCAAAAATGTGAAGTATGAATATTCATTAGTGATGTGAATTTCCAATGTGGAATTATTAATTGATAAAGTGCATGAGTTCATGTATGATTATGGATTAATGAATGAATTAGAGATCATGTTAATGAAAAATCCGTTGGTTATGAATATGAATTTTATGAGTCTTAAGTACTCATTGTGGAAATTGTGAATTGGGATTGAATTGGAAGAGTAGCTAAGTCTCCCCCGGCAGTTGGAAAGAAAACGAAATGAAATATTGAAATTAGACTAAGGTTGGTCATGTCGAAATGAATGAATAAGTCCGGTTTAGTGGAGAGGCTAACTCTAGAGATTTAATTTTGTTCATGATTTTTAAGAAAACTAAGGATTAGTACATAGTGGAGACGTGATGAAAGTAGAAGAAAAACACGAGTATGGGGGCCATCGGATTAGCGGTGTGAGAGCGATCCACAGGCTGCCTGCTTGATGCGTCAAGACATGGCATGGGCGCTACTCCAGAATTATCGTCCCGGTGGCGACGCTCGTGGGATGTTCGAGTGGCTATGGGTGATGCCATTGTTCCATGGCGGAGGCTGAATTGTCCATAGGTTGCCTGCTCGATGTGTCGTGTCAGTGCGTGGGATTCCCCTCCAAGCTGCCTGGACATGGGCTCGTAGATCATAGGACATCTAAGACACTACCGTAATTACAGTAGTAGATTAAGACATAACGAGGGATTGAACCCTACAAAGATGAAGAACGAATAAGGGCTTACCCTCGGACCTATGTAGTATGGGATGCATAGAATCCGAACAAGTGCACATTAGTGTCATGTAATATCAATAAATGCATTAAGGATTAAGTGCACAATCACAACACGACATCCATAGGGTAGTCCCTTTAGTTTGAAATGTGACAAGATTGTGTTTGTTAAATATGGAAAATTGAGTTATACTATTTACGGCATAGAGAGGATGGTCGTGTATAATGATCGTCGGTTGAATAAACTGACGTACCCATAGTCTTATATGCAGGTAAATGGCATGTTAAAGATTAAAGAGGAATGGATGCTTAAAGATTATACCATGTTGTTGTACATTTATTTAATTGTTGTAAATTTTACTTCCGCTGTGCAAATGAAAAGTGTAATATTGATGTAAACTCTGATGTAAAGTGAAAAGTTTAAAATTCCCTATAAAATTGTACTAAAGAAAGTGAAAAGATCCTGTAGAACATCTCGAATTCAGTGTATTTGGAATTCGGGGCGTTACAAAAGGACCGAGCCGATCTTCCTCCCCTGCCTCGGGGGGCTAACAAGCGTCCTGAACGCGATGAAACGCCCGAATTCGAAGAGGAGCGTGTCCTGCACTTCATTCATGGGGGCCCAATGGGGGGCTCCTCCAACTCCTCTCGAAAGACGTTCATAAGAGAAGTTAATTCGGTTCGCGCCACACCTCCTCCTAAAGGCCTCGGAGTGCCCGTCAAGTTCTCAGATGAAGACCTTGAGGGTGTCCGAACCCCTCATTGTGACGCACTCGTCATCAACCTCCATATGACGAACTTTAAAGTGGAAAGGATCCTAGTGGATAATGGCAGCTCCGTTAACATCCTCTTCCTCGCCGCTTTCAAAGGCCTCAAACTATCCCGGGACAGACTTAAGCCTGCCGGCTACACACTCCATGGGTTCACGGGAGTGCCAGTGACTATTGAAGGGGTTATCACCCTCGACGTAACCGCTGGCAAAACTCCTACTACCCGAACGGAATCGATAGAATTTATGGTCGTGGATGTCCCTGCAGCTTACAATGTCATTTTGGGTCAGCCCGGCTTAGCCGCTCTCGAAGCCGTCCCTTCCACCTATCACCTCAAGATGAAATTTCCCACCCAGGCAGGAGTAGGGGAAGTAAAAGGCAATCAGGAAACGGCCCGCAAATGCTACATGACCTCTACTATGAGTCCAGTCCTCTCCCTCAAAACTCTTGAAATCCCCAAGATGTTGTCCGACCGACGTCTGAGTCGGTGGATGAGTTGGAGGAAGTGCTTTTCTCTGAGCAGGATCCCTAGCCCGGAAAGTGTTGAATTATGGATATTTCTGGCCCACTCTCCTAAAAGATGCCGAACTACACGTTCGGCAATGCAGCTCTTGTCAGAAATACTCGAACGTCCACGCCTCCCACAAGCTTCACTCACCTCCCTATCAAGTCCTATCCCTTTCGCAATGTGGGGGATGGATTTACTAGGGCCATTCCCACCAGCTCCCGGCCAGCTCAAATTCTTAGTCGTGGCAATCGACTACTTATCGAAGTGGATAGAGGCCGAGCCCTTGGCCACAATCACCGAGAACAAAGTACTTCAGTTCTTCTGGAAGAACGTTATCTGCCGATTCGGTGTCCCTCGAGTCCTAATAACAGACAACGGAACCCAGTTTACCGGGGCTGCCTTCCGAGCTCTATGTGAAGACCTCGCCATCCAACGACGTTTCTCCTCCGTCTCCCATCCACAGTCGAATGGTCAAGTGGAGAATGCTAACCGACAGATCCTCTCCGGCGTTAAGAAAAGGCTGAGTAAGTGCTCTAAAGGCTTATGGGCCGATCAGCTCCCTAACGTGCTGTGGAACTACCGCACCACGAAACGGACCCCCACAGGAGAGTCGCCATTCAACCTCACCTATGGGTCCGAGGCTGTGATCCCATTGGAAGTCGGCATACCTTCTCCTCGCTTTCTTGCCTTCGAAGAAGAACAGAATACCAGAGAACTTCGGGCAAACTTAGACTTGGTCGACGAGCTACGGGAAAAAGCGTCAATCCGCCAACAGGGTTATCGGAGGAGGATCGAGTTGGCGTACAATAAGAGAGTCCGTCCTTCCAACCTCAAAGAAGGGGACTTGGTCCCCAGAAAGCTAGCAATCTCTTTTCCCGGTCAGAAGAGTAAACTAACTCCAAATTGGGAGGGACCCTACAAGATCTCCAAAGTAGTTCGGCCCGGGACATATCGTCTAGAAGACCTCGAAGGCAGAGAGATCCCCAGGACTTGGAATGCCGACCATCTTTTGAAATACCAAGAGAGAGCATTAATGCCTCTCTAAGTATCCTGAGATGTCGAACCGTTCCTCTCCTTTTACTTGTATTTTTTTCTTTATTTCTCTTATGTAATAACGGCTCACAACTTAGAAGCAGCCAACTATTAGCTATCAATAAAGAAAGTTTTTTCATATTTTACTTGTAAAATTGCTTGTACCTCTCTGCCTTTACTCTTCACCCTAACAACGAGTTCGGAGTCCAACACTTGGCTCGACTCCTCTTCGCAAGCTCGCTCTTAAGCGAACTAGAAGGGGTTCGCCATTCGGAATTGCTCCCACAACCGTTGAACAAACTCTAACGACGAGTTCGGAGTCCAACACTTGGCTCGACTCCTCTTCGCAAGCTCGCTCTTAAGCGAGCTAGAAGGGGTTCGCCATTCGGAATTGCACCCACAACCATTGAACAAACTCTAACGACGAGTTCGGAGTCCAATACTTGGCTCGACTCCTCTTCGCAGGCTCACTCTTAAGCGAGCTAGAAGGGGTTCGCCATTCGAAATTGCTCCCACAACCGTTGAACAAACTCTAACGACGAGTTCGGAGTCCAACACTTGGTTCGACTCCTCTTCGCAAGCTCGCTCTTAAGTGAGCTAGAAGGGGTTCGCCATTTGGAATTGCTCCCACAACCATTAAACAAACTCTGACGATGAGTTCGGAGTCCAACACTTGGCTCAACTCCTCTTCGCAAGCTCGCTCTTAAGCAAGCTAGAAGGGGTTTGCCATTCGGAATTGCTCCCATAACCGTTGAACAAACTCTAACAACGAGTTCGGAGTCCAACACTTGGCTCAACTCCTCTTCGCAAGCTCGCTCTTAAGCGAGCTAGAAGGGGTTTGCCATTCGGAATCGCTCCCACAACTATTGAACAAACTCTAACGATGAGTTCGGAGTCCAACACTTGGCTCGACTCCTCTCCGCAAGCTCGTTCTTAAGCGAGCTAGAAGGGGTTCGCCATTCGAAATTGCTGCCACAACCGTTGAACAAACTCTAACGACGAGTTCGGAGTCCAACACTTGGCTTGACTCCACTTCGTTAAGAACACCGAGCTACCGAGCTGCTATGGGCAGAGGCAAAACTACCAAGTCACCGAACCGAGCGGACGAGGTACCGACCTCCACATATGGAGAAAAAAGCCGCCGAGCCAGCTTCACCGTCTGATTGTCTCAAAATTTGTGCTGGAACGTGATGAACGGCTCAGATTGCGCCACGTCCTCACAAAACGACAAGATAATATTTTCTCGAAATTTGAGCCTCTTGTCTCGTGATTTGCGCCGTGATCATGATACACCACCAGATTAAGCCACGTAGCTCGGCCATAAATCCGAGCTACCTAACTATCGAAAAGCAAAGAGACCTCGGCACACCCCGAGCAAGAACAAAAATTCTACAGCTAGAACAAACAAAAGGAGCTAACTATTGGCTCTTATGGTTCGTTTCAAAAGAGAGTAACTACGGCACAACAACGAGCAGACGAACTCCAATTTTATTAAAACAACTTAATAATTTTACAAGGCAAGGTTAATACAAAAAGGTATTACAAAAACTCGAGAGCCCAGTACAACTCTATCAACGCCTCTTCAGAACGGGGACATTCCGATTCAGAGACACTCGAGGCCGGCGCTGCTTAACCTCCGAGCTCGTCTCTAGGCTGACGAACCGAGACGCCTCTTTGCCACTAACTCTAACGGTGGCTCCGACTGAGGCTCCGCTCGAGGAAACCGCTACGCCACTTTGGGCATTGGCTGCAGTCTGACCTGTGACGGGGGGACGAGTCGCGAGCTCGTAGAAGGAGATCCCTCGCTCGCACTCCTCGCAGGTACACAAGGTACTGCGAACGTTAATCCTCACTGGCTGAGGTTTTAGACGAGCAACCTCCTCCTCGAGCTCGACGATCCTTTCTTTCAAGGTGTCGTCCTTCACCAATATCTTGAGCCGAGGAAGTTTTGCCGAGCCCGGGTACTCAGCGCTATCAGATATGATACGACACAAGTTGGTCACCTTGATGCTCTTGTCAACTGTAACCCTCTGCAATTGCTCGAACTTTGTTGCGAGCTCATCTCGCTTGGCCAGCGCCGAGGCCAACTCTTCTTCTTTAGCCGAGAGTTCTTCCTCGACTATCCGCAAGTGATGCACCTCGGCCAGTAATTCGCTGTTCTTCTTCTCCACATTGAACATCACTCTTCGAATCAGGTCGATCTCGCCCTCGAGACGAGCTTCGCGAGACCGCTTGAACAGTTCTGCACGGCGCCGAGCTGCTGCGGTGTCCGAATCAAGTTCGACGATCTGAAAGACGAAGGCATCACATTGAAAGACTATAGCCGAGCCAGACACTTGGACAAATTCAAGACAAAATTCTCAAAAAGAAGCCTTTTCATTCACATCAAAAGAGCGGTGGCCAGTCCACTAAAAGGCTTACACACAACGAAAAAATTACCAAAAACAAAAGAATCAGGGGTCCACCTGGGGTGGCAGCTCAGATACCGGCGCCTCGCCAGATGGCCCTTCGCCCCTCGACACCTCGGTTCGAGGATTGGCCGACACGATCTTGGGGTCGACTGGCGCCTTCCCATCCTGAGGTTCTTCCTCCTCTTCCCATTCGTCGTCTTCTTCAACCTCTTCGCCTTCATCCTCGACGATAGGCCACAACTGGTACCCGACCCTCTGAAAGCCGGGGACCCGAGCCTCGACATGGTCGAGCGCCCTGGCATAGGACTTCTCCATATTCCCAGCCATATGCTTCTTCGCCTCGGCTTTGACCTCTGCCCTTATCACTGCCGCTACGGCATCCTTCTCCGCCTTCGCCGTCTCCAGGGCCTTCACCGACTCTGCCAACTCCTCGGCAGCCTTAGCAGCTTTGACGACCTCCGCGGCGAGCTGCTGCTTAGTTCGCTCCAAGTCCGCCTCGAGGTCGGTGACTCGAACCTCCAAGCCTTCCGAGCGGCGTTGCTCCGCCTCGAGCTGCCTAACTACCCTTGCCTTCTCCGCCCTGTCCTTGTCACAGGCGGCCTTTAGTTCCCGCTCCTGCTCGACGAACTCTTGAATCAGATGGCCAAAGTGACAGGTGGCCTGTGGCAAGGAGTTAGAGTCGAGCTGTGAACTTAGGCAAAATTCTTAAAGAGAGGAAAATCAAGACTTGCCAGCATAAGCGACCGGGCGACCTCGTAGGTGTCATCGCCGGTCGTCCCCGCCTTCAGGGCAGCTCGGTCCTTGGGGGTCGCTAGATGCTTCACGGCCTGCATACACATCTGCGAGTCGCCGAGGAAGCCGTCATGGTTCCTCACCCGCCAGTCGGGGACGAACATCTTCTTGTGCCACTCGGTTAGAATCTCCTCGACCTGAGTCGTCAGGGGAGGTGCCTCGAGCGACAGCGCCGCCGAAATGGAGAAGGCCTCACCGACCGCGACAGACGAAGCCGGAGCCGAAGGGTCAGCGGGAACAGCCACCACCAACGATGGAGCTTGAGTAGCAGGGGTAGGGTCGGCGACTACCGAAGCAGCTTTGGTAGGGCAGCCGGACGAAGGACCCGTGCCCGTCCTTTTCCTTTTCCTACCGTCAACAATCTTGCCTCGTTCATTCATCATCCCCAGGAAATCCATCTTTGGCGCTTCTGTTCCGAACAACCAAACAAACAACAAATTAAAAAAACGAGCAAGAAAGTTAAAGAAAATTTTTTTTGCTACAAGATGTCAGGGGCATACTCGGGTCGATCGGACTAAGGCCCGACCCGTGTAGTACCTCCTCGGTCATTTCTCTCCAACTCAACATGGGGAGAGCAATGAGCTTCGCCGCCACCTCCTCCTCGGCCGCAGTCAGCACCGGGTCGACCCTTGCAAACTTCGACACCTCTACCTTCCACCGCTTCGGAAAGTCCAACGTCGAGGGCCCCTTCAACAGAAAAAACTTCTCCTTCCAACCTTTTATCGAATCCGGATTCTCTATGAGCCTAACGCCTTTTCGAGGTGACAGGTAGTAGCGAGGCTCGGCCTTATTCATCCGGTGGATTCAATACAGGCTCCGGAGGACCACCAAGTCAGGCTCGACCTCGGCGATGCGGCACTGCAACAAGAAGGCGAGCATGTGGCGCCAGGAGTTCGGCATAAACTGGGTCGGTGCCAGGCAATACCACTGAAGTACCTCCAATACGAAGGGATGCAGGGGGAAGCGCAAGCCGGCGCTCAAAGAGTCGAAGTCAAACACACACGTATCCGGCAACAGTTCGGAGTTCGCCCGTATCCCAGGGCCGGGGAGGATCAGTTTGTACTCCGGAGGGATGGCGAACCCCTTTCTAATCCGGAGCAAGTCCTTCTCAGATAATACCGAAGCAATTTCGTCCACCTCGGTAGTCTCTCTCGGGTTGTTTTCCTCGTAAACTGTCGACCTACCAACGATCGCCTTCTTCAGAAGATCACCCTCGTACCGCCTAATTCCGACGTGGCCGGACAGCACACTAGGGTACCGGCTCGACTCAGGGGCTCGCCTCTCAGTCTCCACGATCTCCTCGACTACAGGAGACCGGGCCACTACCTTCTTCCTCTTCTCCTCGGCCACGGATGGTCCTACCACCTCCTTCCCCTTCCTCCGGCTCGCCACTTGCCTCCTCGCCTCGGCACTACTATTGTCCGAGGACGAGGCCTCACTTCCCGAGTTTACCCTTAACATCTCTATAAAAGTATAGGCAAACACACTGACCTTGAGGTGACGTTTCCTTGAAATTGCTAAGGCCGAGCCTCGCTACTACACTGACCTTGAGGTTCACGGTCGGAATTAGATCGCCGGAAATTGCTTGGCCCACGCGACAGCTAGCGCGACCACCTTAGAGCACGAATCGCCGCTAGCAGAGCAAACTGAGAGTAAAAGTAAAAACTAGAGAGTAAAAGTGAGAATGAGCCAAGGGGTGAAGGGGGGTGAGAATTTATAACCTCAAAGCGACGTGTGGGCTTCCTTGGGCATTTAAAGGCCCACTAAGAGGAGGCAAAACGTCAAAACGGAGAGTTGCGACGTTTCAAAACAAAGACTCTTCAAATCGCTTAAGTCCATGACTCGACCATCGGAGTGCCTAGCTGAGCTACCGAACAGCCTGGCTACGCAACCAAGCTACTGGGTGGAAGAACGATCCGTCGAACCCATGGTAGCCTCGCCTAGCTACCGGGCCGAGGTGCCGAGGTACCGACCCCCACATATGGAGAAAAATTCTGCCGAGCCAAATTCACCGTCGAATCGTTCCAAAATTCGTGTCAAAACTTGATGGACGGTTCAGATAGCGACACTCTCACAAAATGACAAGATACCGTTTTCTCGTGATCTGAACCCCGTCCTCGTGATTCACACCGTGATAATCGCTCCAGATCTAGCCACGCGTTCCTTCCGAGCTGCCGGCCACCGGTGTGCTTGGCCGAGCTACCGAACAGATTGGCTAAGCAACTGAGCTACTGGGTTGGAGGGTGGCGACGGTTCAAGACAAGGACTCTTCAAAACACTTAACTCCACCCCTCGGCAATCAACGCCTCGACGTGCCATCGAACAGTCGAGCCGAGGTGCCGAGGAACCGACCTCCATATATGGAGGAAAATTCTGCCGAGCCAAATTCACCGTCGGATCATTCCAAAATTCGCGTCAAAATTTGATGGACGGCCCAGATCGTGCCATGCCCACAAAACGAAAAAATAATGTTTTCTCGTGATCTGAACCCCATCCTCATGATTCACGCCATGATTGACGCTCAGGATCGTGCCACGTAGCTCGACAGATCCTTAGGCTCCGAGCCGAGCTGCCGAAGAGCCGAGCCGAGGTGCCGAGGCACTGACCCTCTCATACGAAGAAACTACTTGCCGAGCAATTTGGATCGTCCGATCCCCCAGAAAATCACGCTCGAAGCTGATGGAGGGCCCAGATCGTGTCACGCCATAATTCGGTATTTTATTCTATTAAAATCGTTTTATTTATTTAAAAATTGCGAAAAAATGATTAAAAATTCAGAAAAAATAATTAAAAATCCTAGAAAATAATTATAAATTTGGGGAAATATTTTTGAGCTCCCGAGTAAATAATTATTGCCTAGGACCACTTATTAAGACCCCCGAACGACGAATCGACGCTTCGCAAAATTAAGTAAATATTCCGAAAAAATAGATAAAAATCACCAGGTGTCCAGAAGAGCACAAGAACAACTTAGAGCATGCAGCTAACTTAGAAAATTACCATACTGCCTCCTGCAAAGATTCGAAACCTTCCATTCGGATTCCGATACAACTCTGCCAGCCATTAAGATAGTAAAACTACTCCTCAAAGGCTGACCAAGCTCAGTCTTCGGGAGTGGGGGGCTCGTGATATGGCTAAAATGGGGTTAAATCGGAACCGTCCAAATCAGTAACGAATCTCAAAGCCTAGGGGTAAAATGGTAATTTCGCCTACCAATGGGTCTGAAGTGGTTCCTGGGTCTTTTTCCCAAAAGACCCAATAACCCACGAACGGATCCACCTCAACTGGGTACGGGTCCCAACCCGAAATAAACCCAGTCTAGCAGGATAGAATTAGGGTTTCTGATTAATCTAATCAACGGCTCTGATTCATATCTATCCTTTCACTGGGGATTAGGGATTACATTTCTTATCTGACCACAGGGATTACATTCCTAATCTGACCCCTACGACGGCTATAAATACCCCCCACCCATCTCCACTAAAAGGTAATCAATCTTTTGCCAATTTACGCTCTTTCATAATCTTCATGATTACTAACTTGAGCGTCGGAGGGTGCGTCGCCGGGATCAACCCCGGTATCTCGCACTTTTTGTAGGTGAACGGCGGGAGTCAGCGGTCAGACTCCAACGGGACAGGTTGAGGTTTGTTATTCACGTTTTCCAAGAATCCACAAATACTATCTGTTTGCCCCCACACCAGATTTAGCGGTAACAATATATATATATATATATATATATATATATATATATATTAAAGAATAAAAATAATAATATAATATATATATATATAATAATAATAAAATAATAATAATAATAATAATATATATGTAACAATAATATATTATAAATATATATATTACAATATATTATAATAATAGTATATTATATAAGAATATATATAATAATATGTAATAGTAATATATTATATATTAATATATATAATAATAATATAATATAATAATAGTATATATAAAAAATAGTATAAATAAAATAATAATATATATAATAAGAATATATATAATAATAATATAATAATAATAGTATATGTAAAATAATAATATATTATAATAATTTTATATTATATAATAATATAAAATAATTTATTATAATAAACATATTTAATTATATACATATATATAATTACATATAATAATTATAATAATTACAATAATTATAATAATATATATGTGATAATAATATATTATAATAATATGTTAAATAATTTATTCTAATAATAATAAATTATATAATAATATGTATAATAATATATAATAGTAATATACAATAATAATAATATATATTATAATAATAGTGTGTGTGTGTGTGTGTGTGTATATATATATATATATATATATATATATATATATATATATATATATATATTAAAAAATAAAAATAAAAATAATAATAATATAATAATAATAATAATAATAATAATAATAATAATAATAATAATAATAATAATAATAATAATAATAATAATAATATATTTAGAGAGAGGATGTGAAAAAACAGAAAATAGTTGAAGTGGAGTTTTGTGAAAACTGTTTTCACAAAACAAGCTAACCAAACGGGTTTTGAGGTTTTGGAAAACAAAAAAAAGAAAAAAAAAACAAGCCAAACAAACCCATAAACCTCTCGTGCTTGCGAACTTCCTCAAGTTTTCTTCCATATTCGGCTGACTTCGCTAAGTTCCTCCAGTTTTCTTCTAGTATCAGCTGGGCTTTGATGTACCGTCGACATTCAACTATTCTATCATATGTTTAGTAACAGTGAAGCGCGAACGATACATAGGCATTTTTCTTCTTCTTTTTGTGCACTTGCCGAGTGCCGACTGCTTATTGGCCACAACTTATCTTGTACGTATCTCTTATTAATATACGAGCTCTTTCTTTGATCCTTCACTTTCGATCGTGCATCTTTGAATGAGGTCGGTGTGTTTCATGCCTGTGGACTTTAAGGTCTAAGAGGTTGTAAATGCACTTTCGAATGGTGAGTCCTGTTCGCACAAGGAGCGACGGGTTTCTCGAACCATTGTGTGGATTTTTGAATTAGTTTCCTTGGTCCCAGACTTCATGTGAAGTTGATGAAATCATTCTGTGTGACTCGAGGTCCATTCCTAGGGGCAAGGCCAAGCCAAGAAGGATTCTTCTTCGTGTGTGGCTCAAAGTCCACTCCGAGGGGTGAGGCCAATAAAAGTGTCAAAAGACGAGGCCAAGCAAAGAAGGATACGTCTTCGTGTGTGACTCGAAGTCCATGTCGTCGGTGGTACTCGAGCGAGCGAACTTGAATTTGGCAAAGTCTCGAAAGAGAGAGTTGTATTCAAATAAAATTTTATTCATTGGTGGTTGCTTGTCGGCAAGTGCTTATTACATTCAATGGCTTTTTAGGGCCTTATTACAATTTGCCTAGGGTGCTGGAGCATTGTGCTCTCTTATGAAACTTCATCAAGTGTTCTGCATTCCAGGTTATCTTTATCATTCTGCCCCCCAGGTCTTCAAGTCGGTAAGTTTCGGGGCGAGCCACTTTGGAGACCTTGTAAAGGCTTTCCCAGTTTGGAGAGAGTTTTTCCTTCTTGATCAGCTCAAAAATCCTGAGCTTTCTCAGGATCAAGTCGGCCTCCTTAATGTCTGTTGATCGAACTTTTTTGTTATGGAACGCTCTACTGCTGGTACATGTTTCTTCTAACAACCAATTTTTCTCGCCCTTCCTCAAGGAGATCTAGGTTGGCCTTGAGTCCATTCGAGTTCAATTCCTCATTGAAGCTCATTATCGAGGGGGAAGGTAGCCCAACCTTTAGGGGGATTACAACCTCGGTTCCAAACGTCAGGTTAAATGGTCATTCACTTGTCAGAATTCTCTTGGTCATCCTGTACGATCAGAGCACACTAGGAAGTTCTTCGACCCACAATTTCTTGGGGAACTTGTTTCTAGCTATTTATTCAGGCCATCTAGAATTTGGCGAATAGCATTCTCAGCATAACCATTAGATTGGGGGTGTGAGATAGAGGAGAATCTCTGTTGGATCTAGGTCTGTGCAAAACTTGCAGAATCCTTTGCCAGCGAACTGAGTACTATTTTTGGTGATTAGGATTCGGAGAATCCCGAATCTGCACACAATGCGATCCAAAAGAACTGCTGGGCTTGATACTCAGTTATGGAGGCTAGGGGCTCAGCCTCGACTCATTTCGTGAGTAGTCTATGGTGACAATAAGGAAGCATCATTGACCGGTTGCTTTAGGGAAGGGTCCAACCAGATCCATCTCTCACATGGCAAATGGAGCCTGACTCGATAGTGACTAAAGCTCAGTTTGGGGTGTGTGTTTGATGGAGGAGAACCTATGGCATAGGCACATTTTTGGACGAGCTCCTGAGCGTCATGTAATAGAGTTGGCCAGTAGTATTCGTGGTTGAGGATTTTCCTTGCGAGTAACCTGTCACCCATGTGGCAACTACCGACTCCCCGTGCATCTCTTCGAGGACATATTGGGCTTCCTTGGGAGCTAGGAATTGGAGGTAGGGTCTTCTGTGGGTCATGGTGTATGATCGCTTGAACAATACCCCCCCCCCCAATGAGCACAAATATCTCTGCTCTGGATTGGATCTTTTGTGCTTCTAAATTTTCCTGTGGTAAGCTCCTCGTTTTGAGAAACTTTAGAATCAGGTCCAATCAAGTCACTGACTATGACCGGGGTTCGATGCGAAAGACATCGACATTCCCCTTATCGATACCTGGTTGGATGAGGACCTTTACAAGCACTGTGTGATCAAGATCCTCAAAAGAAGAGGATGCCAGCTTCGAAAATACATCAGCCTGGTTGTTCTCTTCGTGAAGGATATAGAAGATTGAGGCTTCTTTGAAGTTTACTAAGATCCCCTTGATGTGGGCCAGATCTGATTCATGCGAGCATCTCGGGCTTCGTATTCTCTGGAGACCTGATTGACCAATAGTTGAGAGTCGCTGAAGGCCTTGACCCATCTCGCCCTGACTTCGTAGGCTAGGATCAGTCCGACGATTAGCGCCTCATACCCAGTCTCGTTATTAGAGGCTCAGAAGTTTAGGCGTAAGGAGTACTGGAGGGCAAAACTATCCGGACATTGTAGTATCATACCTACTTTGCTCCCTTCTTCGCAGGAGGACCCGTCTACATAAAGATTCTATACTGGTGGTTCTTCTTGAACCTCGAGTCCTTCTCGATATTGCACTCAGTGATGAACTCTACTAATGCTTGACCCTTAATGGTAGTCTTTGGCTTGTAACTGATGTCAAGTTAACTTAGCTCAGTGGACCATTTGATCAGTCGTCTGGAGTTTTCATGCTTGTTAAGGATTTGTTTCAGAGGCTGGTCTGTGAGGAGTGGACGAAGTTGACCTGGAAGTAAGGTCGAAACTTTCACGCTACCATAATCACAGCATGAGCTATATTCTCCATCTTGGCGTATCGGAGCTCGACATCGTAGAGCACTTTGCTCACATAGTATATGAGATTTTGAACTCCACCTTCCTCTGAGGGCATGCTCGGATGCTGCCAAGTAGAGGTACAAGAGTTTTCCCGGTTCAGGTTTGCTTAGTAGAGGTTGATTGGTATACCTTTAGTTGGGTGAAGGCCTGTTGCTGAGGCTTTCCCCACTCGAAGTTCTTTGCCCCCCGGAGGACCTTCAGGCGGGGAAGGGACTTTTCCCAGACTTCAAGAGGAAGCATTTGATTACTGCCAGCTGACCCGTGAGCCTTTGGACTTCTTTGACATCCGTATGAGTCATGTCAAGGATATCTTGAATTTTCTCTGGGTTCACCTCTATCTCCCTGTTGGCTGACCATGAATCTGAGGAATTTTCTCGATGTTACACCGAAGACACACTTATATGGGTTTAGCCTTATATTGTTCTTCCTCAAGACACCGAAGCCCTCCTTGAGATCTTTTGCATGGTCTTCACTTCTGAGACTTTTGATGAGCATGTCGTCTACATGCACTTCCAAATTCTGTCTGATATGTTCTTTAAAGATTTTATTCACCAGCCTCTAATAGGTGGCTCCTGCATTCTTCAGGCCGAAGGGCATTCTCCAGTAGCAGTAGAGCTCTTGATCAATGACGAATGATGTCTTCGAGATGTGTGGAGGAAACATCCAAATTTGGTTGTACCCTAAGAAGGCATTCATGAAGCTCAGGAGTTCGTGTCCAGACGTTGCATCAATCTGGGTGTCGATACTTAGAAAAGGAAAATGGTCCTTCAGGCATGCCTTATTGAGGTCCGTGAAATCAATGCAGATCCTCCACTTGTCGCTCGCCTTCTTCACCATCATGACATTTGCCAACAATTACAGGTAGTTGACTTCCTCCTTCATAGCCTACTTTCTTTTGGATGCAAACTTTTGGTGCTTCTGTTGCACTAGTTTTGAGTCTAGATTGACGCTCAATTTCTGCATAATTAGTTCTTCTGAGATGCACGACATGTTCGAGGGGGTCCGTGCAAACAGATTATGGTTCTGTCGAATGCAGTTGACAATCCCTTCCTTGATCCTAGGAGGTAGGACCTTGCTTATCCAGAACCGTTTGGCTCCATCTTCCTCGGAGAAGGAGATCTCTTTCAGTTCGTCGACTAGTTCGGAGCTAATCGAGCTTCCATCGCTGAGGAGTTCAATAGCCTTGAGAGGGAGGATTGACCCTCCCACCATGGTAGTGTAGCAAGCTTGGGTGGCCTCCTAGCAAGCTTGGTCCCATCTAAGTCTAGATCCTTCATTACTTCCGCAGCAAGCTCCCTTCCCCTGTATTTCATTGATCTTTCTCATGTCATAGAGGGTAGGTGGTAGGCATTTTCCCTTCTATACCGATGGAATTATCTTCATTATTATTACCAGAGGGTAAAAAATCCTTGCAAGTCAAAAGAGCGATCGGGTTGCAAAAATAAAAGATTTTTTACCCTCTGGTAATAATAATGAAGATAATTCCATTGGTATGGAAGGGGAAATGCCTACCACCTACCCTCTATGACATGAGAAAGATCAATGAAATACAGGGGAAGGGAGCTTGCTGTGGAAGTAATGAAAGATCTAGACTTAAGCAGAAACAATTCTATACGAAGAAGATGGGTCCACCTACACAAATACCTGAATGAGAACTTAATTTGATCTCCTGATATCAATCAAATCAGAATTTGGATTCGTGTACAAAGAAAGCATTTTCCATTTGACTTATTCTTTATACTTATATCTCTTCAAGGAATTCGTCCTATTTCATCAGTAGAATTATTTCAGTACAATGACAGGCATGTAGATAGGGAACTATACTAGCTACCTATCGAATTTATTGTAGAAATTCAGGGATCAATGATTGGATCATGCAAAATAGAAATACTTTTTCTTGGGTAAAGGAATAGATGACTCGATCTATTTCTGTATCGATCATGATATATGTAATAACTCAAGCATCTATTTCAAATGCGTATCCCATTTTTGCGCAGCAAGGTTATGAAAATCCATGAGAAGCAACTGGCCGAATTGTATGTGCCAATTGTCATTTAGCTAATAAACCTGTGGATATTGAAGTTCCACAAGCTGTACTTCTTGATACTGTATTTGAAGCAATTGTTGGAATTCCTTATGATATGCAACCGAAACAAGTTCTTACTAATGGTAAAAAGGGAGCTTTGAATGTAGGGGCTGTTCTAATTTTACCTGAGGGGTTCAAATTAGCCCCCCCCCCCCCCCCCCCCCCCCCCCCCCCCCCCCCGCGATCGTATTTCTGCTGAGGTGAAAGAAAAGATGAGAAATTTGTCTTTTCAGAGTTATGGGAGTATGGCATGGGTTACTTCAGCGCCGTAGCGCCTGGTACTCGGATGGTACCTCTAGATTCAAAGGCACAAGAAGAGGAACGCCCTATGCTTCTCAAGCAGCTGCTTTAAATGCTATTCTATAAATCCAACCACGACCCTCATGGGGAATTTTATTATCATGTGGTACTCCGAGGCCACAACCTGAAGAGACACGATGCCGAGTTGCCCAAAAATGGCGTTATATGCGGCTATGAGATTATCCACCATGAAGTCCATCGACTCAATGCAGGCGATAGGAGATTTTCCCACGGTCACATCTAGAGTGACGATTTCTTCGATTTGAACTAGAGCCCCAGAGAAATCATGAAGAATGTACCCTACCGGCTTCAGCCTTTCTTGGGAAAGCTTTAGTCCTTCGAAGGTGTTGAGAAATATGATATTGACGAAGCTACCGTTGTCTATGAGGATGCGGAGAACCCCATGGTTAGCCAAGCTGAGGCTAATTACCAATGCATCACAGTGGGGAGTGCATACGCCATTAAGGTCTTCATCCGAGAATGAGACATGTAGTCCTCGTCCTCGGGGAGGAGGGCAATTGTGGATCGAGCTCACCTCTCGGACAAATGCCCTACGGGTAGAATTAGAGTCTCCCCCCCTGAGCCCCCCTTGTATAAAGTGGAGAATGGCCATCCTTTCAGATTCCTTAGGCTCGGAGTCCTTCTCCAGACGTTTGTTAAGCCCTCGGGGAGGAATGAAGGTTCTCTGGTCCTTTTGACTGAATTTTGACAAGTAGCCTCTACGGATAAGGGCTTTTATATCGTTCTTTAGGGCCTAACAGTTATTGTTCTCATGACCGTGGTCTCCGTGGAATCGTCACCAGAACCTTTTATCCCTCTTCTTGCTGTCGGTGTTCTCCCGGGAAGGGTGTCGCATTAGTCCCTCTTCTTCTACCTCCATGAGGATAGTGGAGACACTCGCATTGAGCAGAGTGAACTTTTCGAACCAAGGCACTGGGGAAGGATGCCTCTGCCCAGAGGCATCCTTTTGAGACTTCTTAGGGGCCTTGATGCTATCCATCTTTCTCTTCCCTTTGGGAGGGGATTCTTTACAGCCCCCGGGATGTAAGGCTTCCTTGGTGTGGATATATTTCTTCCTTCGAAGAAGGAGATTGGAGAAGTCCGAAGGAAGCTTTTTATCTAGCGAGGTCTTGAGGAGGGCATGTTGGACATTGTGCCTAAAGGCAGTCGTCACGAGTCCCGCATCTAGAAAGGGGATGGACCTTGCCTTAGCTGTAAACCTTTGGACGAAGCCTCAAAGCAATTCTCTGTCCTTCTGTTTCAAATCTAACAAGGAGGAGCTCGTCTTTTCAGCCTTACGGCTAGTCACGAAATGAATGGGGAAACTCTCGAGCTGGTTGAAGGAGTAGGTTGAGCCGGGAGCGAGTCGGGAGTACCACTCATTGGGAACCTCACAGCGTGGCAGGGAAGGTTTTATAAAGTAGGGCGTCGAAGGCACTGTGAATCAGTATGATAATTTTAAAACTCTCGATGTGATCAGTTGGGCCTGACTCGTCGTTGTATGTTTCGAAAGCCCGAGGTTTGAGGATTCTTGGGACGGGGGCTTCCAGGATGGATGAAAAGAAGGGGGTCGGACGGGAAGGTGGCCCCCTGTTTGACTGCCTCTCTTCTTCCCCTATTCGAGCGAGTCAGTCTTCCATTTTTTGACGCTGTTTCATCACCAAGTATTCGTGTCCCTCGGATCGGGTGGACCCGTAGGACTCATCATTGTTAGTTAAGGAGAAGCGCGGTTTGTCCGAGCGATTGTCACTCCTGTTGCTCCTTCGGATGGCACGGAGGACTTGTTGCGGAACTCCTGGAATTCGGCTCTGGTTATGTGTCCTCCCTCTGCCTGGTGACCGTTAGGGGCATGCCGCTTCACTGGGGAGAGGATTCTTTCCTCGTTCTTCCTTCCGGGTGAATAATTGGCGTGGCTCCGCTAGCGGTCTGAACGCCCTGCCTCATTCCGGGAGCAGTCAAGTCAGCTATGAATAAGGGTTCGGAGGTCCGACTCTGCTGGCTGTTTAGCCCTTCGTCCAGCTGAGCGAGAAGCGTTAGGGATGGGGCCTTGCCTTCATTATGGCCCTTGAGTAACTGCCCTACTGCGGGACAGATGTGGTAGAGGAGGAGGCTGGGGGTTTGCTTGGCGAGTCACTACCGTCGTCCTCTTTGCTTTTGGAGCCATGGCTGTAGGAGGTTTTGAACTGCTGTGTTGATCAGAAAGCTCGATCTGCTAGCTTCTCACAAACGGCGCCAATCCGATACTGCTTTTTTGGTGTGGGAGCAACATATGATGAGTTCTTGTATTTATGCAGAAAACTCATATCACAGTCATCAATCTGATATGGATGAAAGACTAACATTTTAAGTGGATTTGTGAATCTGGTGGTAATTGTGCTGGTTGTTGGCCGTCGAAAACTGCAAAAATCCCGAAACACCGGGAGTTATCCCAACGAAAGGCCCTTCGATCAACTCAGTAACCAGATAATGAGATAGGTTTTAGTGACAACGTCTTGATTACCTGGTAACTGAGGAGGGGAGTCTGTATGTATATGTCTGTGAAGAATCAGTTGGGGAAAGATTTCTTGATTGATTAATTAGATCTCTTTGATCAAGGGCCAGATTAGTTACTTATCTCTCTGATTAGGGGATTTGATTACCAACCTAAATGACTGGTCAACCTCCCCTAGTTTGGATTGCAGTTTCTGAATGTAGGCCTGATGACCGCCCATATTTGGGCTATGGGCTTGTAGCTGTTGTGAGATTATCGTTCTGCCCCCTGAGAGTCTTGAGATTCGCGAAAAGATCAAATAGTTCGGATTGACTGAGTTTTTTACCCATATCAATGGTAGATATGGAGGATGGTTATGGAGGGCCAGGGTTCGTGGAACAGATGAGATGGATGAGGAAGGTGGTGATTCTAAGTGACGTAGATCAGATATAACAAGCATGTAAGATAGCGAGATGAGAGAGAAAGGGGGAGCAATCGGTTTTTTCTTTGTTTGTTTTATCACTTCGACATGTGCACACTATTGTCATTTTCTGCATTGCAGTTGATGTGCAACGTGTGTTGCAGTGTATAAACTCTTATTATTATTTTCCGAACTCCAAAACAAGTTGTCTTCCTAAGTATGCAAAACCAACCAACATGCACAATGCCAATGTTCTACTCAATTTTCTACTAACCATTGTCTCATATACGATACATGCAATTTTTTTCCAAAATGACCAACCTTTTGAAAGTAATTACCAAACTGACCCACTTTCGAAACTATTTACCAAATTGGCTCGTTATCTGAGATAGCAAGTGTAGCTGTACTCATTTTTTAGAGAAATTTTAAACATGCAATTTCTACCTGAAATGTATATAACTACACTCGCTATCTCAGATAGTGAGTCTAGTTCAACTGACATCGCTATCTCAGATAGCGAATATAGTTATAATCATTTTTTTAGAGAAATTTTAAACCTGCAATTTCTACCTGAAATGATATAACTACACTCGTTATCTCAGAAAGGGAGTCTAGTTCAACTGACCTCGCTATCTAAGATAGCGAGTGTAGTTGTACTCATTTTTGGGAGAAATTTTAAACATGCAATTTATACCTGAAATGTATAAACCTACACTCGCTATCTAAGATAGCGAGTTTATTTGAACTAGTCTCGCTATCTGAGATAGCGAGTGTAGTTGTATACATTTTATGTTCAAATTTTCTCTGAAAAATGATTACAACTACACTCACCATATGAACTACACTCGCTGTCTCAAATAGAGTGTAGTTGTATACATTTCATGTTCAAAAATTTTCTGGAAAAATGAGTACAACTACAGATAGCGAGTCTAGTTCAAATGAACTCGCTACCTCAAATAGCGAGTGTAGTTGTATACATTTCAGGTATAAATTGCATGGAAAAAATTTCTCTAAGTGTTGAAGAAAATCATAGAGCTACACTCGCTTTCATTTGAACTAGACTCGCTATCTCGATAGCAAGTAGGTCAATTTTGTACATCGTTTCGAAAGTAGGCCAGTTTGGGAAATACTTTTAAAAAGTGGGTCATTTTGGAAAAAACATTCATACATGCATTGTACGTACTTTATAAATCTAGTCCCACCAAACGTGCCTCAAAAATTCCAAAAACCGCAAAGTCTTCTTCCCATCTCTCTCTCTCTCCAATCTCAAACCTCCAAATCCAAAAATGCAGAGCCCAACTCGTCTCACAATTTTCCTCTCCCTCCTATGGGCCACCACACTCCTCTACGGCGAGATGCTCACCTTCCTTCTCCCCCTCTCCTGCTCCTCTCCCCCCTCCGATCTCCTCAAGATTGCCGTCATCGCCGATCCAAAGGTCAGAACCCAATCCCCTTCACCACCCCCAGTTTCATCCATTTCGATGGACCCATCTCTCCAATTCCTAAAAATTTTTGATCTTTACTATCAGCTAATCGACAGCACCACTCTAGGACTCGCTCCCAACTCGCTTGCCAAGTTCTACAACGACCTCTACATGACCAGATCTTTCCATTCTTCAGTTTCGCGGTTGAAACCCAATGCGTTTGTGTTTCTCGGTGACTATTTTCATGGAGGTGCTCTTTTGAGTGATCAAGAGTAAGGCATGCTTGATTTCTCATGTTCATTTAATAGATTAGCCTTTTTTTGGGGTGTATTAATTCTTGTTACAATCTTGGTGTTTTATTGTTGTGGGTTGGTTTGAACAGGTGGTATGAATCGTTGAGGCGTTTTAAGCGTGTTTTCGGGGTGAATGGTGGGGAGAGGATGAAGAGTGATGGGTTGGAGTATTACGTTGTTGGAGATAGTGATATTGGCTTTTCAAGCTTCCATTCACATCCTGAGGTAATGTTGTTCTATTGTTTATGAATGGTGTGCCAATTGTTTCCTAGAAGAAGTTTAGATGGTTGGATTCAATTTTAAGAAATGATTATTGCGTGACATGTGAATTATGTTACATCCATTCAGTTCTGTGTATTTTAGAGTGTAGATCTCTATTATGACCAATGCATCTGAAACTAAAAGAGAAATTTTGTGCATGTTTGGTAACAAAGTTAGGATAACCGAAATTATCTTTTAAGTACATATATGCTAATATTATCTTGAATAATCATACTTTTAACATAACAGGGGTGCAGCACAAGCAACTGCTTTGGGTCTCCAATTTTATAGGGCCCCATATTTTTTTCAAGTATTTATAATGTTAAAAAGTAAAATGTAATATTTTCTGATATAATTACATTGTATTAACAGTTGGCTTATTAGCTTAGTTGGTTAGAGTGTTGTGCTAATAATCCGAAGGTTGCAAGTTCGAAACTTGCATGGGCCAATTAATTTTTCAATCATTTTTATTTTTAAAACTATTTATTTTTCACATAACCATACATGTTATTTACCATTTTATGAATTTAATATTATTTTTCACTTAGCCCATGTAAGCCACTCTATGATATTTTTTCAATATTCTATGGTATATCATATTTACCTGTTTATGATGAATTTCTAACCAAATCTTCAAGAGCATATGGTTTTTCTACATTTTAAGCTTCCAACTAGTATTCACATTTACATATGTTCATCATCTTTTCATTCTGATCGTGTTCTCTAATATGTCATATTTATCTTTTTGAGATGACATATTTTATTTTTGCTGTTAGAGTTTGTCCGAGTTTGTTTTTGCCACGAGGCATTTCATATAAAAAGCGTACAT
Source organism: Hemerocallis citrina (assembly GCA_017893485.1). Taxonomy (NCBI): domain Eukaryota; kingdom Viridiplantae; phylum Streptophyta; class Magnoliopsida; order Asparagales; family Asphodelaceae; genus Hemerocallis; species Hemerocallis citrina. The sequence goes on from CM030364.1 coordinate 255,246,063, forward strand.
TAACAATTTTTTTTTTGGAAGCATATATATAAATTTGTCTTCATTTAAATAGTTTGTTCTCCAATGCTTCAAGTTTGTTTGCATTTAAATAATCGTCATTTTTATTTTGTCAACTTGCAAAAGGCCCTATTTGAGAACTTGCGTAGGTCCCCCTAAAACTCAGATCGCCCCTGAACATCAATTGTCTCTTTAAGTTTTAACTAAGTGTTTGACAACCCACGATTCAGATAGATTAGGCTTGTTTGACACATGAGTTTTGAAGTGGAAAGTGAGGAAAGTGAGGAAAGTGGTAGAAAACTAGAAACTCATGCAAAACATGACAACTTCCCTCACTTTCCTCCACGTTCCACTTCAAAACCCACGTGCCAAACTTGCCCTTAGTGGTTTGTAAGTTACCTATGAAGCTGAGTGAGTCACAATAGTTATGGTAAACATGATTTGATCGAAGACAATCCCAATATAAGTGATTACTAAGTTGATTATTTAGGAGTCTATAGGGCATTTAACCTCATTTGTATACCAATACAGATAGAGCTAGTATTGGGTCCTATCGGTTCGGGTCATGCACTATCTGGACCGGGACCCGATACCCTACGGGTCAAAAAATTGATCCAAACCCGACCCATGAGAATCGTGTCCGGGTCCGGGTCCTACTTAAAATAACTTTACTCGTCGGGTCCGGTTCCTACTTAAAATAAACTTAAGTACATTAATAAATATTATATTTATACATATATCTTCAACAATTACTATTTACATGTATATCCTTATATCCCTATTATTCAAATTTCATATTCTTTGGGGTATTTTTTAACGGGTCCGGGTTGGGTCTATTTTGAGTGGACACCGACTTGGACCAGAAACTATGAGTCTTATTTTCGGACCCGGATTCGGACCCGTATAGATCGGCTCGGTTCCGACCCAATGCCGGGTCCGAATCGGGTCCGGGTCGGATGTGGGTATTGGGTATTTATACCAATGCTAAATACAAGGTGGGATGGTGTTAAGGTTTCGAAAAATCAGTTTAAGAGAAGATCTAGAGTCTATTAATAGAAGTGGGATAGCAGTATGTTCAATGGTAGAATCCAAATTATAAGAAGTTTACTTTCCATAATGGTTGGGTGATGCTGTGATGGTAGGCTTGTTGCTCACGTTTTCTAGAAAAAAGCCATGGTAACAAACTGACAATTCTCATGGCATTTTCCTTGTTTTGTTTTCTTGCTTCTGATTAATGGGATACAATCGAATGAGACATAGGGAAGACTGGTGAACATTTGGCTTTCATATAAAGGATTAAAAATAATCCATCCATTCTTAGTGGACTTTCTCATCAAATTGAGGTTTTCTAATTGATATTGGAGGACATTGTTCTAGTTCAAAAAGGCACTATTTCTATGAAGGATTGACATTTTTTTTCTAACTATATATGTCATCCTAGGAATACACCTTGAAAAAAACCATGTGTTGAGTTTGATATATATATATATATATATATATATATATATATATATATATATATATATATATATATATATATAGGGAAGTGATCGTGTTCTCTCTCTATATATATAGGGAAGTGATCGTGTGAGAACTAGTTCTCATGATAAGCTTCGTGAGAACTTTTTATATAGCCATCATATGGATGATCTGAATCGTTCACATTGTTCAGAATAACAAAATTAGTCGAAATATGCAAAATCAAGTTATTTGGAGTTCATTTGTACATCCATCACGTCATTATAAAAAATAACGATATTCAGCTATACAATTTGTAACACTTAAATGTATGGACAAACAAATCTCAAATTATTTGAATTCTTATGCGTAGACTAATTTAGATGTGTAGATCAAAATGAACGATTCGGAATTTTTAATATATATCTCAAAAAAAGTTCACACTTGGTTCTCACCGAAGGAGTTCTCACATGATCATATCCCTCTCTCTCTCTATATATATATATATGTATATATATATATAGTAATGTTCCGTTGTGCACTAGGCCTCCGTGTGCAATTATGTGCACTCAGCCTTCCTGCCTTCGTATCGACGATCCGAACCGTTTACATTGATCTACACATCTAAATTAGTCTAAATATGTAAAATCAAATTATTTAAAATTCATTTGCCCATCCATTGAAGTGTTACAAAATTGTATGGCTGAAAATCGTTGTTTTTTATAATCACATGATGGATGGGCAAATAAATTTCAAATAATTTAATTTTACATATTTAGACTAATTTAGACGTGTAGATCAATGTGAACGGTTCGGATCATCAATACGAAGGCGGGAAGGCCGAGTGCACACGGAGGCCTAGTGCACAACGGAACATTTCTCTCTCTCTCTCTCTATATATATAGAGAGAGAGAGAGAAAGAGAGAGAGAGAGAAAGAGCTATGATCCGTTGAGAACTCCTTTCGTGAGAACTTTTCATTGGGACAAATTGAAAAATCCGAACAGTTCATTTTGATCTTAATGTATAAATTAGTCTAAGGATGAGAGATCAAGTCATTTGAGATTTGTTTGTCTATGCATTGAAGTGTTACAAATTGTATGACTAAATATCGTTATTTTTTGTATTGACATGATGGATGGGCAAATAAATTTCAAATGACTTGATTTTTCATTTCTAGACTAATTAAGTCATTCTAATCAATTTGAACGGTTCATATTATCCATGTGATTTCTACCTATGGAGTTCTCACGAAGTTTGTCGTGAGAACAGTGCTCATCGAATCGCCTCCTTATATATATATATATATATATATATATATATATATATATATATGGGCAATGCTCTATTGCAAACGGGTCCCGTGAAAATGGGTATGAAATGAAAACCATTGAAGCTTTTGTTGGAAAGAATGGCTTCAGTGTTAACATAACTGAAGCTGTTGTTCCAAACAATGGCTTCAGTGGTTTGCAATGGAGCATTCCTCTCTCTATATATATATGATATGGGTAAAAATACCTCATATGATACTAATGCCGATCCCAAAGTTGTCAAGGGTAATACGGTAATTTTATAGCAGCAACATGCCTACCTACAGGCCATTTCCTGGCCCATTAACCTCGCTAGATGTGCAATTAAGGTTTGCTTGCTGCCTAAGAAGGATGGAACTTACAGCCAATCACAACTATGAGTCAAATCCTTTCAAATCATGGATTGGTTGTTAATTTTATCCCTTTACCATAATAACTCCAACCAAATTAGTGAAATATGCCTTTATGCTCTATCTTTCATAACCGATTCATGGCCTATAAATACTTTCCATCTCCATCAATGAAAGGTAATCAAATTTTTTACCCTCTAAAAAAGCCTAATCTCTATTTTAGTGGCTGACTTAAGCGTTGGAGGATCTTACGAATTAGTAACTTCCCGTGTGAGAATTTTTGCAGATTTTCAGGCGTTTTCAGCCAGTCGAATCTAGATCCTGATCGATGGTCCAGATTGCAGCTTTCTCCCTCAATAAAGAATTCATGTATGATTGCTCCTATCCCAAAATTAGCAACAACATAATTGGTGTCGTATGTGAGAAAGCTACAAATCCACCTTTCCGATCAGTTCCATCCACCAAAAATACCTTCAGCCATGCCTCCAAGAAGAAGACAACCAGTTGCTAGGGCGACCCTTCTCGCTGTCACAACCTCCTTCCAACGGGGATGCGTCAGTAGGCTCCCACCCCCTTTGCCTTGAACCCCGACCTGTCGAGAATTGAGGGTCAGTCTGCACATCAACCCCCTCATCGACACCTCCTAAGCGGTCAGACCTCCGCGATGTCATCAACACCCGACATGAAGGGATGGATCTTCGTTAGCACTTAGACAAGAAGCGCTCCCGGGTTGGTGGTTTTTGCCTGGAACGCCATAAGAGCCGGAGTCATTTGCAACGGCGACAGAGGTCTCGTCAGATGCATTAGCCACATAGATAGACACTCAAGGAGCCTCAGGAACAACAAAGATGATGAGGTACCCGTGACCTGGGCTGAGTTCCGAAACTTCACCGATCATGTCCTTAGGGCCCTCCAAGGTGCCCTAAATAGAGATCGTCAGACAAGTGGTCCATGCCCTAGGACCGAGCAAGAAGAATCCTACGGGTCAACCCGATCCGAGGGACGAGAAGATCTGGTGCTCTGTCGCCTCTGAGAGATGGAGAACCGCCCTGATCTGATTAGGTAGGAGGGTCATCGAGGTGGGGGATATCGCCCCATTCGACCTCCCTTTACTAGGGTTATTCTTGGGTCTGCTCAACGATGTGACCTCACCGTTTCACAAGAAGATGAAATTTACCACTCCAACTGAGGTAGAAGTCAAGGGAAGTCGAGAAGTGGCTCGACATATTACACTGCCACAATGAGCTTTCTGTCCTCTTGCTCGAAGCCTTGGTGCACCTCCAGGAGAATACGTCAAGGGAATTGGTCCTCTTGTTCAATGCCTTAAAGCTCCCTCAAGAGAGGAACCAAGTTGAGTTCGAACCCGTGGATGAACTAGAAGAAATCCCCTTCTCCTGTGAAGGCAAATCCAAATATTGTCGGGTTAGCCAAGCCCCTCCCATCGAGTCAAAGAGCAACTTGTTAGTTGCACCAGAAAGAATTGGGACTTGTTCGCTTTTACTGCTGTTGACATGTCTGGCATCTCGGAAGACATGATCATGCATAGCCTAAGTGTGAACCCGGATGTCGAAGCGGTTCAATAGAGGCATCAGAAGTTTGCTCCTTACAGGCAAAAGACAGTCAAAGAAGAAGTCGACAAACTCCTGGCCACTCACTTCATTCAGGAAGTTCGTTATCCTAAATGGCTGGTCAACGTTGTCATGGTGAAGAAGGCTAATGGTAAATGGAGAATTTGCATCGACTTCAATGACTTGAATAAAGCATGTTCGAAGGACCTTTTTCCTCTTCCTAGGATTATCTTGATTGATGCCACGTCCGGATATGAGCTCCTAAGTTTCATGGATGCTTTCTCGGGGTACAACCAGATCCGAATATTCCCTTCCAACATTTTGAACACATCGTTCGTCTCTGACCAAAGGCCTCTACTGCTATCGGATCATGTCGTTTGGGCTCAAGAATGCGAAAGCCACTTACTAGCGATTGGTAATGTAGCGCCCCGAATTTCTAATATGATATCTTAGAAAATACGTGGCACAATCCCAACATCCACTTCAATGTAACATTAAACACAACCAACACCACTAAAATTTTCAACTTTTATTACAACAAACTTTTTCATAGCACAGCGGAATTCAAAAACAACTCAAACAATATTTTCTGTTATTTACAACTCAAATTATCTGAATACTGCTTTTACAAATTTACACAAAATTCTTATGAATCCATTTATCTCAAAAACCAACTCAAGCATCCAACCTCCAACTCTAAGCAACAACCTGCATCACATGAGGCTAGAGATGATCCCTAACCCCCAAAACTAAAGGGGTTAGCCATAAATGGTGTGAGTGACATAAAATCAAACAAACAACATAAATGAACATTAAGCAAGAATTCATAAGTAACATATAGTGAACCAAAATACATAAAGTATGAGGTAGCAGGAAATGTAACAACAAGTGATACTAAACCAAGTGTCAAGTGTAGAAAACAGGAAAACCACGTGCATAAAACTAAGTCAAGAAAACACAAAGTCTATATGCGGACTCTCTAATACGTACTTGTCGAAGTCTATGCATCCCACTCTACATAGATTCGGTGCAAGCCCTTAACGTCTTCACTTCATAGGGTTCAATCCCCCACTATGCAACTAATCCTATCACGATGACTACTACGAGATAAAGATACACTGTGAGAATTAGCCCATGCCTGATAATTCCGGAGATAGATCCCACATCTCAGGTAATTTACCTGGATAATTCCGGAGATCATCCCACATCTAAACATTGACACATCGTCACATGAATACCACATGTGCGTCGTCTCGACTCCGATAATTCCGGAGATCAATCCCACACCGCAAGTAATTACCTGGATAATTCTGGAGATATATCTCACATCGCAGGAAATTTACCTGGATAATTCCGGAGATAAATCCCACATCTCAAGTAAGTTACTTGGATAATTCCGGAGATTAAATCCCACATCTAAAGCCATACTGAGGTGCATAACTCATGTTCCCGTTCGTCATATCACCACTAGTGCCTGTCCTTATTATTTTTTTGGGTTACTTAATTACTCAACGAATCTCCTAGAGTTTGTGTACCCCACCGGCCTAAACTCAAAACTGAATAACTGAAATGCCTCAACGGGCCTCAACAACATAACTCAACACCGGTATACTAGGGTCACGCACCTCTAGAGACTCAAACTCAAATGTCTAAATCAAATTTCCACTAAACAAGTGGCTCAGCTGAATATCTTAAATCAAATGGCTTAACTGAATATCTTAATATCAAATACTGAACTGAAGATCAAGTATAGACTGAATTATCTGAAAACCAATCATTTGAAATAATCCTCAAGTTTACAAACACTCATCAGCACCAGTCGACTTATACTGTAGTAAGTCGACTGTCCAGAGGACAAATATCCAAAATTTTACGAAAATAAACTAAGTCATGACAGTCGACTTAATCGAGACAAAATTCCAATAATTCTCAAGAAAATATTCTAAGTATATAAGTCGACTTAAAGTGGTCATAGGTCGACTTTCCAGAAAGGACTGTAATAATTTTACAAAATAATTTCTCAGTGAACCAGTCGACTGCCTAAGAGCTAAGTCGACTGTCCAGAACGACTTTTCAAGGAAACTAAAATACAGTTCAGGTTCGTACCAGACGACTGTACAGTAGACCAGTCGACTGTCGGCCTACAGTTTTTATAATTTAGATCTGAATACAAAATCAAACTGGAGTTTTCTAAAGATTTTTTGTTCATGAAATAATTCGTATTCAGGAAAAATAACAAATCTCAACAATTCCTCATTATGGATACATTACTCAAAACATCAAATATGTCAAAACTCAAGTTCTCATGTTCTAAATTCCTAATTCTCACATTAGGGTTTCTCAATACTAAATTTCTTTCACAACTCTTAATAAAAATCTGATTTACAAATATAAGATGCAGATGCTCATCATCCGATCATAACCATACTCAAATCTTAACATGCATTTTAGCAATACAATTTCGTAAGTCAAGATCTACTCAATATTCTTAGATTCCACAAACATGATACAAACAACGATCTTTGCATTGTTCCCATGCAAAATACTAAATAATGTGCATGTCAAACAAACAATCATAACAATCGATCACATCAATCAAACCACCACACAAAGTTCATATCATTCATACAACAAGACAAAACAAAACAATTTCATATCACTCACAAAGCAAACAAAACAAAACAAAGTCACTCACCTTTGAATTGAGAGAATCCACGAAAAAGCCTTCCTTCTTGTTAGATCAAAACTTCCTCTTGCTCCACCAAAACAAATCACCAAAATTCTGTATTTTCAGTATTGACGGCTGGAGAAAAATCCTTTAAATATCCGGGAATAGGTTTAGGGTTTTACCCATTTTGCAAAATAATCCCTTCCGAAATACAACTTCGCATATATAGGTCTAGTCTTGGAAATTCGATCAAAATTCATTTAAATTAGGATTTAAAAGGAAAATATAATTCTAAATCTCAACCAATACTGTTCAAAACGTCCAGGATTACATTTTTCATTTTAATCCCTAAAAATGTCAAATTTGCAAAGAGGTCATTTTCTCAAAATTTGCAAATAGTTCCAATTAATTTCAGAAAAATCTGAAAAAATACTAAATAAATCCCAAATATTAAATAATGATTTTTCATGAAGAAAATTTAACTTTTCAAACTTCTCAAAAAGTACTTGCACGTGTAAAAAGATAAATTTTTCTGAAAATATTTATTAATTCTCCAAAAATCAATTTAAATTCATTTTCAAATATTTAAAATAATATTTGCAAATACGGGGTTCTACATCACTCCCTTCTTAGAAGAGTTCTGTCCTCAGAACTACTACTAATGAGTCCAAACCACATACCAACGAAAAGAACAATATCTCATAAATAGAATATAGCCCAAACATTTGCATATGACAACACAATCAAAAAGAAAAAAAAAGGAATATAACTTTACTCAATCAATGGTACAATCATTCAATAGAATTACAATCACATAAAAGAATTACACTCATACAAAAAGCTCAGGGAAATCCTTCTGCATGCGATCCTCTGGCTCCCAAGTAGCCTCCTCGAACTGCTGATTCCTCCACAACACCTTGACCATAGGTATCACCTTGCTCCTAAGAACTCTCTCTACGGTCAACGATCTCAACAGGTTGTTCCTTGTAACTCAAGTTCACCTGTAGATCTTCAGGAATCTCTACCAACTGATGATTCTGATCTGGCACATACTTCCTCAATAATGACACATGGAATACATCATGCACTTGTGCCAACTCCTCCGAAAGCTTCAATCTATATGCTGTCTTGCCAATCCGCTCCACGATCCTGTATGCCCCAATATACCTTGGCGCCAACTTACCTCCCTTACCGAACCGGATCACTCCTTTGGTCGGAGAAACCTTGAGAAAAACTGCATCCCCAACCTCAAACTCCAAATCTCTTCGTCGAGTATCAGCATAACTCTTCTGCCGACTCTGAGCCTCAACCAATCTTTTGCGAATCAGCTCAATCTGTTCCGACGTCTGCTGCACGATCTCAGGACCATACATCTGCCTCTCGCCAACCTCATACCAACAAACAGGTGTCCTGCACCTCCGCCCATACAAAGCCTCATACGGGGCCATCCCGATACTCGCATGGTAACTGTTGTTATAAGCAAACTCAACCAATGCCAAGTATCTCTCCCAACTACCACCGAAATCCATAACACAAGCCCTCAACATGTCTTCCAGCACTCGTTCACCCTCTCCGTCTGACCATCGGTCTGACCATCGGTCTGTGGATGAATTGCGGTACTGAAATCAGTTCTGGTGCCTAAGGCTGCTTGTAGGCTCTTCCAAAACCTTGAAGTGAACCTTGCATCTCTGTCGGAAACAATCGACACAGGAACTCCATGAAGTCTCACAATTTCACCAATGTACAACTCAGCCAATTTCTCCATCGACCAAGTAATCTTCATGGCTAGAAAGTGAGCCGACTTAGTCAAACGGTCCACAACAACCCAAATCGAGTCATTGCCCTTCGAGCTCCTCGGCAAGCCCGTGATGAAATCCATACTGATATTCTCCCATTTTCACTCCGAAATGGACAACGGCTGTAACAAACCTCTAGGTCTCTGATTTTCTGCTTTGATCTGCTGACAAGTCAGACACCTTGCCACGAAATCTGCCACATCCCGCTTCATACCAGACCACCAAAAATGCTGTTTGATGTCCCTGTACATCTTCGTGCCTCCTGGATGAACTGACAACAAGGTACTGTGTGCTTCTTGCAAGATACTCTCTCTCAAATCTGCATTATCTGGAACCACAACCTCTCACCCATCCAAAGAACTCCATCTTGGACACGAAACTCTGATAGCTTGCCCTCTGAAACCTGTTGCAACATCTTCTGAATCTCTGAATCTGATCTCTGACCTTCCACAATCCTCTCTCTCAAGGACGGCTGCAGCCTCAACTGAGCCAAAGATGCCCCTAAACCTTGCAGCACCACCTCGATACCTGCCTGATCAATCTCTGCTGCCAACTCTCTTCGAGTAGTGATCAAACTTGATAAACTACTCTTCCTGCTAAGTCCATCAGCCACAACATTCGCCTTGCCCGGATGATACTTGATCTCAGGACGAATGTCTTCCAAAACTTCCAACCACCTTCTCTGCCGAAGATTTAGATCCTTCTGTTGATAAATGTACTTCAGGCTCTTGTGGTCAGTGTACACGTTAACCTTCTCACCATAAACATAATACCTCCACTGCTTCAAGGCATAAATGATAGCTGCTAGCTCCAAATCATGCGTCGGATAATTCTTCTCATGCGGACGCAATTGCCTCGAACCATAAGCAATAACCTTGCCTTCTTGCATCAAGACACAACCCAAACCTCTGAGAGACGCATCACTGAAGATATCATAATCCTTCCCAGCTTGCGGCAAAGCTAAGATAGGTGTAGTAGTCAACCTTTCCTTTAACTCAAGGAAACTTTCCTCACACTTATCAGTCCATACAAATGCCACATTCTTCCGGGTCAAACCTGTCAAAGGAACTGCAATCTGAGAATAACCCTGGATGAATCTCCTGTAGTAACCAGCTAAACCCAAGAAACTTCTGACTTCCTTCACAGACGTTGGCCTGGGCCAATCCTTCACTGCTTCAACTTTCTGAGGATCAGTGGCCACTCCCTCTTTAGAAAGAATATGACCAAGGAAAGCTACCTCAGACTTCCAAAACTCACACTTCGACAATTTGGCATACAAGCTATGCTCCTGCAATTTCTGTAATACCGCTGTCAAGTGCGTAGAATGCTCCTCCGACTTCGAATACACCAAGATGTCGTCGATGAAAACCACCACGAAGGAGTCAATAAATGGCCTCAAAACCCGATTCATCATATCCATGAAAACTGTTGGCGCATTCGTCAACCCGAATGGCATTACCAAAAACTCATAGTGTCCATGACGAGTCCTGAAAGCTGTCTTACTCACATCTTCCTCCTTGACTCGAACCTGATGATACCCCGATCTCAAATCAATCTTCGAAAACACCGCTGCTCCTCGAAGCCTGTCGAACAAATCATCAATTCGCGGCAGTGAATACTTATTCTGAATAGTCACCCTATTCAACTCCCGATAGTCAATGCACATCCTCATTGATCCGTCCTTCTTCTTGACCAACAACACGGGCGCTCCCCACGGAGAAGAACTCGGCCTGATAAGCCCTTTGCTCGACAGCTCCTCAATCTGTTTCTTCACTTCATCTTGCTCTACAGGTGCCATCCTGTACGAAGCCTTGGAAATGGCGCACTTCCCGGCTGAACATTGATGCAAAACTCCACATCTTTCTGCGGCGGTAATCCTGGAAAATCATCCAAGAACACCTTAGGAAAATCTCGGACAACTGGAATGCCCTTGACTTCATCTGAAATTGCCATCTTGGATACCATTGCACCACCTTCGGAATCTTCTTCTTCCCTTGGAAAGTCACTGCAGGTCCACCTGGTGCTTTCACCAACACTCTTTCTGCTTGCATTCAATTGTGGCATCATATATTGCCATCCAATCAATGCCTACGATGACATCCACACCCAAGACTTGCAGCTCGATCAAATCAATGCCGAACAACCTCCCACCAATCTCGATATCACAGCCCTCGTAATATCGATCCGCAATCAACTCTTCACTTGACGGCGTTGCCACCGACAAAACCCTGCCTGGAAACAACTTAGGCTCCACACCTAAGATCCTTGCAAAATTTGGCGATACAAAAGATGCGATGAATCAGTATCAAATAAAATCCTTGTCTTTATTCCATTAATTAAAATAACTCCTGTTACAATAAGAATGATACTCAATCTTAAATTGTTCTCAAATAAAGGTTTTACTTATTACATTGATTTAAAAGAAAAATCAAAATTCCTGCATACCCTGTATTACATCTTCCGAGTTACCCGCGTCCTCCTCGGTTAATGCAAATACTCGCCCTTGCCTCTGGAATTTGCTTCCACCTGAACCATCCTTCCTCAATTGTGGACAATGGGGCTTAGAATGTCCTGCCTGCCCACACTAGGAACAAATATGCTTCGCCAACTTCGGACACGCTGACCTGTAATGTCCTGCCTCCTTGCAGTAATAACAAGTCACCCCCTGAGTTGCAGGTGCCTTCTGCACCGGATCACTGAACTTGATCTGTTTCGCAGGGAATCCCTTCTCACTCTGGCCTGATGCTGGCCTCTTGTTCCGGTTCCATGTATCTTGCCTCTTCTGAAACTGGTCCATGTCCTCCTCAGTCATAGCTGCTCTCCTGACCAGCTTGTCGAACCTTCTGATACCCAACGGGATCATCCTCGACCTCAAGTTTGGCCCCAAGCCCTGCTCAAACTTCTTGGCCTTCTTTGTCTCGTCAACAACCAACTTTGGTGCATACCTTGAAAGCTGAGCAAACTAGGTCTCATACTCCCGCACGGTCATGCTGCCCTGCTGAAGGTTCAAGAACTCGGTCGCCTTCTTCTCCTGAACATCTAGGGGAAAGAAGCGATCTCTGAACTCCTCCAGAAAAGCTTCCCAAGTCAACTGCTGATCTCCCAAAGTCCTCTTCAGCGACTCCCACCAGACACCAGCGTCCTTCTTTAGCTGCATCGTAGCCAACTTCACCTTGCTGGCTGCCGGAGTCTCCGATACCTCGAAGATCGTCAGCATCTTCCTAATCCAATCATCAGCTACGGTTGGATCAGATTGCCCCTCAAAAACTGGCGGCCTCATCCTCTTAAAGGATTCGATCTGCTTGATAGGATCGGCGTTAACCAATCCCTGTCCAGCTCCATGATTTGGCTGCGGATTCTGCTGCTGATTCTGAGCTTGCGCCAAATTGAATGCCATCAGCGCATTCAGAGTTTGATACACCTTAGCAAATTCAGCCTCAAGGTCAATTCCCGTTCCTCGAGAACTACCAGATCCATCCTCATTGTTGCCACCATTCCTGGGCCTGGGTGCAACCATTCTGAATACTGCAAAACGAGGGAAAAGTTAGAGCATCACACACAATTCAAACTCACATCAATATCCTTTGGCAAAACTTCAATTGTATCCCAAAGGTAAAACATCATGTTTCAGTTCTATGTGATACTCACTCTTTAATGTCCACACCTAGGTACTCAAACTCTAGTGTCCACGCCTAGGTTATTTTTATGCCATGTTTATTATTACAATTGAAACATGCTCTGATACCAACCTCTGTAGCGCCCCGAATTTCTAATATGATATCTTAAAAAATACGTGGCACAATCCCAGCATCCACTTCAATGTAACATTAAACACAACCAACACCACTAAAATTTTCAACTTTTATTACAACAAACTTTTTCATAGCACAGCGGAATTCAAAAACAACTCAAACAATATTTTCTGTCATTTACAACTCAAATTATCTCAATACTGCTTTTACAAATTTACACAAAACTCTTATGAATCCATTTATCTCAAAAACCAACTCAAGCATCCAACCTCCAACTCTAAGCAACAACCTGCATCACATGAGGCTAGAGATGATCCCTAACCCCCAAAACTAAAGGGGTTAGCCATAAATGGTGTGAGTGACATAAAATCAAACAAACAACATAAATGAACATTAAGCAAGAATTCATAAGTAACATATAGTGAACCAAAATACATAAAGTATGAGGTAGCAGGAAATGTAACAACAAGTGATACTAAACCAAGTGTCAAGTGTAGAAAACAGGAAAACCACATGCATAAAACTAAGTCAAGAAAACACAAAGTCTATATGCGGACTCTCTAATGCGTACTTGTCGAAGTCTATGCATCCCACTCTACATAGATTCGGTGCAAGCCCTTAACGTCTTCACTTCATAGGGTTCAATCCCCCACTATGCAACTAATCCTATCACGATGACTACTACGAGATAAAGATACACTGTGAGAATTAGCCCATGCCTGATAATTCCGGAGATAGATCCCACATCTCAGGTAATTTACCTGGATAATTCCGGAGATCATCCCACATCTAAACATTGACACATCGTCACATGAATACCACATGTGCGTCGCCTCGACTCCGATAATTCCGGAGATCAATCCCACACCGCAAGTAATTACCTGGATAATTCCGGAGATATATCTCACATCGCAGGAAATTTTACCTGGATAATTCCGGAGATAAATCCCACATCTTAAGTAAGTTACTTGGATAATTCCGGAGATTAAATCCCACATCGAAAGCCATACTGAGGTACATAACTCATGTTCCCGTTCATCATATCACCACTAGTGCCTGTCCTTATTATTTTTTTGGGTTACTTAATTACTCAACGAATCTCCTAGAGTTTGTGTACCCCACCGGCCTAAACTCAAAACTGAATAACTGAAATGCCTCAACGGGCCTCAACAACATAACTCAACACCGGTATACTAGGGTCACGCACCTCTAGAGACTCAAACTCAAATGTCTAAATCAAATTTCCACTAAACAAGTGGCTCAGCTGAATATCTTAAATCAAATGGCTTAACTGAATATCTTAATATCAAATACTGAACTGAAGATCAAGTATAGACTGAATTATCTGAAAACCAATCATTTGAAATAATCCTCAAGTTTACAAACACTCATCAGCACCAGTCGACTTATACTGTAGTAAGTCGACTGTCCAGAGGACAAATATCCAAAATTTTACGAAAATAAACTAAGTCATGACAGTCGACTTAATCGAGACAAAATTCCAATAATTCTCAAGAAAATATTCTAAGTATATAAGTCGACTTAAAGTGGTCATAGGTCGACTTTCCAGAAAGGACTGTAATAATTTTACAAAATAATTTCTCAGTGAACCAGTCGACTGCCTAAGAGCTAAGTCGACTGTCCAGAACGACTTTTCAAGGAAACTAAAATACAGTTCAGGTTCGTACCAGACGACTGTACAGTAGACCAGTCGACTGTCGGCCTACAGTTTTTATAATTTAGATCTGAATACAAAATCAAACTGGAGTTTTCTAAAGATTTTTTGTTCATGAAATAATTCGTATTCAGGAAAAATAACAAATCTCAACAATTCCTCATTATGGATACATTACTCAAAACATCAAATATGTCAAAACTCAAGTTCTCATGTTCTAAATTCCTAATTCTCACATTAGGGTTTCTCAATACTAAATTTCTTTCACAACTCTTAATAAAAATCTGATTTACAAATATAAGATGCAGATGCTCATCATCCGATCATAACCATACTCAAATCTTAACATGCATTTTAGCAATACAATTTCGTAAGTCAAGATCTACTCAATATTCTTAGATTCCACAAACATGATACAAACAACGATCTTTGCATTGTTCCCATGCAAAATACTAAATAATGTTCATGTCAAACAAACAATCATAACAATCGATCACATCAATCAAACCACCACACAAAGTTCATATCATTCATACAACAAGACAAAACAAAACAATTTCATATCACTCACAAAGCAAACAAAACAAAACAAAGTCACTCACCTTTGAATTGAGAGAATCCACGAAAAAGCCTTCCTTCTTGTTAGATCAAAACTTCCTCTTGCTCCACCAAAACAAATCACCAAAATTCTGTATTTTCAGTATTGACGGCTGGAGAAAAATCCTTTAAATATCCGGGAATAGGTTTAGGGTTTTACCCATTTTGCAAAATAATCCCTTCCGAAATACAACTTCGCATATATAGGTCTAGTCTTGGAAATTCGATCAAAATTCATTTAAATTAGGATTTAAAAGGAAAATATAATTCTAAATCTCAACCAATACTGTTCAAAACGTCCAGGATTACATTTTTCATTTTAATCCCTAAAAATGTCAAATTTGCAAAAAGGTCCTTCTTTTCTCAAAATTTGCAAATAGTTCCAATTAATTTCAGAAAAATCTGAAAAAATACTAAATAAATCCCAAATATTAAATAATGATTTTTCATGAAGAAAATTTAACTTTTCAAACTTCTCAAAAAGTATTTGCACGTGTAAAATGATAAATTTTTCTGAAAATATTTATTAATTCTCCAAAAATCAATTTAAATTCATTTTCAAATATTTAAAATAATATTTGAAAATACGGGGTTCTACATCACTCCCTCCTTAGAAGAGTTCTGTCCTCAGAACTACTACTAATGAGTCCAAACCACATACCAACAAAAAGAACAATATCTCATAAATAGAACTCATGGTCGGCATGACTATGGATGATGCCATGGATGACCGCATGACTACATTCCAAAAGGCAGAGATCACTTGCATTCCCTGTGAGGAGAATGGGCGAGCAGGCGCCATTTCTAAGTTAGCCTTAACTTCCTTCGAAGAGCTCGACCACTCCGTGCTTATCGAAGTCTTACTCAAGCCAAGCATCGAAGAGGAAGTTTTAGAACTCATGGTCGGCACTCGGCACTCCCTAGACATCTGGAGACAACTTGATAAAACCTTTGTTAGACTTCCTCGATAAGGTAATCCTTCCAACAGACTTGAAAGAATCAAGAAAGGTTTAGACCAGGGCAAAAAGGTACACATACACTTATTGAAGGGGTCTTGTACAATCATTCTTACACTTTGATAGATGACAGACCTTATTTACGATGTCTCGGCCCTGAGGAGGCCCAGTATGCCCTTAAAAAAGTGCATGGAGTCGATGGAGGCCATATGGGTGCAAAGTCTCTAGTGCGGAAAGTCCTTAAACATGGGTACCATTGACCTTCACTCCTCGATGATGCTTTAGAATATGTTCGCTAGTGTGTCCTTTGCCAGACATTTTTCCTGATAAGATGAGGCCCCCAAGTCGACCTTCGCTCAATGTCAAGCCCGATCCCCTTCGCCATGTGGGGGATGGATTTACTTGGATCATTTCCCCCTGCAACTGGACACACTTTTTACTCATGGCGAATGACTACTTTACAAAATGGATCGAAGCAGAACCACTGGCCTCCATCACCGAACAGAAGATAAAGCAATTCTTTTGGAAAATATTGTCTACAGATTTGGGATACCTCGAATTCTCGTCACTGACAACGAAACTCAATTTGCTGCTAAGAAATTCTGCACATTTTGCTATGATCTAAAGATTGACCAACGTTTCTCGTCCATTTTGCATCCTCAGACCAATGGTCAGGCTGAGAATGCCAACAAGCAGATTCTTGATGGCCTTAAGAAAATGATAGATGAAGCACCAAAAGGGACTATGGGTCGTAGAACTCCTAAGCGTTCTCTGGTCCTATTTGACCACTAAAAGGATCCCGACATGAAAATCTTTGTTCAACCTCATATATGGGTCTAAAGCTCTAATCCTTGTCGAGGTCGGACTACCTTCTCCACGTGTTCTCTCTTTCAATGAGGCACAAAATTCATACGATCTCTGGTGCAACCTCGACCTCATTGAAGATGTCTGCGAGAAATCTGCCATGCAGAGACAAATATATTAGCAAAGGGTAGAAAAGTTCTACAACAAGAATGTCTGATCGACAAATCTGAAGTAAGGTGACATCGTCTTGCGAAAGCTCGAGTTCTCCAAGCCACGTAAGAAGGGAAAGCTTGCTCCTAACTGGGAAAGACCTGACACGATTTCTAAAGTCGTCTACCCAGGTGCTTACCGACTTGAAGACCTCTGGGGGCAAAGAGATATCAAGGACCTGGAATGCAGAGCATTTGATGAAGTTCAACGAGGGTGCATACGCCTTCCATTAGATTTGTAATAAGATCGTTCTGTATAACGGTTAATGCAGGTAGTAAAAGCTAGCCCTTAAAGCAGCTGCTTAGATTGGTTGTCAAAAAAATTCAGCATCCCCAATATAATTTTTTGAACAACTTTCTAGATAAAACAACGAGTTCGGAGCTCAGCTCATCACTTGAGCTACTCCAACAACTCGTTAACTCAAAATGATAAGTTCGGAGCACAGCTCGTCACTCGAGCTATTTCAACAACTCGCTAACTAAAAATGATGAGTTCGGAGCTTAGCTCGTTACTCAAGCTACTCCAACAACTCAGCTATTTTAACAACTTGCTAGCTCAAAACAACGAGTTCGGAACTCAACTCGACACTCGTGCTACTCCAACAACTTGCTAACTCAAAACGACGAGTTCAGAGCTCAGCTCGTCACTTAAGCTACCCCATCAACTTTCTAATTCAAAACAACGAAGCGCAACACACAGAAAGTGAGATAAGACAGAACATATATGCAATATTTATTTCATATCAAAGTTTCGGTAGACCCTTGAGAATATAGTACATTAGATACTCGAGATTGGTTCACAAACTTTTTACGCCCAAATCACTTATGACCTCGAGGAAAAGGGATATTTTGATTCAGCTATATGGCTTCTCCGCGATGCCTCATCGCCACAGTAGTCTCTCTCAGCCACCCGAACTGTCTAAAAAAGGTCCTAACCCAACTGATCGTGTCTGGATCTCGTGATTGAGGGCACATTACGTCCTCTCAGTATAAGCTATGCTAGTTGTAATACCCCGTATTTGAGGAGTATATATATATATATATATATATATATATATATATATATATATATATATATATATATATATATACTAGGTTTGTCCGTTGACACGTGTCTACGGCACGTCTTCGGAACAGTGCACCTTATTTGATCATATAAAATAGTTTTGGAGGTCTAGCAAATTAATAGAGGTAGCAAACATATTATATGTGATACTTTTGGGGTTCCAGCAAAAAACATATTATGACTTTTTTTATTTTTTTTGAATTATTTTAAAAGTTTTTAAAATTTTAAACTTTTAATTTTTTTAGTTTTTTAAAAATTTTAAAAAAATTATTTTCTTAATTTTTTGAATAGAAGAGGGAGGGAGAGAGAGAAAAAAAATTTAAATAAATAAAGGAGTTTTTTTAAAATTTTAATTTTTTTTATTTTCTTAATTTTTGAATAGAAGAGGGAGGGAGAGAGAAAAAAAAATAATTAAATAAATATAGGAGTTGTTTTGGGTGGGGGATTTGAATTTGAGTTTTGGGGAGAAACTTTTGGGGGGAAAATATGTGTTGTGAGGTTAGATCCGGGCCTTTAATTTTTGAAGGGATTGAAGGAGAGCCACTTGATAGCTTTCTTTGTGTTTTATTATATAGATATATATATATATATATGTGTGTGGGTAAAAGGGATATGAGCAACTTACTCATTTAGTAAATGAGCAATTGATTATGTGGCATGTATGTGATACTTTGGATAACTAACCCTTTAAGGATTTTCCAATCATATGTATGCCACATTATCTAATTGCTTATTTACTAAATGGGCAAG
Source organism: Hemerocallis citrina (assembly GCA_017893485.1). Taxonomy (NCBI): domain Eukaryota; kingdom Viridiplantae; phylum Streptophyta; class Magnoliopsida; order Asparagales; family Asphodelaceae; genus Hemerocallis; species Hemerocallis citrina. The sequence continues at coordinate 255,265,017 of CM030364.1, forward strand.
TTGCTCGTGCCCTTTTTTCCCTATATATAGAGAGAGAGAGAGAGAAGTGAACCTCATATAGAGTATGAGAAAATTTTTCTCATACAAAGTGATTATACTTACTTTGTGGGGTCCTTATGGAAGATCCACTCCGTCCATCATCTTTATCATGCTAATGGATGTATGTGAAGAAAAAATCAAGTGGTTTGGAGGTCATTCATCTATGCATCATGTGGTTGAAAAATGAACGATTTCAATAGTAATATAAATTGAACCACAAATTGTACCTACATGATGCATGGGTGAATGACCTCCAAACCACTTGATTTTTTCTACATATACATCCATTGACATGATAACTATGATGGACAGAGTGGATCTTCCATTAGGGTCCCACCAAGTGAATTTAATCACTTTGTATGAGGAAAATTTCCTCATACAAATATGAGGCTCACATTACTCATATATATATATATATATATATATATATATATATATATATATGTGGGTAAAAGGGATATGAGCTCATTTAGTAAATGAGCAATTGATTATGTGTCATGCATGTGATACATTGGACAACTAACCCTTTTAAGGCTTTTCCAATCACATGTATGCCACATTATCAATTGCTTATTTACTAAATGAGCAAGTTGCTCATACCCCTTTTCCCCTATATATATATATCTATATTAGAATGATGGGCTCTGGATTAGTTGCTGGAATTAATTAATCATGTGCTTAGATGGAATTTAAGCATGGGCCTTAGAATTATTAAAAAGAAATGAGATGATTTCTTGGTTGTTTAGGGCCCACGTGAGCATGCATGGAATGCTTCTCGTGAGTGAGGTGTTGTAAGTATGGGTATTGTTATTCGTAAGTCCCATATCGGATATTTTCTTAGGAGATGAGCGAGTTATATTAGAATGCCAATGAACATAAGATACCAATTAGCCATGACACTTTTTGTGAGACAAGCCTATGGTGGGCCGTTGTTAGGACTTTTTTTCGCGTGCGCAGCTGAGCCGGACCCGGGGCGTTACACTAGACATCTCAGCTACTCCACTTTGAGCAACCTATGGATTCTTTGACGCAACTGGGGACCGGAAGATAGCTCATGGAACTTCCTCCCTGGACCAAAAGTCGAGCAATCTCAATGTCCCGAACTCCTGGGGATTTTCCTTAATATATATACAACCATATGTCGACAGAAACAGTGAAGTTACTACGACACTAGTAAATATAAAAACACTTACTTCGATTTACAGAAGTTTTTAGGAGATCCAACCAAGCACATCTAAAATTTGTACTTATATAGAAGAGCTTAAGAGTGTGACACAAAATTTTCATTGCTTGGAATAATGATACATAAGCAGTGGCCAGTCTGCGATTATGCGAGTTACAAAAACTAAAAAGTGACAGCAAGACGGAGATATGCAGTTAAAATCCAATTAATCGCTAATCAGAAGCTAAGTAATTTTTTTTTTAAAGCAATTTTCAATATTTTAATAGTTAGCGATTTAATCGGGTGTAATCTGCCGATTATAATTGGCCGATTAACCGCTTAAATTTTCTCATTTAATTTTCATGCATGTTTACATTATTTGGACTCAATCCGGCCCAAACTCGATTATAATTGGCCGATTAACCGATTAGATTTTCTCTTTTAATTTTTATATTTGTTTGCATTATTTGGTCTCAATTCGGCGCAAACTCAAATCGAAATAAAAAATTCAAACCTTTTCTGGTTCCCACGCAAATCCAAATCCGACCCGCCGCCGATGTCTTCTTCCTCGTGCAAACCCAAACCCAAACTCAAACCCAAATTGATTCTCTTCTTCCTCGAGCAAAATCAAACCTGACCCGCCGTCGCTTTCCTTGCGCCGTCACAAACTTGACCCGACCCGCATTTGCTGCACCTCCTCTTATTGCTCGTGTTGTTCCTCTCCCCCGATTGTTTTTATTTGCTGGAACTGACCAGCAAATCGACCCAACCCACATCCAGAATCCAAACTCAGCTCAAACCAAGTTATCTGTTGTTTTTTCTATAATTATATGTTCCTATTTAATAATCTCATAATAGTGATATGTTAGGGTATAGGGTTAGTGGGTTACTACATAATAAGGATATTTTTTTAATTATATATATATATATATATATATATATATATATATATATATACACACACACACACATGAGCAAAGCTCCATTGCAAACGGGTCCGTGCAAATGGGTATGCAAACCACTGAAGTCGTTCCCAACAACGGCTTGAGTTATAAACCTAAGCCGATGTTGGAGTCCAACAACAGCTTAGATTATAGCCTAGGTCGTTGTTGGGAACGACTTAGGTTATATTAAGCTTGAAGCCGTTGTTCCCCAACAATGGCTTCAATGGTTTGCAATGGAGCATTTCTCTCTCTCTCTATATATATATACGATTTTTTCGATTTAATCCTGATTATTTTCCGATTAACCGATTAATTACTAATCACTTTTAAACCGATTAGTTCAATCGATTTTAACTGCCTAGAGACAGGAAAAAGATCAAGGGTCTACCCTTGTTGCCACCGCTAAAGGAGTGGAAGTCTCAGTCGATCTCTCCTTCCCGCCCGCATCCTAATCCGGAGCCTTTTCCTCGACCTTATTGGTCTCCTTTTATGTTTCATCCCTCACATCGTCCTCTCTTTCTGCGGTCTTTTTTAGAGCCTCCTCCTTAACCCCCTTATCCTTCGCCTCATCCTCATCTTCCTCATACTCCTCCCCAACTGGTTTCTCCCAAGGCTGAAGATCGAAGCTATACCCCTTTCCATCAAAGCTCAGGACATGTTCGGCCACGTCCTTGATGGTTTTCGCGTACAACTTCTCCATCACCTCCAGAAGGTGGGCCTTTGCCTCCCCTTCCACCTTCGTAATTGCGGTCTCCTTCTTGGCCCATGCATTCTCCGTCTTCGCCAACTCCCTTTTATGCTTGGACTTGAGGCGATTGATCTCGCCGAGATGAGCCACCTCCCGACTCTTCGCCTCCTGAAGCTCCTTGACGGCTTTCTTCTTGCCCTTCTCGGCCCGAGCAACATTGTCCCGCAAGAGCTTCTCCTCGATCTTGTTACCAACGTGGCAGTAGGTTTACAAGAAATAAGGCTTCAAGATTTAAGAGGCACAAGGAGAGATAACAAAAACCCATACTGCAAGGAAAATATCATATCAACATGCTAGCTCGAGAGATTTCATGAAGGGAAGAGTCGATCTTGGCACCCGCCAAAGTCTCCCGATCCCTTAGGGTAGGAAGGTTTTTACCCACCTCGAGGTATTTTGCCGAGTGGCTAAAAAGGGCATCACACCGCTTTACGTTCCAGGCCAGCACATAAATCTTCTCCTCCAATAAGACTTGATCAACCTTGGCGGTTAACGGGGGCAGGTCACCGGCGGAGATCATATCTAAGGAAGAGCCCCCGATGGCTAAGCTCACCATTGCCTTCGTCAGCGACTACAAGTCGACCATTGTAGGGGTCAAAGAGCTATTGACAACCTTCGAGGACCCCACCTTGGTTGCGGTCCTCATCCTTTTCTTGTTCTCCGGCCTCTTGTGCCTCTTGTTGCGCAGGGTAACACGAGTAACAAGACTATCGAAGTCTATGCATTCTTCCGCTGCAAAAGGGACAAATAAAGATATTGAGAATAAGACGAAAGTTCAAGTGCTTGATGGAGAAAAACTAAAAAGCATATTAGAGTCCTTCGGCCTTGGCCCCCCATGAAGAGAACCTCCTCTGTCATTTATTGCCAACTCAACTTCCCACACCTGACAAGATTATAACTTCTCCTCCATACTCACATCTGGGTCAACATTCACCCTTTTGGGAACCTCCCCCATCCATCTTGTACGGAACCCTCGTGGTTCAGGACTTCGGATGATGAAATACTTGCTTTTTCAGTCCTTAATCGAGTTGGGGTTCTTTATAGTTCTCATATTCGGATGAGGAGAGAGAGTGCCAGAGGTCCGTCGCTTTCTACCGATGAAGCTTGAAGTGCCTCCTCCAAATCTTCATGCTTGGTTCAGCGCCCACCTTGTGACACTGTAATATGAAGCCGGTCAAGTGCCTCCATAAGCTCGACATTTATTGTAAGAGTTACTCTTACTAGGTCGGTTCTGATCGTCAAGAGGTCGTCCTTTGTGAGGATTGTCTTAATGTGGTCGACCGAATTTTTTTCCGTACTCACCCACTTTTTGAAAATGTTGACCAAACTGACCCACTTTCGAAAATATTTACCCAACTGACCTAGTTTTGGACACGTTAGCATAAAATGCTATTGACAATAACGACATCTGTTATTTTGATGCTGTTGTTGCCGGCACCCGTAATTTTTTTTCCCGTTGCCTCTATTGGATGTAACGACATCAATACATATCACATTTACTTGGGAGTTCAATGACTTGAGAAAAAATTTGTAAGAGAAAATCGCTTATAACTGATGCTGCTATTCCCAATAACGGCATAATCATCTGTACATCTACAGTATACTCCAAATTTCGTGCAGTACATCAACTCCAAACATGTTTTCGACCTTGATGCAGCCAGTTTCTCTCAAAACTCAAAATATGAAAGTTGAGAGCTTTGTCTTGGTGTTCCATACCATTTTGAATCATCTCAATCGGAGTTCGGATGATAAAGTAATGCACAAATTACGTAGTGATGTCGAAACTGTCCAGAAATTTGGAGTACACTGTAGATTGTACTAATGCCGTTATTGCTAATAGCGACATCATGCTAATTATGTTGTTATTAGGAATAACAACAACATCAGTTGGACAGTTTCGACATCGCTACGTAATATGTGCATAACTTTATTATTCGAACTCCGATTGAGTTGATTTAAAATGTTATGAAACGCCAAGAAAAAGATCTACAAACTTTCATGTTTTGAGTTTTAAGAAATACTGACTGTATCAAGGTCGAAATCGGACTTGGAGTTGATGCACCCGTACGAAATTTGGAGTACACTGTGGATTGTACTGATGCCATTATTGTCAATAGCGACAACATGCTAATTATCCCATTATTGGGAATAATGACATCAGTTATAAGCGATTTTCACTTACAATTTTTTCCGTCAAGTCATAGAACTCCTAAGTGAATGCGATATATACTGATGCCGTTACTCCTAATAGTAGCAACAATTTTTTTTTACAGGTGCCACTATTGGCAACAACGACATCTATTGCTAATAGCGTTTTATGCTGACGTGTCCAAAACTGGGTCAGTTGGGTAAATATTTTCGAAAGTGGGCCAGTTTGGTCAATATTTTCAAAAAGTGGGTCAGTACAGAAAAAAATTCGTGGTCGGCCTCGGGGATAAGGTGGTCTCGTGGTTTAGAATACCGTAGACCAAATCTCACTAGATCGGCCAAGTCTTCAGAGTACTTGCGAACAAGGAAGGGGGTGTATGGAGGATGAGCCCGTTTGAAGAAATTCTCAGTTATCTCCATTGTCTCCTTCACCTCAACATAATAGATGACCTGACTACCGCCTTCCTCTTCTCTTTGCTTGAGAGGTGGGCTTGACAAACGTGAGTACATCGTCCTCATGAGGATTCGAGGAGGCAGAGCAACCCGAATGAACAATAGACTTTGATCTACTTGATTTACAATAACTTAATTACTTGGCTGTTGACAGCGAATTTACGATGGAAAAGTGCTGAAAATCTTGCCGAAATCTGAATTCTAGAGAGCATAAAGGAGAGAGAAGCTTTGGATAGAAAATGAGAAGAGAGATGAAAAAATGAGAGGGGGTAGGGGTTTTATAGAGAAAAAGTTGAGAGAATCACAAAAGGCTCCTAGAAAACTGCATTGGTGATGTGGCGCAATCTCAACTGCCTAAATTCCACTCAATCCATAGATGAAACGAAAAGATGGGGGAAGCGAAACGTCTAAAAGTGACGCGGCAAGAATTGAAAAGTCAACTCCACAAACCACGTTCTAATTAAGCAGCTTGGTGCTCAGATCGCTCTATGATCGATAAGTTCGGTGCTCAGTTTGTTATCTGAGCAGCACCATGAAATACGAACTTGCTCCCTGATCGCTGTGCTCGGTACTTGGTTCGTCATACGAGCTGCACAATGAAACTCATCCTAAGACCAAGCCGTTCGGTGCTCGAATTGTCATCCGAACAACATGCGATCTAGCTCCATAATCGATGAACTCGGTACTCGGTTCGACATCCAAGCAACACCGTGAAACTCATCCCAAGACGAAGTAGCTCGCTGCAAGGATTGTCTTTCAAACAACACGCAAATTTGCCCTTTGATCAGTGAGCTCGGTACTCGGTTTGTCAACCGAGCAACCTCATGAAACTCATCCCAAGATCAAGTAGCTTGGTGTCTGGATTGCCTTCCGAACGACACTTGAACTCGCCCTATGATCGATGAGCTCGATACTCGGTTCGTCATCCGAGCAACCCCATAAAAATCATCCTAAAAATAGGCGGTTCGGTCCTCAGATAGTCATCCGAACAACTCACGAACTCGCTATAGGAATCAACGAGCTCGTTGCTCGGTTCGTCACCCGAACAGCACCAAGAAGATCATGTACTTGGGTACTCGTGCCATCATCCAGCAGCACTAGGGAGTTCGCAAAATTCAGTGCTCAGTGCCAACATTGTCATCCACGTTGCTCAAAGCATCACGGTCAGATCTGACCCTCACATTCTTTCATGATTCACTCTTCTGATTTTTGATTAAAAATTCTGGAAAATAATTATAAATTTCGGAAATTTAATTCAAAATTTCCATAAAATAATTATAAATTTTGAAAATTAACTATACATCTCTAAAATAATTGTAAATTCAAAAAATTAATTAAATATTTCAAAAAATAATTAATACCCTAAGAAGCTTCGAGCGAGGCTCTAGGCGTCCCCAAAAGTCTTATATGCCTACTTGCTCCCCAAAGTAGAATGAAATACTCTTTAAGGCTGTGACTTCCAACCTTTATAAGTGGCGGGGGGGGGGGGGGGGGGGGGGGCTATGATATTGGTAAAATTGCCTCATATAACCCCAACATGGACCCAAACCTATTATGGGTAATATGGCAATTTCACAGCACGAATAGGCCTACTAGAACTTGCCACGGATAGGCCTACCAGAACGTGCGTCTCCAGGCTTATTAACCTAGATGGCTTGCCTGTTGCTCAAGAATGAAGGGTCTTCCAGTCAATCACAGCTCACAATGAGATCCACCCAAATGACAGATTGATTGCTAATTCTATCCCTTTACCATAATAACTCCAGCCAAATCAGTGAAAAACACCTTTATGGTCTATCTTGCGTAACTGATTCTTGGCCTATAAATGCCCTCCACCTCCATCAGTCAAAGGTAATCTACATTTTACCCCCCACTAAAAAACCTAATCCCTATTTTGTGACCGACTTGAGCGTCAAAGGGTCTTATGTTGGAGTAACTTCCAGTATGAGACTTTTTGTAGGTTTCCATGCGCTGCTCGACGATCCAAATTGCGGCTTTCTTCCTCAGCAAAAGAACTCATTTATGATTGCTCCTACACCAAAATTAGCAGCAAATATATATATATATATGAGAACTACGGTGAGAACCACGTGTGAATTTTTATTAGGATATAAATTGAAAATCCGAACCTTTCATTTTGATCTGCACGTCTAAATTAATCTACGAATGAAAAGTCAAGTCATTTGAGATTTATTTGTTCATGCATTAAAGTGTTTCAAATTGTATGGTTGAATATCGTTATTTTTTTTATATTGACATGATGGATGAACAAATGAATTTCACAGTGTTCTAAAAGTCGCATGGCGGCAGTCAGGCGACCGATGGAGGGCTAGCGCCTTGATCTTGTAAGCGGGGCTTAGGTGGCTAGGCGCTAGGCAGTTTTTCTTAATATTTTTTAATATATTTATATGAAAATATAATATTGCATAAAATGCAAGATATATATAATACTAAAAAAATAACTCAACAAATTATAAATGGGAATTAGCTCAATGGTAGAATGCTTGTTTTTTGTATTGCCCATTGTCAAGATTCCAATGAAAGGGGCGATCGATTTGAGATTTTGACAATTTGAGATTTTGAGGATTTGGGAAAAGCATGAGCCATTTAGGGGGATTTCTGATTTAGGGATTTTGGGTTTTTTTTTTGGCCGGGGGGGGGGGAGAGAAGCCCGGGGGTCGGGGGTTTTGAGAATGTGGGGATTTATTTAAGTGAACCGGTTCACTTAACACAAAAAAAAACTCCGCATAGACCTGCCCTAGACCTGCCTAGGCAGGCAAAACCGATTTTTTTAAAAGCCCAGGCCCAAGGCAAGTTGGCTGGGGACAGCCTAGCGCCTATGCTAGGTGGCCGGCTAGGAGAATTTTTAAAACAGTGGAATTTCAAATGACTTGATTTTACATATTTAGACTACTTTAGTCATTCTAAATAATATGATGACTATGTAAGGAGTTCATATGAAGCTTATCGTGAGAACTAGTTCTCACATTATCACTCTCTCTCTCTCTCTCTATATATATAAAATAAAACACAATGAAAGCTATCAAGTGGCTCTCCTTTAATCCCCCCAACGTCAAAGACCCAGATCTAACCTCACAAAACACATTTTCCTCCCAAAACTCAAATTAACCCCCCCCCCCCCCCCCCCCCCCCAAAAAAAACAACTCATTCATTTATTTAATTATTTTTCTCTCTTTGGAAACATGGACTTTTATACCCCAATTTATAATTATTTTCACCATATACTAATGGAAACATGGACGTTTATTTACAACTAATTATTGTCATACTATTCAAACTTCAGCTACATAATTGTTGATATACTTTTTACAAGACTTTTCATATGCTGTATCGTTCTGAAGACGTGCCGTAGGCACGTGGCCACGGGCAAATCTAGTATATATATATATATATATATATATAGCGAATTGTTTGAGGTGTATATATATGCCTATGCTACAAAGCGTGGGTACTTAATGTAATTAGCTGATATGGGTCAGGAATAACGTGGCCCATCCTGGGCCACTGGATCCCCTCAGGATGCGCGCTCTCTCTGATCCTTCAGATCTGCCATGTCAGCGCCGGAAAACCGCCCGGAGCTCTGCCACGTCAGCCCAGAAACCGCTCCGGCATCTGCCACGTCAGCCCTATACCGTCCGACTTTCCACCGCTTCAGCCACTCGGGTAACCGGGTCCGGACCCAGCCCCAAACGGGTCTGGACCCGATTGGCTTCCCCTATAAATATCAGACCCTCCCCCCTGTCTGCAGGTAATCAATCTTTCCTACTCAAAACCCTAGTTACTGCTACTCTCTCTCAGAGACTAACTAGATCGTCGGAGGGTCTGCCACCGGACCAACCCCGGTGTTCCTAGACCGTCTGCAGGTACACGAGACCTCGGATCCGAGCCCCTTGATCCGAGCCGAGCATCCAGCCTCGCCTCACTCCAGCCTGTCACCGGTACCGTTCGGCCAGCCGAGGGTCGTCTGATTAGGAGCTTCCTCCTTCAAATACAAATCGAGTAAGAACTCACACCTGGTGCATCCACACGTCTCCTAGAAACAAACCGCATCATTAGCCATACCCAAACATGGTACGTACCGGGTACTTGTACACGTACCATCATCACCGTAACGGGTACGACTGACAAGTATTGAGGTTTTTCTGTGTGTGGAAAAATAACCCTGTTGGGTCTGAAAATTAACAGTCTGACCCATTCCAAATTATTAAAAAGACCTTAGTAGTGTACTTTTGTATGGATTATGAAGTATGCCATATTTTGTAACTAAAATAGACATGACTGAGAGTATAAAGTTTTTGTTATGATTAGATTATGTATTTTAGTTCAAAAGTTTAATGTTGAATGCATTTTGGATTCTTGTTTTATAAAAACTCATTTATGTTGATTTGAATATATTAAATTAAATTATATTTAAAATAATATAGCAGTACCCCCGTATCGTACTTTTTACATGTGGGCCGTTTTCCAGTACATGTACCCGTCCCCATACCCGCACCTATGCTACATAGTACCTATGGATATAGAGGAGCTTCCCACTAAATGTGGTGCGGCTGACTCTTTAGTACCTTTCATTATCTTTCCTTATAGGTATTACATTTGTTCAGGAACTCTATATAAGCCAAAAGGCAATGTGTGAAAGCATGGAAGAAACTCGTAATCATAATTGAGGATAAATCAGTCAATAATGAACTTTCCAGACATTTTTCCGAAGAAGTTTGTTGTTTCGTTGCTCTTTTATTTATTTGCTTGTGCTTTTCATCCATTATTACATTGTTACTAAACAGTCCGAGGATGGGGTTGAGGATACCATGGATGTGACGTATGGCCTATGAGGAACTTGTCCAATCTGACTTAGCCAATTCTAGTCATCTACTTAGTTTCGTGAATGTAATAGTTGATGCTAGTGCCAAATTGAGATGATCCAATTTGCAAATACAGGGACCCTTTTTCTGGAGTGACTTTTGATATTTGACAGTGGAGTTGTTTTTCTTACCTTCTTGGGCCTTATTAGATGGTTGTATTTTTTGAGAGTAAGGTTCTCAAATGATATATATGTTCAGCGACTTGGTCTACGATTTGTGCTGACTTTTTGGATGTTCTGTCCTGGTTTCTGCGGGCTGCAGAACTTTGGTTAGACATTGATTATATAAAGCAGTTTTCTATTACTACTCAAAAGCATTAAGAATGTTATAGGCCCAAGGCTTATGTCCCGAGCATTTGATGAATATAATTGATTTTATGGCTTTAACATGTTCTAGGCCAAGGCTTCTTTCCTTAGCATTTGATGAATATACTATGTTTCATATTACCTCACGCGTATGCAAATCTTGATTGTAGATGCATTCTGTCAGCTCTTGTTTTACTGGTTCAGTCATAATTATCCTGCATTCTCATAAACATAATAAAGATCATTGTTTATTCTTCACTGGTGTATCCCATCAGTAGATGGCTAGATTCTTCATCGCAAATGCCTCTTGTTTTATCATCAATCACATTGATTTGAATTTAGAATGATAAACATTACCACTTGGATGAAATATTGAAATTGTTGAGTATTATTTACTTCTCAATTCTTTTATCGGCATCCCTCCTTCATGTCAAGAATATACCCAAGGAAAATGCTAAGTGTACTACTTTTTTTTCACGACTTTTGTGCTGCTTACACGCTCCTAGACTCAAAGGGGGTGAAGCCCATGTAAAACACTTTTTTATTTATTGCTTGTCGCCACCACTTTCTGGAGTTTATTAGTGTGTAAATAGTACCAAAGTAGTGAGAAAAAAGTAGTACAATTAGCATTGCCCTATTCTAAACTGATATTTTCTACAGGTTATTAGTCGCTATGAGAAAGAATTTGGGCCAAGAAACTACCTCTTCTCTGCTGGAATGTTGGAGTTTGTTGTTGTTGATGCTCAGACTCTTGATGGTAATTATCTCTTTATGGAGCTATTAAGCAAAGCCGTACAACTCTTTATTGTCTTTATATTCTTTTTATAAAGCCAACGCAGTTTGAATTTAAAACTTGCCGTGCTATTTTCGTAACGAATAATCTTTTATAGAAGGAAAATGGAGACACTGAACTATCAAATAAGAGCAAGTCAACACATTGAAGGAGAGTATCTTGCTGTTCTGGAACATTTTAAATTTTAACCTCAGAGAGGAGGGCTAGGGTAGGATTTGGATTTGTAGAAAAAGGGAAGAAGATAAATTTATTAACTTTGGAAGCTCACCCATTTAGTCACCCACCCATTTAGTCACCGATATGTACAATAGATAATTGGAAATTAAACTGAAGATGAATAACCGTTTTGGGATCCATTTTTAAAAAACTATGTGTAATCCACCTCAACCCTTTCCTCATTTCTTATAATTTTTTAAATCTTTCTTTATTATTGTTATTATTATTATTATTATTATTATTATTATTATTTATTTATTTATTTATTTATTTTTTTGGGAATCCATTCCCAATTCCAACTAAATTATTCAAAGCTGGTTCTTAGGAACAAAAGCTATTTGCTTTTGAAAAAGAAATTATAGGTCAAATTCAAACACATTATATTCATATTATATAGACATACATGTATTCAAATCCGAGAGGACATTCATAGTTCTTTTAATGGCTTTTAGATCTAAGTGAAAGTGACAGTGATTCAATTTCATTCACTAAAAATCCAAATTTTATTTTCACTAGTCACTGGAACAAAGACCAAATTTTAGTTTTATCATAAAAAATATGCATCCAAATGTTTCATAAAAAACAAACTTTATTAACAACAATCTGATTCAAATCGAGTTTATCTCAAGAGGTAAATAGTTTACTCACTAAAATCAAACTCATATTTAAAGGGTTATAAATCAGAATTCCATAAAATTAGAGAAAAGCACCAAAAAGCTTTCTTGCAACCATCACTAGCCCCCAGCAGAAGTCCAACACGAAGCTTCTGTTTTATCAACCTTTCGGATCAATTGTTGTCTTTGATCCAGTTCTGAGAGAAAATAAATTTGATGGGTAATATACATGTGTTAGTTGAAAAGAGAGATGACGGTGAAGAAAGATAGAAAATTACCCTATTGTCCATAGCCATAAATCCCTTGGTGAAGTCCGGCCATTATATCCTATCTAATATTGAGAATGGTTAGATCTCATTTGGCACTCACCATCTTGCACTATCGTTACTCTCTGTATATATATATATATATATGTATATATATATATATATATAATAAAACACAAAGAAAGCTATCAGGTGGTTCTCCTTCAATCCCCCCAAAATCAAAGGCCCAGATCTAACCTCACAACATATTTTCCCCCCAAAAGTTTCCTCCCAAAACTCAAATTCAAATCCCCCAAAACAACTCATTTATTTATTTAATTATTTCTCTCTCTCTCTCTCTCTCTCTCTATCTATATATATATATATATATGTGTGTGTGTGTGTGTGTGGAAACATGGACTTTTATACCCCAATTTATAATTATTTTTCACCATATGCTAATGGAAACATGAACTTTTATTTACAACTAATTATTTCAAACTTCAGTTACATAATTGTTGATTTACTGTTTATAAGACTTTTCATATGATGTATCGTTCTGAAGATGTGCCGTAGGCACGTGGCCACGGGCAAATCTGTCAATTATGTTATGGCAGAAGCCCCACTATCTAGTGTGTGTGTATATATATATATATATATATATAGAGAGAGAGAGAGAGAGAGAGAGAGAGAGTCCCCTTCCGTTGTGCACCACTTATGGTGCACATGGCGTGTGCACTCGGCCTTAGGGCGTTCATATCGACAATCTGAACCGTTCACATTGATCTACACATCTAAATTAGTCTAAATATATAAAATCAAGTCATTTTAAATTTATTTGCCCATCCATCATGTCATTATTAAAAAAAAATGATATTGAGCCATACAATTTTGTAACACTTCAACGCATGAGTAAATGAATTTCAAATGACTTGATTTTACATATTTAGACTAATTTAGATGTGTAGATCAATGTGAACGATTCAGATCGTCGATATAAACACCCGAAGGACCATGGGTGGTGCACAACGGAAGGGAACTATATATATATATATTTCCCTTCCGTTGTGCACCACCTATGGTGCACACGGCGTGTGCACTCGGCCTTCGGGCGTTCATATCGACGATCCGAACCGTTCACATTGATCTACATATCTAAATTAGTCTAAATATGTAAAATCAAATCATTTGAAATTCATTTACCCATCTATTGAAATGTTACAAAATTGTATGGCTGAAAATTATTGTTTTTTATAGTCACATGATGGATGGGCAAATGAATTTCAAATGATTTGATTTTACATATTTAGACTAATTTAGATGTGTAGATCAGTGTGAACGGTTCGGATCGTCGATACGAAGGCAGAAAGGCCGAGTGCACACGGAGGGGTCGTGCACAACGGAAGGTTTTCCTATATATATATATATATATATATGTAAAGGAGTGATCTCCTAAGATTTGATCTTATACCCGCTAAGCTGTAAGAACCATCGGATCTGAGATTTCTTAGATCCAACGGCTCCAAACATTTCACTTAAGCTTGAGCGGAAAAAAGCTGAAAAAATTCGGTCCGGTGCGGGCCCGTTCACTCCCTAAGAACCGAAGTACCCTCCTCATCGTCATCTCCTCTTACTTTCCCAATCCTTCCACCACCACCATCACTAACACCTTTGCCGCTTCTCCCCCTCTCCTCCTCTCCTTGCCCATCTCCGTCGCCAATCCAAATTCCACCACCACCGCCACCTCCAAACCCTCCACCATCAGCACCTTCACCACCACTACCACCTCCGCCGTTCCTCATCCCCCCCCCCAAAAAAAAATCTCTGTTTCCAATCCTAATCCCTCCACCACCACCACCTCCATCGTTCCTCATCCTCATCCTTTCCCCCTCCCGTCCCTATTGACAACCGCCATCGCCATCACTATTGCCCCACTGCACTGCACCATTGCCACTGCCTCCACCGATCGCCGCTGCCTGCTTATTCAGATTCTTCCCCGGTTGTTTTTTTTTTTTTTTGGTTTTTTTTACCTATTCATATTCTGATCCTAACAAAAATTGAAATGCCAGCTTGAGCTTGCTATCAAAACTAGATAATACTTATGCATGCATGAGCCGAAAAGAGCCTGGTCAAATGAGGCCTTAGCTTTGTTTAGGTTTCGTTATGTTGACACCTAACTTGCAACTGTTGCCATCTAATGTGATTATACCTTGTCGTCTATCCTAGCTAGCGCTGTACATCAAGTTAAGAACAAAGTTGGTTCACCATTTTAATACAACAATAAGTAGTATGTTCTATTAATAGTATGTTGGAATAGTAGAAGTGTGATAACTCTATGGTCACTCCTAGCCATGTGTGGATAGAGATATCAGCCTTTTAGGAGTTGAAAATTACGAGAAAGCAATGTAGTTTTTGTGGTTTCTCAACTTTCCGCTCAATTGTTCGCTTTTTATTGCTTTCCTCTTCTTACACCCAACCCATGAATATTGTGAAAGTGTCTGCCACTAAGCTAAAACTTCGAAGTTGTAGAAGGGTTGAGGGATATTGCATTTGTATTCTAACACACCCCTTCAGGTCGAGAGCCCATTTTTTTAATGGGCCAAAGAAACGAGGTAAATTCCCAACAAATTATCGGCCGAGACCTGGACAATACGCAACACGCAACAGTATATATATATATATATATATATATATATATATATATATATATATATATATACATATTAATCCGCATTTAAATTGCGTAGCCGATGTGATTCGAACCTGGGTTGCTCTGATACTATATGAAAGTCCCTGCCACTAAGCAAACGAAGTTGTCGAAGGGTTGAGGGATATTGCACTTGTATTCTAACAAATATAACAAAAACAATATTTGATGTAGAGTGGAGAAATAGGCCCTTTCTATGTCATTGTCACGATTTATGAGAAAATAATCCTTTTAGGACA
The DNA here is from genome assembly GCA_017893485.1 of Hemerocallis citrina. Classification (NCBI taxonomy): domain Eukaryota; kingdom Viridiplantae; phylum Streptophyta; class Magnoliopsida; order Asparagales; family Asphodelaceae; genus Hemerocallis; species Hemerocallis citrina. The sequence continues at coordinate 255,280,510 of CM030364.1, forward strand.
TTTTTGGACATGGGTGCAAACGTAGTGTTGTTAGCCGTAACAATGATTGTCATGCAAATGGTTGGATAGTTGTCTTGTAATTATATTTTTATGACCTCTAATGCGTTTGCCCTAATTAATGTTCAAACATTTCATGATGACAGTGATATAAGTACTAAACCTTCAACCCTTACCACAAGTACTAAGTGAAAAAAAATCATTGTTTCCTATTTAAGATGAACCTCAAAAGGAAGCAAAGGAAAATCTTAAAATAGTGCAACTTTTTACAAGAGCTACACAATATACTCAATTTAGAATGTTTCCCAGATGCTAATTGAGGTAACCTTTTCCAGAATCTGCTCAGAAAGTAACGGCCTGAGAATGCTTCCAGAAAGTTGAATAAGATCTCTCCTATGCAAAACAAAAAGTACCAATGAGAGATGATAATGATTGAAAAAATAATAAGAACATGAAACTAAAAAACTCATTATAGAATATGGATTAAATCATACAGTAGGGGAGCTGAAGACAATTTTGACGATCAACATATTTAACAACATAGATGCATCAAATTCTAGTTTGATACACTAGTTGTATAGTAAAAAAGTAGTAGCCAAAAGATGTAATCGTATATGAACATGCAATTATGGCAATTCTATCGTACTGAGAGCAGAATGAGACATTTAAAAATGATTTGAGGCAAACTAACAGATTGAAAAATTAGCATAATAATATGAGATACTATATGGATAGGCAGAATCATGAAATTGACAATGGAGACAATCTAACTTTTGTACATGATACATGACTCGAATGCCTATTAATAAATATCAATGAAAAGAATTGGTTGAGCCCATCCGGTCCTTCTTTTCTTCATTCCGGGTATGCTCCATCAGTCAAGATCATTTACATGATACGGTCAGGTACAAAACGGAAATCAAAACAAAAAAGGAGAGGTTGGCTCAATCTTCATGTGCGAATCTTGTAACCTAGAGACATGAGAGGAAATTAGACAGGAGCAAGAGAAAAAAATGAGTGAAGATACAAAATAGAAAAATGCCAAATCTAGGGATTCTACTTTCTACTGCTGTGAATCACCAATTCCTCACGACCCCTGCAAACTGTTAAAGATAAAATGCCATGCAGCTTCTAGAGAATACAAGATGAAATAACTAGATTCCATACAGCTTCTAGAGAATTTCCAATTGTTAGAGATTAATTTTTCTTGCAGGGCTTATAAAAAGAAATTCATTATAACTTAAATGTTTAGGTTGGACTAGTTCAATAGAGACAAATATATTCGGCATTACCTCATCCAATGATTTTGGTACAGTTCATGCACTTAAAAAATTTGGAGACAGGTGGTCAAATATGCTGAAAATATATACAACGTAGAAAAGAAAAAGGGTAAACACCGTAATAAGGTACCAAGAGGATTGTTTTTGTATGTTTATATAATATCCTTTGTTATTTTTCCAGAAAATTTATAATTATTGGAAATAAATTATGAGTCCGTTAATTAGTATGTATAGAGGAGATGGATCACTCAGGATCTAGGAGTTGATGCTATTTGATACGCAATGAAACCCTATTTAGATGTAAGGTTACTGTTTTGATATAGGAGTTAACACTATTTGATATGCAATGAGAATCCTATTTGGATGCAAGGTTGCTGAAACTGGAGGTAAATGAAGTGCCTTGAACTACATTGTATGTTTTTTCATAGAGAATTGTATAGAATGGCATTCTCTGTGATTTGTTATAACCTCTTACTAATTCTAAAATTTAAAATTTAAAATTTTTGTATTGTTGTAAGAGGATATAAATTTAGTGACCAAGTTAGAAGGTGCACCTGGAAAAAGTACTACTTTTTGATCAAATTTACAAAAGTACTATGCTAGAGAAGACTAAAGGGCGAATCTCAATGTGTTGGGTATGCACTGATTGGATGTAGGGGCAAGAGTCCAGAATTGTTGATGGGACTTGAAAAGCTTTCTTAGCTACATCATCAATTTATTTATTTTTTATCTACAATAAATAAAAAATTTTATTGAGATTTTTTCCCAAAGTCTTAAAAATATACGAACTAATTTTCAGGAAGTATTGTTATCAGATATTTTTAATGGATTGAAATTGATTGAGATTGTAGGAAATAATGTATAATGTTCTAAGTGGTCCAATTAAAATATGATATTCACAACATAGCATAGCATCACATTACCTTTTTAATGGAACTCTAAATAGGACCCTATTTCCGGTACATATCTGATTTACTAATCCTTGATCCGTGAGATTATGGTATCTGTCAAATTGGTAATGGAAACTATCTGAGATTTAGCTTGGGCTTGTAGCTTCTTTAATTTTTATTGAGATTTTCCCCCAAAGTCTTAATAGACGAACTTATTTTCAGGAACTATTGTTATCAGATATTTTTTAATGGATTGAAATTGACTGAGATTGTTGGAAATAGTGTGTAATTTTTAAAGTGGTCCAATTAAAATATGATATTTACAACATAGCATAGCATCAACATTACCTTTTTGATACAATCTCTAAATAGGACCCCCTATTCTCTGGAACATATCTGATTTGCTAATCCTCAGACCGTGAGATTATGTTATTTGTCAAATTAGTAATGAAAAATATTTGAGATTTAGCTTGGCTTTTTACCTTCATCTCTTTCTTGTGTCTTTCTTATTTTGTGATGAGGACATCGGTTCTGTTTTGTTTTATTTTGAGATTTAGCGATATGTAGTAGTTTTGCAATTTGCATCCTTTATTTTATGCATTAAATTATTTTGGAAATTTGTATTGAGATTTGTTTTGAGTCTATATATAGGCCTTGAGAAGAATGAGAAAGCATGCTATTCTTGATTTTTAAAAAATTATTGTGTTGAGTTATTGCTCTTCATCACTCTTTTTGTGTGCGAGAATTTGGATAATTATTAGGGTTTGTGAGAAATCCTAATAAAGTATAAGAGTTTGTGATAAACTCTAAAACTACACCAAACTCCCCAAATAAAAATCCTAAACCCTAATCCCCAAATCCAAACCATATCTTCCTCTTCATCTCCTTACTCTCCTTCCAGATTCTGATCAGCCGATGCCGCCACAATCACAACTGCAACCCAACCCTGTCACCCTCTCCTCCCACCGCTGCCTTGCCGCCGCTCGACGACCACCGCCCCACCGCCAGCAACCCTCGACAGCCACCCCTCTCCTCTTCTCTGTTTCCTTTGTCGATCCAAAAAACCCCACCGTCGATGCCTCCCTTCACCGTCATTGCTGCGCCCTTGTTCACCTTCCTGAAACCCAACCCATTACCGAAGCTTCACATTCCTTACGCTCGCAACCTGCATCATCCCAACTTGCAGCCACCTCGGACTGTTGCCCCCTCCTATTCCCATCGCCAACCTGACGGCACCTCCTTGCTGGCCGCCTCTGCCGCTGCTACAGCCGCCGCCCCTGCCCAATAGCAACACCTCCTCGCTGCCTTACCACTGCAGACTGTAGCCATTTCGAGAAGCCGTGCAATTTTCTTCGAATTTGGTCATATCTTTCCACTCCAATTAATTGTGGTACTATTTATCGTCTCTAGAATATTATTTGATTTATCTATCGTCCACAAATATTGAGTGTTTCTACTTGCCAATTAGAGTACAAATCATTATTGCATCTTTTACTAGCTAAGAACGCTTAGGTATATACTTATTGATTGTTAGAACTGAATCGTTAATTGGGCTTGTTAAACTTAATTCAATTCTTGAAAATTCATCAAACTAATTAATAGTTTTAATTTTTGACGTAATCTGCATTACATGTTTGTAAATTTAATCCTTTAAAATTCTCGGAAATTCTCTATTTATGGTTAAGTTTACATCGTTTTGGTATCAGAGCGAAGGTTTTTAAAACCCTAGTTCTTGCATCATTTAGTCATAATTTTGCATTCATTTAGGATCATTTTAGAGTCTTTTTTATTATTTTCTTTCTTTCTTTTAGATCATTTCAGAGAAAAAAACTTAAGTGCATTTAGGACACGTTTTCCAAAATTTCAACAAACACGTCCCCACGATCCCTAGTTTTCATCGTTGGTGAATGTGTCTTTGCAGCACCATCACAAACCCCGAAGAGCCTTGTCCTTCCCAAACCACCCAATCAGGAATCCTAGAATTTCGCAATCCCCTTCCCAAATTGAGATGGACAACTCTGATATTTTTACTATCCTCGCTGTCATTCAAGCAACTCTTGCCAATATCAATCAGAGGCTTGAGAAAGTGGAATTGAATTAAAACGTTGTCCCTGAGCTTCATCGTCAGACGATGTCAAAATCGTGACCCTGACGAACAATATAAGAAGAACGTTAAGGTTGGCGTTCCCCACTTTGAAGGACGTATGGAACCCCAAGTTTATCCTGATTGGATCCATGCTATGGACCACTACTTCGTGTGGTTTGACATGAGTAAAACCATGAAGGTCAAATTTGCCACGATAAAATTGACTGGTAAAGTCAACAACACTGGACCAATCTTGAACATGCCCGTAGAGGCCGAGGTATGGCACCCATAGCCACCTGGAAAGCCATGAAAGAGAAGCTCACTGAGAGATGTGTCGTTATCGTTCCACACCCAATTGCTAGATTCGTGGAACCAACTCTATTAAGGAAGCAAATCCACTCAAGAGTATGTTGATAAGTTTGATAACTTTCTTATTTGGTGCAATGCCTTAGGTAAAGAGAGTGAAGAACAAACTCTCTCTAAGTTCATAGCTGGACTATAGGCCGATCTTAGGAACGAGCTAATTCATAGACATGTGGACTCATTGGCAGCAGCTTATGCTCGTGTCCTCAATATGGATTCCCTTACAACAAGTTCTCCCTATAAGTTCAACGATTCGAGAGATCATTCCTCTAAAATGACCTTTACTGAGCCCACTAGACCTGAGCCCCCTCTTCTCAGCACCCCAACAAATCTTACCCAAGCAAGTCTACTTTAAATCCCTATTCACTTAGACATGACAACACGGGTAAGAACACTGAAAAAGACTTTTCTAAGATTGATTCTCTTATTAAGTGCTATAAATGTAAGGGGTACGGCCATATTGCTGGCATCTGTCCCAGCCCCAGTAGGATCAACATTGTAGAATGTACCGATGTCATTGCTGATGGGCCTGACAATGAGTTTACCTATGACCCTCATGTATGTGATGACTTCGGTGAAGAAGAGGATGACCAACCCCTTCATTGTATTCGGTCGATCCAATCACCTTCATTGAATGTTCCTGAGTCACTCATTCCTTCCCAAATCACTTGGCAGCCTATAGATTTTATCCGTGTTAGAACATCATAGAGTCTCAGAGTCTGCATCCACATTTGCATCCTGCATTCATGATTTTCATAGAGAAATTTCTAAGGAAATTAATGAGAATAATTTTAACTACAAGTTAATAGCAGATATTAGACGGAAATTTAAAACTTTTGATGCTGATGACAAAGTGATGGTTTAGATTTGTCTGGAATGGTTTCCAGCTGGATTCGTTGAGAAGTTGAACATACGTGCTGCAAGCCCATTTAAATTTCTGCATAAAATGAATAATAATACCTATGTCGTTGACCTTCCTGAAGGTTTTGGCATAAGTAAGACTTTCAATATTGAGAATCTAGTACTCTATGAAGGTCCAAAATTTAACCCTAGAAATTTTCTTATAGATGAGCCTATCCCGTAGCCTAATGGTGAGATTTTCACGTTTACCCCTCTATCTGATATTATTTATCCACCGACAGAAAAATTGGATAATATTTTATATGATCAGATAATCTCTATGAGAGATTATGGTATTCATAGGTATTTGGTGAGATGAGGAATAAATCGGATTTAGAGGATATTTGGATTGATTGTGAAGAGCTCCAACACTTGGATCCAGATCTTTTGGAGCACTGACATGATCACTGGTTTTGACTCGGTTGGATTGAGTTCTCTCCCACCGGAGAGAATGATGAGGACATCGGTTATCTATGAAGCACGGATACTCTGTAGGGGATCGCGTACCAAGTATCCTGGACGTATCGGACACGATACGCGTATGATACTCTCCCGATACGTACCGATACGTATCGGGAGTAATTAAAAATAAAAAAAATAAAAAAAACATCCGACACTCTCCCGATACGCTGGGATACGCGGCCGATACGGCGGGATATGCCGTGGATACTTTTTTTGTTTTTTGTTTTTGTTTTTTTCTTTTTCGGCCTGGCCCAAGCCCAAGCCCATTTTTCTTTCTCTTTTTCTCACCCAGTCACCCGATCTCCCTCTCAGTCTCTCTATCTCCTTTCATCCCAATCTACCGCTCTTCTCTCTGTCTCCCTCTCTCACCCCAATCGATCCAAAGTCCAAACCCTACTGCTCTTCTCTCTCTCTCTCTCACCCTAATCGATCCAAACCCTAGCCTCTTCTCTCTCTCTCACCCCGATCCTCCTCTCTCTCACCCCGTCCGATCGAAAATCGAAACCCTAGCATTGGCCCTCTCTCTCTCAATCGAACATCGAAATCTCCTTTCTCTCCCTCACCCTCAGATAAAGGTACTTTCAGTTTTTAATTTTTCAGTTCCTTATTTATTATGTTTCATTTGTTGTAAGATTTGATATGTTCTTGGTCTGAAATATCCTTTCAAATATGTGCATATTGTTTTCTGAGCAATGGGTTATCATTTCTCTTTAGTTGGAGATTATTATTTCTCTTTGGTTTTCTGAGTAATGGGTTATCAGCTAGGGAAAAATTCTGAGTAATGCTTCTAGGCTTTCCAGTGCTAATGCTTTACAGTGACTGAATGCAACTAATACTCTCTTGGTCCATCATTTTCAGTTTCAATTGCTCCTAGAAAAGGTATGGTTTCTAATACTTGAAGGAAATCATGTGGGATTTTTTTTTTGCCTAAAGAATCTTACATTTGGTTTTGTTAAGCGTTCAGTGTAATAGGACAGTTCTAGCTACTGAATCTCTATTTAGTTCATTATCTTTAGTTTCATATTGAGTTTGATATGCTTGGAGGAACTAAGTGAAGCTTTGATAATATTTACAGATTATGAATTGTTACTTGTTAGTTTATATCATATTTAATAATTAACGATGTTTTTGAGGTGTCACTAGAGTGATTCTCATTTCTCACATACATGTCACTTTAAGAAAATATTACAATAACAAAATAACATTACATAATTGTCATAAATTTAACAAATGGTATTCATGAACTTCTTGTAAGTTATTCCTGTATTGGCTTCTTTCTTTTTGTCCTGCTTGCAAGTTCAACCTGTTTAACATAGGAAAATTGGATGAGAAAAAATAGTTTAAATACTTGCATAAGATAGAAAAAATTAGTTTAACTGTTTAAGTATATAAAAGTGTAAAACATAATTGCTTACAACCTTACATTGTTCAAATATTGAAAACGATAGATAAGAAGTATCTCACTCAGGTATGTATATTTTTATTAATGCAATTTTATACTGGCTATATATAACTTAAGGAATTCAATTTTTATTTATAATATATATTATTAATTATTTTTTATTTATTTTATTTAAGCATATCCTAACGTACCCGTATCCTAGTTTTTGAGAAATCGACGTATCCGCATATTCGATACGTATCGTATCGGATACGCGTACCCGTATCCATGCTTCATAGTCGGTTATGTTTTGTTTTATTTTGATATTTAGCCAGATGTAGTAGTGTTGCAATTTGCACCCTTTATTTTATGCATTAGAATATTTTGGAGATTTGTATTGAGATTTGTTTTGAGCCTATATATAAGCCTTGAAAATAATGAGAAAGCATGCTATTCTTGATTTTTAAAAAAATTATTGTGTTGTTGTTCTTCATCCCTCTTTTTGTGTGAGACAATTGAGAACATTATTAGGGTTTATGAGAAATCTTAATAAAGTATTAGGGTTTGTGATAAACTTTAAAACTACACCAAACTCCCCAAATTAAAATTCTAAACCCTAATCTCCAAATCCAAACCGTACCTTCCTCTTCATCTCCTTCCTCTCTTCTTCCCGATCTTGATCCCAATTCCGATCAGCCGACGCCGCCACAACCACCACTGCAACTCAACCCCGTCGCCCTCTCCTCCCACCGTTGCCTTGCCACTGCTCGACGACCACCGCCCCACCGCCAGCAACCCTCGACAGCCACCCCTCCCCTCTTCTCCGTTTCTTTTGTAAATTCGAAAACCCCCACCGTCGATGCCTCACTTTACCGTCGTCGCTGCCCCCTTGTTCACCTTCCTGAAACCCAACCCATCACCGAAGCTTCACCTTCCTCACGCTCGCGACCCGGATCATCCCGACTTGCAGCCACCTCGGACCGCTGCCCCCCTCCTCTTCCCATTGCAAACCTGACGGCCCCTTCTCGCTGGCCGCCCTCTGTCGCCGCCTGCAGCCGCCGCCCCTGCCCAATAGCAACACCTCCTTGCTGCATCACCACTGCAGCCACCTCGAGAACCCGTGCAATTTTCTTCGAATTTGGTAATCTCTTCTCACTCTTCCAGTTATTTGTGGCGCTATCTATCGTCTCTAGAATATTATTTGATTTATCTGTCGTCAACAAATATTGAGTGTGTATTTCTACTTGCTAATTAGAGTACAAATCATTATTGTATCTTTTACTTACTAAGAATGCTTAGGTATATACTTATTGATTGTTAGAACTAAATCGTTAATTGGGCTTGTTAAACTTAATTCAATTCTTAAAAATTCATCAAACCAATTAATAGTTTTAATTTCTGACGTAATCTGCATTACATTACATGTTGGTAATTTAATCCTTTAAAATTCTTGAAAATTCTCTATTTAGGGTTAAGTTTACATCATTTTTCCTATGTGAGCAAAGCAAGAGGTTGCAAGGGGAATAGGGAAATTGAAAGAGCGAAGGATGGGAGGCAGGGAGATTGAAGAAAATGACGGAGAAAATGGGGCTAAAGTGATTATGTATGTACGTACTGGTGGCAATGAACAATCAAGGATGAGTGTCATTGTGAAATATATTACATAACTGAATAATTTTAATGCTCATGAGTGAACTGACCTGGCTTAATTTATAAGATACACTTTAGATAAGTAAGATACCTGTGGGAACTCCATGGTGGAACATCCCACACATTATCGGAATCATTCATCTTGGTCGGCATGACTAAACTAGTAAGTGTGCGAGATCAGATCATTTGAAATTTAGTTGTCCATGCATATGATTATCAGTTACAAATAAAAAAATCTGGAGGGTTCTTGGAAACTGTCTAATTAATGAATGTTGCTAATGAGTCACAATTACAGTGTAATAAGGCATCTTTTGCTGCATCAACTATTCTACTATACTCAAATGGGTTTTGAATATGCAGGGCCTGAACAAGGAACACATACATCTCTGTCTTGGGAGTTTATCAGAAATATATCAAAAGGTAATATTTGATGTGTTCTATTACCTAGCATTCAATAACATATGTTAAACAACTTCCTGAATATTTTCTCATACTTATAGTTAATTCTTCAAAACCAAGAGTTCTATTGACACATATCCCATTATATCGTCCTGATGAAACTCCTTGTGGCCCCTACCGTTCTTCCCATGTTATCAATCAGGTACTTGTTGCTGTTCATCTGGTTCTTGTGATAGAGCTATTTCCCCCTATTATATATTACTTTTTTACAAGTTTTGTTTTTTCCACTGGGGTCGTGCTTTTCTTCCTTTGATTGTATTGTAGGAATACATGGGTAAACACCTCAGTTTTCTAAAACATGCTTCCGCTAAACTTTACCTGTCTTATTTTTCCTTTATGCTATTTTACTGCTTGGTATTTTAGATTTATTATATGCACTTTCAGAAGTGAAATAATAGCTAACTATGCCACTTCCTTCAGAGGGTTTCTTATGCCGGTGCTGATCATGGAATAAGGTAAATCTCAAATTTGTTATTGTTTATACAGCTTTAAGTAGAACATGTTGATGTATGCATGTAAGGGTTATTGCATGATGCATGTGCGAGATGTACGTTTGTATGTATGTATGTATGCATGTATAGGTACACACACACATGAAGTTACTTGTTTTCATTGTGATAGGCAGTTAATGTCTCAAGGTGATATAGTCTTCAGTTTATAAATCTTCTCTTTATATCTAATGACTTGCATCTCTGCCACTACACCACAACTGTGAAGATGTGGTGTAGTGCTGAGGATATTTTATTTGCATGATTGTACACCAGTCACCATGTTTATTAGAATACAAATATAAATTCCTCATTCCTCACAATTTCAGAGTTTTAGTTGTGGCAGGGAAATTTCACAGTTTTCACTTAATTATAATTCGGGTTTCTTTAAGTATGTAGCTTAAAATTGTTTATAAAAGATACTTGGTTGCCATCTTGAACCATTTAATGAATGATTATTGTATCTAACAAGTCTGGAATACCTAGCATTAGTTTCAGACACAAGGAACAAACTAATTGACTATGATTTTATGAAACTCTTGTATTTGATAATCTTACAGTATACTAGTCTCGATTATTCTGTATTTATTCTAACCCGACCTAAATCATCTATCATTCAATTTTTTTGTCTTAGTTATCAGAACTATCTCAGCAAGGAAACTTCAAGTCACTTACTGGACTTGATCCGACCTGTAAGTTTTTGTTTTTAAAAGGGATTATCCGATATCCCTTATATAATTTTACAACTATGATTAGAGAGGACATGTGTGGTTGGCTGCCACTGCTCATTCAAGCACTCTCCCATCCGTAAAAACAAAACAAAACAAAAAATTCTGAGTGGTCCCATCTCTTTTTAACAATCATCTGGTATCTGGATTCTTGTAAAGAAATGACTTTTACAATTAAAACACATGACCGACTGGCCGTTCGCCTGGACGATTTGTTTGGTAGAACGTGCCAAGCACATGTTCATAAATCCATTAGCTATGACCACCACTTATTTATGATAGTTATTCTCTCATAACAGATACTTGTCTTGTCCGGCCATGATCATGATCAATGTACAGTGACCCATTCGACACCTGCTGGCCCCATACAAGAGGTAAGTATTTGTAAAATATATTCTTGTTTTGTTTCTTTCCTTTCATCTAATATGATGTGTTCAGCACACTCTAGGGACTATCAGCTGGCAGCAGGGAAACCTGTACCCATCATTCATGCTACTCACTGTAACCTCCTCTTCAAACACATCCGATTTGACAAATCCGGTTTCTACTCAGTTGTGCTTTCTTCCAAGGCAAACCCACATATACATCTGGTATTCATAATGCATGAAAAAGTTTTGCGCATTTCATTGCTACATTTTTTAACTGTCACTATGCGGCTAATTTTAATACTCTTTTGGAGTCATCACTACTGTCAGGTATCTATGCCAGTTTGTTTGGACTCTTCTTTTACTTAGTTTTTGGCCGACGAATGGTTTTGGATGTTGGGATTGGGTTTGTCAATCCACGAGCGTCATCAGATCAATAGGAAGAAGCTTAGTAGTCCCGTCTAAAGATAAAGATGATGAGGACTGCGAATATGAAATGGTCTGGGATGCAGAAGGATCAATGCATTTAGTTAAGAAACCTACCGTAAAGGTGCCCAATCCAAAATCAGATATAGTGTCAACAGGAAGGTCCGTGTGAAAGCTTTTTCAATAACTTATCGAGTATTTACCTTTAACTTTCATGCTTACTTGGGTCTGGTAGGTTCGTAAGATATTCAAAATCCGGCCTTTGGTTTTAGTTGGGTTTGAGCAATGTTGCCAGAACCAGACCGGTCCGGTTCTGACTTGAACTGAGAATCATCAGAAAACTGGACGAACCGGAGAGAACCGAGCGGTTCAACAGTGAACGGTTGACCCTGGTTCGATTGAACTGGCTGGTTTGAAGGGCTTTAAGTTATTTTTGAAAAACATTAAATGTTAGTAGATCCTATGTCCCCTGATAAAAGTCTAACCTAACCACTATGACTTGTTACAGTTTTGACATATTGATACATCTATATAATAAAACACAAAGAAAGCTATCAAGTGGCTCTCCTTCAATCCCCCTAAAATCAAAGGCCTAGATCTAACCTCACAAAACACATTTTTTTTCCAAAAGTTTTCTCCCAAAACTCAAATTCAAATTCCCCAAAACAACTCTTTTATTTATTTAATTCTCTCTCTCTCTCTCTCTCTCTCTCTCTCTCTATATATATATATATATATATATATATATATACACTTATGGAAACATAGACTTTTATACTCCAATTTGTATATATATACACTTATGGAAACATAGACTTTTATACTCCAATTTATAAAAAAAATTTAACATATACTAATGAAAACATGGACTTTTATTTACAACTAATTATTGTCATACTATTCAAACTTGAGCTATATAATTGTTGATTTACTGTTTACAAGGCTTTTCATATGCTGTATCGTTCTGAAGACGTGCCGTAGGCACGTGCCCACGGGCAAATCTAGTATTATATAATCTGTAATATATATATACTAGTAGTTTACACGTGTGATGCACGTCTTAATAAATATAGTTTTTTTAAAAGAAAATTTAGACGTAGTCTGGATTTGATCTAAAATCTCATTTACAATAGTTATTCACGTGCGTTGCACGGGTTGGTAGATGGACAAATTACACTAAGGCCTTCTCCCATTATATATATATATATATATACACACACACACACACACACACACACATATAGGAAAATCTTCCATTGTGCACCACCCCTCTGTGTGCACTCGGCCTTCCCGCCTTCGTATCGACGATCTGAACCGTTCACATTGATCTACACATCTAAATTAGGCTAAATATGTAAGATCAAATCATTTAAAATTCATTTGTCCATCCATCATGTGACTATTAAAAACAATGATTTTCAACCATACAATTTTGTAACACTTCAATGGATGGACAAATGAATTTCAAATGATTGGATTTTACATATTTAGACTAATTTAGATGTGTAGATCAATGTGAACGGTTCGGATCGTCGATACGAAGGCGGGAAGGCCGAGTGCACACGCCGTGTGCACCATAGGTGGTGCACAACGGAAGACTTCCCCATATATATATATATATATAACTTACTATTACATAATGGTGGTTCTAACAATGATCCCGGTTCAACCAATGTGATCCGTTGGACCCAAATATACTGAACCAGCCTTCTTACCGGTTTGGCGACCAGTTTAGTTACAACATTGGTTTTGAATTAGCTTTGTTTTCATTTCCTTTTCTAATATAACTAGTAAGTTGGTTGATTGAACAGTTTTATACTTGACGTTCTATTATTTACCTGTGTCCTTTGAAGAAATTATGTGATCTTTAATTATTTCTAATTGAAGTTTTCTTCATTAAGAAATTAATGCAATTTGTATTTATCTCTAGGCATACGAAACAACTTGGTCCATTGGAATCGTTTTCGTTTTACACACATATTTGCACACATTCACTAACAATACTTACAAAATCTGAATTTTTGGGTTGGGTTGGTTCAGTTGTGGGTTGTTTTAGGGTCCTGGTCGGGGCGGGTTGAGGGAAGTAGTATTCAAACCTGATTAATTTCAGGTGGGGGTTTAAACCTTCTGAAGAGGCAAAACCCTCTTTGCGGATTGGGCAGATCGGGTTCAAGGCAAACCCAACCCATTGCATGACCCTTATATGTTACGAGGGTTAAAATTCCTTTTTCTGACTCTGCTGATTACTTGCAGAGGTAATGTTACAAATCGGTCAACTGCTAAAAAGAACATGGTAGTGGAGGATCCTGAAGTATCAGTTTCGTTGGATACAGGCAAGATGTCTCGGATAAGCAAGTCAAGGACAAAGAGATTGATTCAAAGAGTGTTTCGGATTTGTCAATTGCTCATTGTCATTGCTGGCATAAATGTCCCTATTTATATGATGCTTCTTTTCAAGGATTGGATAGATCGGTAATCTTATTCAGAGATAGAGTAAGTAGGTGTATCTTTTCTTTCCCATAGGGACTATGCAATGATTGTTGACGCCCTTGAGAAGTGCAGATTTGTTCGGAATTGAAGAGGGACTATACAATGATTGTTGACACCCTTGAGAAGTGCAGATTTGTTCGGAATTGAAGAGGCTTCCGAGAAGTTTCAGTGTAGTGTTGATAAAGATTGTTTTGTAGGGGATTTTAGTGTGGTTTCCTATTTATTATAGTACCAAATCAATAGCTCATGTATATGTTATTCCTTTTATTTTTGGGGATAAAATAATGTACATTTTAATAAATTGTATAACATTTGGATTTCAATGCTGAGATTATCTGGAATAGCTAGCCTCTGGTACTGGTATTCATTTTATCTGGACTGGGAATATACTGGGGAATGGGGATCCCGGGTACAATTCTCATATTCTTCTGCTAAATGTGGCTCTTATCGTTGTGTAGACTGAAAAAATTATAATCTTATTTACTGTTTTTTTGTTTTGTTTTGTTTTTTTTTTGAGGGAAAAGGTGGAGTATGGCCAACTGTTTTATTAATAAAAAATTAATGATACAAACCCAGAGAACTGGGTCAGATTACAACCTACTGACAGGAAATAAAACATACATGAAGCAACATGACCTGTATAAACAACAAATTCCTCCAACAACCCTAGATGGTGGGCCGACAAACAAGTTTAGTCCAGCAAAATTATATGTACGTCAGTTCAGCTTCGTACACTGTCTCCACGGCACATGTACACCCATCCGAAACTAGTCTGGCAGGATTTTAACATCCGCCGCTCCCTGCCTTCTCCTCGTTGGAGGGATCCTATCTTTGGGCCCAAGTCCCGCAGACTGACTTATGACACCACGACACCTGCACAGCAACTGCATCCTCCCACCAACTCCACCACTCATCCAACAGACTCGCCAACAGCTCCCACAGTCGCTACCATAGAGGTAGCCGTGAAGAGGATACATTCTCCTCTCTCATGATTGTGCTATCTCAGGCGATTTCTCACCAAACAACTATCTCGCTCACCCCACCAAAAACTACGCTCTAGGAGAGGGCCGTGGAGGATACCTTCACCTCTCTCACGCTCTTACTCTCTCAGGCAATTTTTCACCACACAGACTCAACTCGACTCTTACTCCCAACGAGGGAAGAGGCGACCCTGTTACGAGACAGTGGCCTATGCTGGAGGAAGCTCAATAGCCTGATAGGTGGCATCGTTGGACACCCAAACAAGTGAGCGCGCATCATGGAGGGACCCCATCTTCGGGCCCAAGCCCCAAAATTGTGCAATACAACGTGCTACATGTAATACCCTAAATTTTTATTTATCAAGAGTATGTGATTTTACGTGTTTTGCACGTATAATTTCATATGTATATTTTCTTTTATAAAAACATGGCTAAAGTTGAAAAAACCCCCCTTGAACTATTCCCTTTATGCAGAAAACATCATTGAACTATTTTTTATGCAGAAAACCCCCGTGAAGTATGGTTGCAAAAAAACCCACTACGTGTTAGTGAGCTTTCTGCTAAAGTTTAGTGAGGTTTTTTAAAAATAATGAGAAACATGCATGATGTTTTCTGTATTAACTTACAAAGATGAATGAGGTTATGTAATACAAGCATAAAAATTAGATGTGGTTGTTTGAAAATATACTTCAGGGGTTTTTTTTTGAAAACATACTTTAGGGGGGTTTCCTGCATAAAAAATAGTTCAGTTAGATTTTCTGCATAAAGGGGATAGTTCAAGGGGTTTTTTTTTTTTTTTCAAATTTAGCCTAAAAAATATTTCTTTATAGCATGAACAAGAAATTGTTCTCTTTCAAAAACACTATTTTTAAAAGCTTAATTAAATCCTAGGCCTATTTGTCTCTTTTAGACCATATTAATTAATTAATTAATTTAATTAGTAAAACCAATGGTTAATTGGCCCATTAGTGAGCTCATTTAACTTAATTTCTCCTTTTATTAATCTAACTTGTAGTGTAGACAAGTTTAGTGAACAATTAATTAATTCACATGAACAAACTTGTAAAAGGGGGATACTAGTTGGCACGTGCATGCACTAGAGTGTGCAAAGTGCACCCTTTTGACTTTGGCTGGATTATGCATAGGAGAGAGGGAGAGATAGGAGAGGTGGAAAGTTGGTTTCTTCATCATGGGTAGTTTCTATAACTCCCTAGTTCATCTTGACCTTTGATCCCTAACCATTTGGACTAATCCTAGCCCTCCATTTACCCTCAAAATTTGTATAAATACCCCCCCCCCCCCCCCCCCCCCCCCCTTACGCTCTTCATTCTCACACCTAAAGAATTGAAAAGAAAAGAATAGAAAGAAAGAAAGGAAAGACAAATTAGTGAGACAAAAGATTGAGTAGATTGTGAGTTTAAAAGATTGAGTGCTAGTGCGTGTTCTTCAACCCAAGGAGAGGCCGGCTTTTTCAAGGAGCAAGGGTGAGGCTCAGGTTGCATTGCAAGCAAGGAGGAGAAGTCAATTGGCGGCTCGATCTAGGAGGAGAAGACTTCACTTGTTCATTCTAGGAGATCCCTAGGAGTTTTGCATGTTTTTCTTTCCATTAGAGGTGGGTGATTTTCTCAAACTTCTAATTAGACATCATGCTAGGGTATGGTTAATAAAACTTTTTTTTTTTGAGGTTAAAGGTGGAATAACGCCACCCTGTTTCATTAATAAGAAATTAATAAAACAACCCCGGCGTACCGGGAGAGATACAAAAGTACAGTGCAGAAAAAAAAATATAATCCCCCAACAAAACCCTGGGGGGTGGGTAGATCATCCATACCAAGTACAGCCTACAGTACAATAGATCGAAACAAAATACACAGTAGAGGAAATTGCTGGTAATGGAAATCCGATGTATCATATTCCATATGAGTATGGGGGCGCCTACCCCTCAGTCCAGTGTCGGCTCAAACTCTACCTCCTCATCATCAAATTCCTCCACCTGGAAGACTCTGGCTATCCTCCCTCTCACTCCTGTGGCAGCAGTTGTGGCCCAAAAAGAAATGAGATGCATGATATGAGTAAGGTTACCAGAAATACTATTACATGAAACACGAAAATAGAAATTATTTCTGTCTAGCCATAACACCCAAGTAGTAGCCGCAATGGCTATGTACCACGCCTCTTTCATTTCGTGGCATGCCGAGGCAAATTTGGGGCCAATCCACAAATCCTCGTATTCGCTGGGGTAGTCACCTGTTCCTAAGGCCTGTAATACCTCTACCATAGTTGCCTTACTCCTTTGGCAGTGAATAAAGAGGTGATTGAGATCTTCCGTATGCAAGTTGTAGAATCTGCAGTTGGTCGCTATCTGGGGTTGTCTTTTGGCAAGGTTCTCTCTGGTGAGGAATGCATTATTGAGCACCAACCAGAGAAAGACTCTGACTTTAAGGGGGGCTTTGGCCTTCCATAACACATGTGCTCAACTGGGTCTGCATCCTCTATAGTGAATTCGATGATACAAAGATTTAACAGTGAAAGCTCTCTTTGTCTCGAGTCCCCAGCGCATTTGATCTGGGCCTTGAGCACACATCGTACCGGTCCGTGTGATGTGTGTTTGCAGTTCCAGGAGTTGCAAATGTAACTCTGGGGTAAGAGTCCCTCGGAAAGACGGTTTCCAACTGCCCCTCTTCCAAGTCTCGGCCACAGATATATTCGGGCGATTCGTTTCTCATATAGCTCTGGGAAAGTCTCCTTAAGAGTATGGGCACCGCACCATTTGACCCACCAGAATCTGGTGGACCGTAGATTACCAATATTCAATGTAACTGCTGAGTTGAAAGGTCCGCTTGCTTTGGTAATTCCTTTCCAGAAACGAGAAACTCTAGCACCTACTCGGAAGCCTAAAATTCTCGTACCTTTTCCCCCGAAGGTATGGTTGAATGAAGTCCTGCCATCCTTCCCTGTTGTGGTGAAAGACCTTCCACCACCATTTCCCTAAAAGGGCAAGGTTCATATCTCTTAGGTCGATGATGCCTAGCCCACAGTGTTTCTTCTTCATGCATGCGATGCTCCATTTGATCAGGTGGTATCCCCCCCCCCAGTTCGAGTTTGCCCCTTTTTAAAGGAATCGTTTTCGGATTTGGTCAATCCTTTGGATTACCCATTTGGGGAGCTCAAAAAATGACATGTAGTAAATGGGCAGATTAGACAACATTGAGTTGATGAGTATCACTCTGCCCCCAAGGGAGAGCAATTTTCCTTTCCAGCCCGACAATCTGTCCTCCACCCTGTCTATGATAGGTAGCCAGTCCGTCTTTGTAAGCTTCCCTGGCCTGAGTGGGAGCTCTAAATATTTGATTGGGAACCCATCTGTCAAACAGTTTAGTATGGTCGCGTGGTCCTGTGCCTCTATATCGGAGATTGTAATTGGGATCAAGGCACTCTTGTGAAAATTAATCCTGGGACCTGACCAGACTTCAAAGCAGTAGAGGGCCCCTTTAGAGCAGACTGTTTCTGACCTATTCCCGTTCCCAAAGAGTAAGGTGTCATCAGCATACTAAAGAATCATGCACCCTTAATTAGAGTTACTACTAGCCACGGGCGTTCTCCAGCGTTTCCTCTGGCAGTTGTCTAGCATGCCCCTCAGTACATCGGCTACGACAGTGAAAAGCAGAGGAGACAGTGGATCCCCCTGTCGTAGTCCCTTCTTAGAAGAAAACGGTAGACCCGGCTGCCCATTAACCGATATTGCCGTTTTACTAGTGCATAAACATTGCTTGATCCACCTAATCCATTTAACCCCGAAGTCTCTCCCCTTGAGAGCTTCCAGTAGACATTCCCAGTCGATGGACTCATATGCTTCTCAAAGTCCAGTTTGAGGAGAAAATTCTTAGACTGGCCCGTATGGCAGTGGTGGATACCTTGTTTTGCAGTAGCCACACAATCAAGGATACATCTGCCCTTGATGAAATCAGTCTGTGCTTTGCTGATTAAACTGTCCATTATGCTTTCCAGTTGGATGGCCAGGACCTTAGTGATGATCTTAGCCGAGCAGTTTATGAGACTAATCGGTCTAAAATCCCCTACCCTCGAAGACTCCACCCTTTTAGGTATCAGAACTATTTTCACAAAGTTGAACATTCCCAGTCTGAGCTTGTTGTGGAAGAATTCATCCATCAATGCCATAAATTCCCCTTTTATCTCTTCCCAGAACACCTTGAAGAACAATATTGGGAATCCGTCTGGCCGAGGCGATTTGTCTGCTCCCATTTGATTGATGGCCTTTTTCACTTTCGTTTCTGAGAAAGGTGCTTCCAAGTTAGATAGAGTTTGCGCTGACTCGGTCTGACAGGCTTGCCAAAAGTCTTCCCTGAGCGGGACCCTGAAGTCATTCTTCTTTCCAAAGAGGCCCTTGTAGTAATCTTGAAAGGTTTTGGAAATCACATTCTCGTCTTGCGAAGTCCCCGAATCCGTTTGTAGTGACAAGACTAGGTTGGACCTACATCTTGCGCTTGCCACTCGGTGGAAGTAGGTCGTATTTGCGTCTCCCTCTTTGAGCCACGAAATCCTCGACCTTTGTTGCCATTTGATCTCTTCCAGCTTATAAAGATTGGTAATATTTTCTCGGAGCTCTAGTAGCCTGTTTCTTTCTTCTTGTGATAGGACTCTTGTTTCTTCCAGCCTCTCTAGCTCATCAATTCCTTCTAGAAAGGAATCTTTTGCCCGCCAGATGGTCGAAAACCTAGATCGGTTCCATCTACGCAGCTACTTTCTCAATCTGCGGACTTTTTCACACCATCGAGATGCTGCATCCGTACCAGTGAATGGGAGCGCCCAATTTTCCATCACCATGTGGTGAAATCCTTGGATTTCCAGCTATGCCTTCTCAAATCTGAACTTCCTTGATCTTTGAGATCCCTGTACCCCGGGATCAAGTAGGACCGAGGTGTGATCTGACGTAGGTCTAGGGATAGATTTAGTGCTTGCGAATGAAAATTTAGCCTCCCAATCCATCGACACCAGAATCCTGTCCAATTTGGCCATAATCGGGATTGCTTGCATATTTGACCATGTAAATAGTCTGTCATTGATTGGGATATCGATAAGCTCAAGATCCGTGATCACCCTATTGAACTCCTCTCTGTGTCTGTCGCTGGAGCCTCTACCCTTGTGCTCAAAAGCAAATCTGGTGATATTGAAGTCCCCCCCGACAATCCAAGCTCCCGACCATCATTGTCGAATATCGATAAGCTCTTACTAAAAAGCATCTCAATCTGTAGCTACGTTCGGCCCATAGACGACCGTGATAGTCTGCACCCAATTATCAGATCGACATTTTAGTCGGATAGTCAGGGAAAATGTTCCGCAGTACTCCTCGGAGCAGGAGAAGATATCCGGGTTGAACCCAATAGCGATCCCCCCCGATGCTCCTGCAGATGGGCGTAACACCCACTCCTTGATTCTGTTGCCCCCAATTCTTTTGAGTTTAAACCCGTTCGTGAGTTTGGTCTCCTGTAACCCTACTACTTCCGCCTTGGATCTCTTAAAAACGTCCCTAACCATATCTCTCTTCCCCTATCCCCCAATCCCCTAACATTCCAGAATTGTGTATTCATTGGGGGGACTAAGTCTTGGTTGATCGTGGGTGTGTGACGGGTGCTCGTCATAGCCCGTTAGTTTCCCAATCCCTAATTTTGTTAAGCAGTAGAGCATTACGCTTTGTGTCACAAACTTCTAGGCCACATGTTTGAGCTAGAGTAAAAACATCTGAATCTGACATGAAATTTAAAATAGACGCTAAAAAACTTTTCGTACCTCCGTCATCAAACTTAGAAGCTTTGGCCACTACAGCTACCTCCAGATAGTCATCTAGGGACTCCACATGAGCCCTCTTAGGAGTCCGCTGTACCCTGAATCCAGCTGCTCTACCTGACGTGCCAGAACTATAGGTAGGCACTGAATCTGGCAGGGTGGATAAGACCATCTCGGGAGAGATGTCTCTCTGTGTGTCCGCCACATACTCAAGCTCCTCTGACTCCTCATCCGTAAATGAAAAATCCTCGTCTAAATTTAGGCATCCTTCCGTGTCCTCCTCGCTATCTACGTGCTCCGTAACTGGGGGGGGCTTCCACGGCAGACCCCTCTGTGGGCCCGCTATTCTCCCCATGCCGCTGTTCATTGTGACTAACCGTAGATTCAGAAGGCCCAAAGACAGTAAAATGCATCTTGGACCCCTCTTTGGGCCCAATAACACTATAAAATAACCCCCCCCCCCCCTCACTCTTTTCAAATGTGTGGGAGTCATTTAATTCCACTTCTCCTCCGCGAGACAGCGGACCCATCCCCTCGCAATTCGAGCCTGCCGCTAGCCGCAGTGGGCCATGTGGCACCCTCTGAGTGGGTGGGCCTGCGGTCGCTGCAGAGGGCGTGAGAAGCGAGGCATTGAAAATGCCCTTATCCCTCCCTTCTCTTTCGTCTTCGTTACCTTCACCATTTTCACTTCCTTTATTTCCATTTTGAGCTTCCGTTTCGTCGAGCGCAGAGGCAACAGCACCTGTGCCTCTCTTACTTTGGGCAGATCCATTGCCAGCTTCCCGCTCTTTGTTCGTCGTGTATCCCACTTTGGCATGGTCCCCTCTCATCCCACATCCCACTACTACCAACTCTTGCTTCTTTGGGTTTCGACTATGCATGTCGTCTTGCAAATCGACTTCCAGGTTGCTTTTGCCCTTTTTGGCCCTTTTGCAGTCTGTCCCCCTTCCCTGCTCCGCTCGTAGTACCAGCACTTGCTCCTTTACCGAACGACTTTGCATGTCGTTTTGCAAGTCGACAAGCAAGGTGCTTTTGCCTTTTGTAGCTCTTGCGCAGACTATCTCCCCTCTATGCTCCTCACGCCTGGCCTCCCCACCAACTCCACTAACTTCGAGGCGTAGGCTTCCATTTTTGGGTTTCTTTTGACCCTCTTTTTGGTGGGTCGCCTCTGTGACTGCCAACCTTCCCAAATCTGGATTCGCATGTGGATTTGGACTCCGTGCATCTAAGCCATTGGATCTGATGGTCGAAACTCTTTCTCGACCACCTCTGATCGGAGATTCCTTCATCGGCCCTGATCCTTCAGCCGCCTGATGCTCCCTTCCTCTCGCCTCTTTGATGAGCTCCCTATGTGCTCGCTCGATCTCATGAGCCCCATCGATGGTCAAATCCCTAACTGGAGAGACCACTTGTGCGTATGATCAGCTGTCTCTGAGAGCTTTGTTGGGTGTGGGGGATGTGATGGCCGAGCTCTCTGGTCCAGCTTCTGCTCATTTGTTGAGAACGAATCGAATAAGGTATGAATCCTCGAAGGAGTATACTTTAGCAAAGCATGGCATTTGCGAGATATCAATGCTCCTGATGAGGATCCTCGTTGATACAATCTCGGAGCGACGCACTGTCTTCTCGTCGACTTCTTCAACTGAGCCGAAGTCGGCAATAATATCTTGAAGCACCTCTCTTTTCCAAAAGTGCAATAGCACGTTGTGTATCCATATCCAAAAAAGTTCGCCTTGGGGGAGCTCTGCTCCGAAGCTTGGAGTCCATGGAAAGAACTCCACTGTGAAGTGGCCGAAGTCCACTACCCCCATTCCTGTGACTTCCCCTACCTTCTCTGTCGACGGGAAGGAAACCAAGAATTGGAGGTGACACAATTTCTTTGCAACCCAATCTTTGTGTGCCTTCATCGGCCACTTAGCGCTCAACACTTGCATTAGGTGAGTCTCGGAGGGCCTCCCTGATCTCACTCTTACCACAGCACACCACTGTCGCATCCAGTGCTTCTCTTTCTTGATGGTATCCAAACTCTGAGCGAGGCAAATTGGTGTAGGGTGGTCAGGTGATCTCCCTCTGTTTACGGGGCGTTCCTCATCGTTGTGGGTTTCGACTACATTGGTGCAGACGTATGAAAGATGACCCCACTTCATACACTTGAGGCATCGCACCTCCTTGGTGCACTCTTTGCGGTAATGGCCTAGCTCACCCCAGTTAAAGCATGGCACTGGCTTTCGTTTGCCTTTTCTTTGCTTTTTTCGGTTTTCTTGTTGAGGAGGGGGTGGGAATCTGGTTTTGCTCTTACCTTTTCGCGTTACTTCCTGCCATTGCTCAGTTGAACTCCCACCTCAGCTTGTACCACTCTCTCTGGAGTCCCCTCTGGCTCCCCTCTTTAGGCCCAGATGGCGACTGACTTGAGAAGGTCGATGGTCTCAACCTGCGGTCGGGGTTGTTCCGGGTGGTTTGAAGACGAGGCCAAAGGCTTAGTGAGGAGGGGGGTTGCTTTGGGGGAATGTTTTGGTGTGTGGGTGCTCTCGGGGGGGGGGGGGGGGTTGGACTGGCTGAGTTTTGATGTTGGGGATGGAGAGGTTGGATGCTGGTGGTAGCATTACTGGTATGGCTTCTATAGTGTAGTTGTCCCTGTCCTCTGTGATGATACTGATTGTTGGAGTATCTGTGGTGCCTCTCTGGTTGTGGATGTTGGTCATTCTGTCTCTGAACAGGGCTGTGCCTATAATGGGGGGGGGGGGGGGGGTTCTTTTATGCCCGTAATGGCTCGTAGGAGGACCCCCTCTATGGGCCCATCCCATCGACCGTCTGTCATCCCATTGGCGATGATGACCTTCGGCTCTGTCCCCCCGTCGATGATGTGCACTCCGGTGTGCCCGCGGGGGGGAGATAGCCTGTCTGAGCCTAGGGGAATCCCCTCGGGGGGGGGGGGGGGTTCAGGGGAGGGTTTGGGTGAGGGATAGGGGAGGCCATCGGTTGAGGAGGGGGTGGTGGGGTCTCAGTAGTTGGTGGGGGGGGGGGGAGTTTGGGGTGTTGGCGGTGTGTCGTGCCCTCTCATTGGGCCCGACCCCGCTGAGCTCCAACTCTGATAACATCGCGGAGTGGAGCTGAAGGTCCGAAGGGAAGAAGAGGAGGTTGGCAGGTATAGGGGGGAGGGAGAAACGATGATGGGGGTAGTGGTGGGTTCTTGTGGTGGTGGTGGGAGGCGCAAAGGAAGACTGCCGGAGAAGATGGTACTCAGGGACAAGGGAAGAGCCAGGGAGAGGGTCGGAGACGAGGGTGGTCGGAGGAGATTCCTATGGTTGATAAAATTGAGAAGAAACTTTAGTTATTTTAGCCATGTGTTATGAAAATGAGACAAAATTGTAATGGTTTGAATGTATGTTGAAAGAATGTTAATTAATTGCGAAATTGTGATTGTTAGTTTAGAATGTTGAAAAAATGCTAAACTAAGAAGACATGATTGTATGTTTAGTTAATTGAAATGATAACCATGAAAAAATGTGATTTCTACTAATTCATTGGTTAGTGGCATCAAAAAGGGATAATTGTTACTGAAATAATTGTATAATAATAATAAAAATAATAAAAGAAGCTATGGGAAGTTTGAATGCAAAATTATAAAGAAACTACATTTGTATGTACATATTCGAAATTGCAGACAAAATTGTATTTAGAGAGAAAAATTACACTTTTTATGTCAAAAATTAAGTTTTAATTTACTGATATATTAGAAATGCTTAAACATTATATTCTGGAATTTTAGAATGAAATTGGAGAAGAAAAGAATTTAAAAATAGTTATTTTAATAAAAATTCGAAGTGAACCGAAACTTGAATCAAAACTCCTAAAAACCCAACTCATATTAGATTAGCCACTTGGACTTATTGGTTAACGGGTGCGTTTGGGTGCGCTTACTATAGCGTGGGTTTGGTCTTGGGTCTCGGGTTCGAAACTGGGCATTAGCTTTTGTTTATTTTTTGGGAAAAATCCGAGTTCAGGGAATGGTTTCATATGGGTTTGAACCCTCCTTTCTGTCGTGGTTGTGCTCTGTCCTTTCTAGTTAGCGCATGTGCCACAGTGCATTGCACTGTAGCGTGGGTTTGGCTTTGGGTCGCTGATTCGAATCCTGAGTTCGGCATTTTAAAAACAGTTTTTTAGTTTTTTTTTGTTTTAATTGATTTTTGACTTTTAAAATTCGGAAAATTATTATAATTATTATAAAAAATACATGGACTTTATGAAAAATATTTGCACACTATTTTGACTTAAATTAAAGAGTTTAAGAAGTAAAAATTGAGTAGAACTCAATAAAAACTGATATTTGCATAAGTATAAAAAAGTGATTTAATCCATGAGGAGTTATACTAAATTATAAAAGAGAATCTTGTATAAAAAGAACTTGAAGTGTGTTCATTTATGGATTTTATTCTTTATTTTGGGTAATGTATGCATTTGAAAGTTAAATGAAAAATATGATTTTGATTTTTGGAGAAAAAGAAATAATAGTGTAAGAATTAAATGGAATTATTGAGACTTATTTTCTTGAATGAGAATAATATAAATTGAAATTGAACTTATGTAAGAAATTGACTTATAGGAAAGAAATGGAATAATTTATTGAACTATGAAAAAGGACTATATGAATATGAAAACTCGATTTTGTGATTATAAAGTGAAATTGAGAACTCGAGTGTAGTTAAGCCTCATATCGGTATTGAAAAGAGATTGTTTTTTTTGACGTGAATTGAAAAGAGATTGTTGAAATGAGATTTGAAATGAAAAGACTAAGATTTGGGTCCTGTTATATAAATTGGTAAGACCGATATAGTGGAAGGGCTAACTCTAGATTTTATTTACGATTCAAATAACTAAGGACTAGACACATAGTGAAGATGTGACGAAAGTAAGAGAAAAACACGAGTATGAGAACTTCGGAGCTACGGCGTGAGAATATTCACAGGCTGTCTACACGATGCATCGTGTCATGACGTGAATGTCTCCAGGAGTCTGTAATGCAGGCGATGCTTGTGGGGTGTTTGGTGACTGCGGGTGGTGTCATGTCCCATGACGGAGGCTGAATTGTCCATAGGTTCTACATGATGCGTCGTGTCATGACGTGGGATTCCCCTCCAGGCTGTTTGGACATAGCTCGTAACTCATAGAATATCTAGGATACTTATCGTAGTTACTGTAGTAGTTTAAGTCATGACAAGGGATTGAACCCTACAAGATGAAGAACGGTTAAGGGCTTGTCCTCAGACCTATGTAGTATGAGATGCATAGAATTTGTACAAGTGCGCATTAGTGTCATGTATCATATATAACTGCATTAAGGACTAAGTGCACCGCACAACACGACATCAATAGGATAGTCCCCATAGTTCTGTTTGTGACAAGTTTGTACCTTCCAAGTAAGAAAAAATTGATGTATTAGATCATAGCGTCAGTTGAATGAACTGACGTACCCACAGTTTCTATGCAGGATAAAGTGATTAACAAGATATGCATGCTGCTTAAAGAATGATTCAAGTGTTGTACATTTCTATTCATGTAATTTGTTGTAAATTGTTTCCGCTGTAAATATGTAATGTAAATGTAACTCTGATGTAATAAAGTTTTTAATTCCTTATAAAATTGTACGAAGAGAAGTGTAAAGATCTTGTGGAACTTCGAATTCAGTCTGTTTTGGAATTCAGGGTGTTACACTACACATTCCCCATCTCCCACAACGGCCTAACCCCACGGGCCCCATACCGAACCACCGACCTCACACACTTGAGCCCCAGATCTAAGGCGTTCACGACAACAGGCGCGGGAGGATGCTCTGGCGCGACATAGTCGCTCCGCGATATTTGAGACAAGCACCCCGAAAGTTGAGACAAGTGAGACGGACGACGGCGTCGGTAGAAGTCGTAGGGCACAGGAGTAGCGAGTGGGCACTTCTCATAGGGGGACCCCATCTTCGGGCCCTAGCCCCACAACTGTACTACACCGCAAACTACACACCTAGACACACCCAACTCAGACAGCTCCACCAACCCCTTAAACAAATAAAAACCATACCGTCTCGCACTACAGCACGGCCAAGCACACCCTGCTTCTTCGCACGCACTACCAACCCTCAAAAAACCAAATCATTGCCGCAACTCGTCGTGATTGGCCCCAAGAGTGTGGACATGGTGGCAAGCGCGAAGAACAACCGGGCAAACATCTAGCAAATCTAGGAAGGGCGAACTCCTCTTTCCTCTAATGCTCGAGCAGCCCCGGTCAGCGCCAGGCGGCCACTGACCGCTCCACAGTCACGATCGGAGGGAAGGAGGAGCTCGGAAGGGGGGGGGTACGCACTAGTCGACCAGATCCGAAGTGGATCTGACCACCAATCGCCGTCGGGGGGGGGGGGGGGGGGGTTGGAGGGGCGCACCAGTCGACCGAACCGCATGTGGCTTAATCTCCCCACTGTGGGAGCTCTCCACACCTACGGCGTCGGGTGGCTTGTTCAGATCCGAAGTGGATCTGAACACCAATCGCCGTTGGGGGGGGGGGGGGTCCGACGCTCTGGGTTGTCTTCGTCCCCTGCCATGGGCCCGGTGTCGGTGCGAGGAGCTCGCCAAAGGAGCTCGCAGGTGGAAGAAGACGCGAAGACGTTGACTTCATTTTCGTGGAGCGACCTCGTTCTCATCGCCGCGAAGGTTGGAGGGAGGGTAAGGGGGGACGACGGGAGGGGGGGGGGGGGCAGCCGCCGCCGTCCCTAGGATTGTCGATCTTGGATTTTTTTTAGGGTACTTTTTTCAGATCTAGTTTCTCTCTCTAGAATTTTCTAGAGAGAGAAACTCTGGGGCTGCATTTTGGTTAGAAGTTGTACTTGCAATCTTAAGGTACAAGGGAACTCAGCGAAACCCTATAAACTTGTGGTCAAATGATTTGTATTATCGGGTATTTTGTTTATGTCAAGTATGTTTGCATTACGATTGCAACATTGGAAGAGCGATAGATTTTAACCTTGCTTGTCGTCCGTATTCAATCTGTGCTGAAAAAAATGGCTAAATTCTTAATTGCATCACTCCCATAAAAATAAAATTCGATCGAAGCTATGTATCTCCAATAATCTCATTCTACCATTTGAACAATCCAGTTTACTCTTTTTTCTTTCCCCTCATGTTTCCAGTAAAATTTCATTAACTTGTTATCAAACAAGGCCTTAAAATTAGAAGAAACTCGTGCCAACCTTATACTTTGTTATTTTGTTTGCACTCACGTTTGGCACTTTGGCTATAGGTTATGTTATATACTCTTTAATGAAAGAACTAAATACACTATCAAAACACCCTAATTTGGTAACAAAATTAGATAATCTTACAAAAATTAACCAAGATATTTTTTAATCATGTATTACTCAAGATTGGTTTTATTTTTTTAAAAAATATTTTGTAATCATGTTAATATTAGTTAATTATATATTAAAAGTACATACTTAGATGTTCTTATGTTAATATTAGAAAATTATATATTAAAAATGCAAAATTAATTCGGATCTAGGTTGGATCCTTTTTATTGGATCCAATCAGACTCGGGCTAAAGCCCAAAATTTTAAGACCGAAGATAAATCAGGTAGGGCTTGCGCCCAATTTTAGAATTCAAACTCGGGTTTATATGAGGTCGGTCCAAATCCAATCCGTTGTCAGCCTTGACTGAACTTGATAAAATTAATCTCTAAGTAATTAAAATCTCAAATAAAATAAATGAGAAATTAATTAAGATTTGATTTGATCAAGAAGTTGAGTTAGATTTTCATTAGCCTTCTATGTGGCAGCCTGATTAGGACTGTCCTATTAGGGTGTGTTTTTTATTAGTGTACAATAATGTGGGTGTTCGTATTACTCTTTTTAAAATAATCTAAAACTTTAGTATTAGGTCTACGTGAAATAAACACAATTTTGTGTTGTTATTATGAAAATAAGTAAATAAAAAATGTTTGTATTTTGGTATATGACACAAAATATGGCAATCTCAAATACCCTTTTGTCTCTCTCCCTTTGCTCTTTTCCTTCAATACTTTTCTTCAATAATTTTTCAGAGAGAGAGAGAGAGAGAATCTTGATCGTGTCAATGGAGAACCCTCCAATCTTTCAGGAAGCCGCGAGGTGCGACGTTTGCAGCTGCACCTTCTCCACCTTCAGGCGTCGGGTCAGTAATTACTCTAAGCCATTTCTTCATACATTGATTTCTTGATTAATTTCAAATTTCCCAGTTTTGAAGGATCTTACTAGCTTCCCAATTCGATCTGAGATCAAAAGATCCGAACTTTCCGACTAATTTGCCTTTAATGACGCAATTCTGAATTACCCATTTGATCGAAATCAAATTTTTTGATGTCACATTCTCACACTTATACAATGTGAAGAGAAAGTTTCGAGAATAATCGATGAATTTTTGAAAAATAGTAAAATTATTGAGTTGTAGGTTATCCTATTAGGATTTTTTCAAGATGGGCAGAGGAGATCACAATGAAAAAGTGCAATTTTGAGGCCTTGAGCTTTGTAACATGGGAAATTTTGAATAGAACTAAGAGTTCACTATATGTAGATCTAGAAGGTAACTTTAGAAACTTCCTAAGCTCAGCAGCTATTTAGAACACTATGCCACTTTGTTTGGAAACAGTGTCAAGTAATTGATGTAAGAGTAATGCTTTAGCCACTACCAATTTCACTACCATTTTCTTCACTATCTTAGGTGGCATACTCCTATTGGAGAGTTCTCCCACCTACTTTATCATCTCCTACCTATTGGAGTGTGCCACCTAAGGTAGTAAAGAGAAATGTAGTGAAATTGGTAGTGGCTCTAGCATTACTCTTGATGTAATGTCTAATGTCACAACTTTTGCAAAAAAAACCATTTTCAATATAGCAAATGTCTTTGTTGGCCAGTAATTCAACAGATACAGCTGAAATGCATCACTTGAAGAATTGAGGCTAAACTTTTAGCCCTATTCTTTGCCAAGTTTTGTTATCTGCATAATGGGGAATTTTAGTTTTCTCCATTGAGGCTTCGCAATTTTCAGAAAACAGGTTACAAATGGTGCCAATAATAGAAACGTGATGGTGAAACTACCGTTTTTTCATTCTTTATTGGGAGAAAAGGGAACTATTAAGTTTAACCATTTAAGTAGATATTGAATGCTAGTTTTCTTTTACTGCATTTTTTGTCCATGCTTAATCATACTTTCGTGGGGCACACAATAAAAATGATGCTGAAGAAAAATAACACAATGATCTGAATATATACTTTACAGAAATTTCGAGCATGGAATATATGTTGTGTGCCCGACCCTAACTTGGGGACTTGATCTAAAATCTAAATCCTAAAATTTAAGGCCTCCAGAGCCATTTAAGAACCTTCGTTAAGCCTGTCCATAAGCTTAAGCTTATCTTATGATACTTCCTTCTATCATCTTTACTTTGATTATTTTATGTCAGTAAACTTTGTAAAGACACACTATCAAGATTTTGCGGAAGTTATGCATATATACATCTCATGTTCATCCTGTTTTCTGCAGCATCACTGTCGATCCTGTGGAAGGACACTCTGTCACGACCATTCTTCAAATCAGATGGTATGCATTAGTTTCTCTGTATTTTTGTGATATGCTATTTATTATTTCCTACATCAATTTAAAATGTGAAGTTATTTTATTGTTTCTATGATGGCAATATTTTCAGGCTCTGCCTCAGTTTGGCTTATACTCAAATGTCAGAGTCTGTGATGAATGTTTCAATAATCCTTCTTGGTAATGTAACTCTATCCTATATTTTGGACTTTTGAAGGTATTCGAGAAATTAAATTTCTTTTATCTGACTCTATATATTCATATTTCAGTTACAACTCAAAAACTTTTTTATTCATGGGATGTGTTAGATGCAACAGGATTACAGGAATCTCTTATAGTTCAGTCATTGACTTGGGACTTGTAAGGATATGGAGCCTAGTTAAAGTTATTTGATGATATTCATATTTCTTAGGCATTTAAATGCATTACGCTTGTGTGGAGGAATAACAGTTCCAAACTTTATGAGTTCGACGTAGTTGTATCGATTAATATAAAGGGATTTTTAGAGAAAATCAAGAATTTCTGAAAGCTATTTTTTTTCTCTGAGTCTTTGACTGGTGCTAAGATCGCCTCCTTGTATACTGGGTGATGTGTATGCAAAATAATTATTTTCATCATGATTTTTTTGCACCAATTCATTATTGTCAGTGATATGCTTGATTTGGAGGCCTCTTCTTGAGAAAGAGATGAGGATGTGGGTATGGTGTTGGAGATGGTTGTGTTTGGACATGGAGTTTGGTCAAGTGAGGTGGACTCATGGGACTTATAGATGCTAGTTATTGCTTTGACTAACATGTAGCTGGAAATGTACATGATCTCCTAAAAAGAAGTTCTTTCTGATCAAATTTCCTCTGTTTTCAACTATTACTGTCTTTGTAGCCTGGTAATGAGGAAGAAATCTTTTTGGGATTTTCCCTTGTGGATACAAGGTTTTTTTGTGGATAAAAGGTGTTACAAAGCGAACTAAACTATTATTGTGTACTCCTTGAATGATACCTAGAATTTCTTCCTATAATAGTTTTAACAAGCCCATTTTTTCATACCTGAGCAATACTGTGCACATTGTATCTTATGACTTGTAAAAAGAGCATCACAAATCTATAAATTAGCAAACCATTATGGACCTCATCGGTTACCTTCCTTCTTGTCCTTTGTTATAAATACTCTGCAAATTTCAAAGTTCAGATTTGTCATAGGAAGCTTGTTTCCTGTTAGTTGCTTCCTGCTTTTTAGATTTAATTCTTTTCATATCTTGTTATCTTGCTATCTTGCTCCGCAGTTCTTTATGATTTGATTTCCCTTTTTAATTATGTACTTCTCCCTGTCACTTCATTGAACAAAAAAATGTAGCCGGTTGACCATACACCTTTAAGTGAAAGTATATAAGAAGAAAAACAATTGAAGATCCCATTTTTTGCACATATTGTTGGATGGGTGTCCTTGGTCAGCCTATCACATGAATTCATGAGCCTGTAGGAAGCAATAAAACCATTACTATCTGGAATATCACTTACTATAGTTTAATGTGTCCCAAGTCCAATTGTCATGCAAGTTTACACAATTTTTGATCAAGCTGACAGGACATCATCATATACTAGCAGTTTCCATCAAATTTCTGCAACATGTCTGACATTTCTTTTAACACAATCTTACTGTAGGTCTATGCGAGATGACCAAACATCATCTGATGCTATAAGAGATAGGTTTTCAAGAGTAAATGTGGGCGAGGATGTTGTTTCAAAGGATCAAGCAACTACAGGATTATCTGCCTCAAATGTTCCTGACTGCAAGTGTGGAATGCCTTTGTGCATATGTGAAGCACCAGTACCTGAACCTGTCCCTTCACAGGTAAATAATTTAATATTATTAAATGCTAGTATGTCACTTGAATAACATGCTGCTGTTGCCAGGTCAGAAATGTTTCAGCCTCGGCTGCTCAGACCAACACAAAACCAAAGAAGGTTGTTAGTATGCAGCAAACCACTGATTCCATGCTTAGGAAGCAAGCTTCTACCTTAAATAGCAAACCAAGGTTATACAATTCTATTCTCTTGTCTCATTGTCAATTGAGAGTATAGAAACTGAAAAGAATAATTTATTGGATGCAACTAACTGAATACACTGTCTCATATATATATGAGAGTACAAAGAGTAATTTGAGTGTATTTTAGATGTAGGACTAAACTAACACTATTTTGATACTCCTTTTCAAGCTGGTGCGTAGATATTGTCGAAACCAAGTTTGTTCAAGCAAGTTTGAAAAGCTTAGGAGGTAGCGCTTTAGTTAGGATATCAGCAAGTTGTTCATCGGATCGAATATATAAAAATAAAATCACCTTCTTCCACTTCTCTCGAACGAAGTGACAATCAATTTCGATATGTTTTATGTTCTCATGAAACACCAGATTTTCAGATACATGCATAGCAGTTTTGTTGTCACAGTGGAGAGGAACTGGAGATAACAATGAGATTGCCAAGTCTCGAAGAAGATATTTGAGCCATAAAATTTCAGAAACCAAATGTTTAATGGCTCGGTATTCAGACTCTGCAGTTGATATTTTGCTACTATGGGTTTCTTTTTCAAGATACGAGATTTCCGCAAAAGAATACAAAGTAATTACTAGTTGAGCGTCGATCATCAACCGATCCTGTCCAGTCAGCATCAGAATAACCTCGTAAAAAAGGAGAATCACCAGGCTTAAAGAGAAGCCCTTGTCCTAGAGCTTTCTTAAAATAGCGAAGAGTGAATCACTGCTTCCCAAAGAGTGATGGTCGGTGCATGCATAAATTGACTGACTCGAGTAACTGCAAGGATAATATCTGGCCTAGTCATTGAGAGATATATGAGTACAATATCATTCTGGATCAGAAAATTATACATCATTGGAGGAGGATAGTTTAATATTGGGATTCATAGGTGTATCACTGGGGTGACATTCCAATATTTCTGTCTCAGCAAGAATATCAAGAACATACTTTGTTTGAGAAAGAAAGATACCATCATTTGTGCGTACAATCTCAATGTCAAGAAATTATTGAAGTATACCAAGATTCTTTGTTTGAAATGTTTGAGCTAACCGCTGTTTGATGTCTCACTGTACCTTTGCTTCATTTCTTTGTGAAGAGAGAATGATCTGCCTTACTTCTACAGAATCCATAAGATTACATGGCTTTGTCGAACTTTTCAAACCAAGCTCGAGAAGACCGTTTGAGTCCATAAAAAGACTTTTTGAGTGAATATACAAGATTCTCTTCCTGTCGCTCAAAATTAGGAGGTTGCTACATATACACACCACTTTCAAGTCGTCATTCAGGAATGCATTTTTTATATCAAGCTGATGAAGAGGCCAAGAACAATTTGATGTAAGAGAGATAAGAACCTGAACAGAGGTGAGTTTCACAACTAGAGAAAATGTCTCTGCATAATCAACATGAAATTTATGCGTATATTCTTTAGTGATAAGATGAGCTTCGAGTCGTTCAAATGTGCCATCAGGATTGTGTTTGTCTGTGAATATTCACAACCGTCTTCCACCTACAAGGAGACGAACCAACTGTCAAGTACCATTTTGTTGAAGAGCCTGCATTTCTTCTTTCATGGCTGCTGTCCAACTAGGGTGCTTGAGTGTTTCCTGAATATTTTTAGGAATAGAGAAGGAATCCAAGGAAGAAGTAAAAGTTTGAAAAGATCTGTTCAATTTAGAAGAAGAAACAAACTTGGCAATATCATAATGAGCACACGAACGTTGAACCTTACGTTGACTGATAGGTAAATCATCTGTGTTACAGATATTACTGACATAAGTGGTCGGCCCCGATTGAACAATAGAGGGTACATTGTGGATTGTCGAGTTGTAATGCGGCTTTCGTTTCCTTACATAAATCTGAAGTGGCAGAGGCGGCGGTGGTGGTGAAGGTGATGGTAGTGGTGGTGGTGGTGATGTTGGTGGAAGTGGTGGTGGTGGTGGAAAATTAACACTCTCAACAATAGCCCTCGGCAAATTGGGAGTTTTGGAAAAAAAAATTCGAAAAAAGAAGGTTTGTGTTAAAAACATGAAAGATATGCAGAGGTGGACATTTTTTCCGTGAAGGGCAATAGCAAAGATAACCTTTCGAAAAGCGTGAATATCCAAAATCACACATTTAGTAGCATGCATGTTAAGTTTATCAGTGTCCGGGTGGAGATTTTGAACAAAATACGTGCAACCAAAAATACGAGGTGGTAGAAAAAATGGATCTTTAGATGAAAATACCAGTGTGAAAGGTGATTGATTTTAAAGAATAAGAGTGCATATGGTTAATAAGAAAACAAGCTGTGAGAACCTCAAAACTCTAATAAAACTTTGGGATGTTCATTTCAAACATCATAGAGTAAGCAGGGCTAAGTAAATGTTAATTTTTGCGTTCTGCCACTCCATTTTATTGAGGAATATAGGCATAAGGGGTTTGGTGTATTATTCCATATTAGAAAAAGAATTGTTAAAAATCAAAACTCACATATTCTTTAGCATTATCAGAACAAAAATATTTAAGAGTAGTGCCAAATTGTGTTCATATCTCATAGAAAAAATACTGAAAAACTTTGAACACTTCAGAACGATCTTTCATGAGAAACAGACATGTCATGCGTGATAAATCATCAATAAACGTAACAAAATAACGATATTTATTAAATGTGGAAAAAACAATAGTTTCCCAAACATCAGAATGCACTAAATTAAATAAATATTTACTATGTTTATTGACATGTCTTAGGTGAGGAACTTGATGATGTTTACATAACTCATCGGACTCACAAGATAACTGAAAAGAAGACTCACAACTGGAAACTAAGTGCTTGAGAGTAGTAGGGAGAGATGCCCCAGCCTCCGGTGCCACAATACGGGATCCGTAGAAGAATGAAAAGTCAAAACTGGAGAATTTACGACCGGTGCCAATCACCTTCCTCGTTGTAATATCCTGAAATATACAGAGAAGGAAAAAATATTTCTGAACAGTTTAAATCCTTAGAAATTTTAGGAACCAATAATAGGCTATTAGAAAATGTAGAAATACGTAAAACAAATGTAAGAGAGAGATATGGACTCTGGAGAAAGAGAGATATCGCCCTTCCCTTCAACAGGGACAAGAGATCCATCAGCAATACGCACATGATAATTGAAAAGCAAAGAAAAAGAAGAAAGCGGTAAAGAAGACATGTGTTCAGAAGTACCTAAATTAATAATCCATTGATATGAAGAAACATGACAAGCAGTACATGAGTGAACAGAATTATCAGGAGAAGATAGCATATGGTGGAATGCCTATACTCTTCAGCAGAGAGGGTATCTTGGAAGGAGGTTTGGCACATCTGTAGGAGCAGTAGTGGAAGAAGATTTCACAGTGGAAGACTGATGAGCAGTAGGACGACCAATGCGTTTCCAACCTGTCACATACTCATGAGACCGTCCCTGACAATATGTACAATACTTAGTGTTGCGATGACTATCACCACGGCCCTGTGAAGAATAAGAACCACGACCCCTGGAAGATGAAGGAAACCGCTGCAAGTGAGCAGAAAAACCACGACCACCCAAGTATGTTTAGGTCTTCCTCTACCCCTAACTCTACCCTGAATACTTATCAAAATACTCTTTCTAACAGAGGCACTACTAGGTCTACGTGTGACATGTCTAAACCACCTGAGACGATTCTTTCAATTTATCTTGGATAGGAGCTACCTTTACTTTGTTTCGTATCTGCTCGTTTCTAATTCTATCCATCTTAGTATCCTCATCTTCGCTACACTCATTTTTTTGACATGTTTTTTTTGTTGCCCAACACGCTGCTCCATATATCATTGATGGTCTAACATTCATGCTATAAAAATTTTTCTTCAACTTCAGAGGTATACGTTTATCACACAAAACACCAGTGATCTCTACTTAAGCCATCCTGCTTGGATCTATGTATAACATCTTCACAAATCTCCCCATCTCTTTGTATAATCGGGCCTAAATATCGAAAACGGGCTCGCTTAGGTATTTCTTGACCATCAAGCTTCACTACTTCCTCATTTGTGTTTCGAATATCACTAAAATTATACTCTATATACTCTGTTTTAGTTCTGCTTATTTTAAAGCCTTTAGCTTCCAAAGTTTTTCCCCACAATTCTAATTTAGTATTGATTTCTGCTCTAGTCTCGTCCACTAAGACGATATCATCGGCAAAAAGCATACACTAAGGTCCCTCATCTTGTATTCCTCGCATAAGTTCATCCAAAACCAAAGCAAAGAGGTAGAGGCCTAAAGCCGAACCTTGGTGTAAATGTTGTATATAATCTATATTTGATCGAGCCAGCTTTATCTTTGTCAACATCACTGTAGATTTTACCCTTGACTATTACATGGTTGTCATACAGTTGAAGAATTCATTTTTTGTTGTGTGGCTTCATGCTTTCTAGTCTTGGTTTCCATATAAGACGGGTATTAGTTCCAACATACATAATTATGAATATTCTTGTATTTATCATAACTGTGGTGTTATTAAAACATTTCTCACATGCCCCTACCATTTCTTTCCTGTTTGGTATGTATATTTCTTAAAGAATGTTTGTATATATGCCAATCAGCTAGTTACGTATCTAACTCTATGA
This sequence comes from Hemerocallis citrina, assembly GCA_017893485.1. Taxonomy (NCBI): domain Eukaryota; kingdom Viridiplantae; phylum Streptophyta; class Magnoliopsida; order Asparagales; family Asphodelaceae; genus Hemerocallis; species Hemerocallis citrina. The sequence goes on from CM030364.1 coordinate 255,317,504, forward strand.
AGCTTGCTATAGTACCAGTTCACATGAATATTGAGTGTGCGTGAATTTTGGGTAAGCACCGAAGAATATCCTGTTTTTTCCCTTTTCTATTTAAGATTTGGGCATGCCTGGGTATGCGTGGATCTGCCCAGATACCTATTCTGGGGGAATTTGAGTGTGTATATGGGTGAAATTCAGCTTGAGTCAATGTTGTCACAATATGTTAAAATTAAATTCAACCTGAGATATATATTATTAATTTAGAAGTTGATGAATTGAAGGTGTTGAACTGAGAAGGTACTTGTTGACGGCGGTGAGAGGACAGATGCAAGTACTTCTTGTTACTTAATTGAGAAATCTATTTCTTGTTATTGAATTAAGTTGAGAAAGTTGAATCTTCTATCATTACTTGTTTTGTCCCTAAGATGCATATTGTAATTTTTTGTTTTGGGTATTTGTTAAAAAATGGATAGCACAAATGTTTATTTAAGTCACATATTATCTACAACAGATAAACCAGTGCCCTCATTTCTTTTTCATGTTTTGAAAAATAACATATCCCATATTCATTTGCTACCTGGACACAGTATTTGTTTCCGTGCTTCATGAATGCACTTTGTTTCCGTTCATTATAAGTGGGACAGTTTTCTCCCTTAGTGACAGTCTAGTGCCAGATATATTATAACTTCGATTGTGACGTTGCAGTCCATTTTTCAATCTGAATCAAGCAAACAATGGTAGCTTGGACAAAGCCCCATCTGATTATGACGTCAGCGGGGAGGTATATATTCTCAATTATCACGACATATGTAGACATTTTATAGTTTTAGTGGCTCATAGATTACACAACCTTCCTACTTGTTTGTACGGAAGAGTCTATTTTAATATATTTTTATTTTCCAGGGATTAAGAGAAGCTATCAAGGGTAGTGATGTTAATGCTGTTCGAAAACTTCTTAGTGAGGTATTTAATTTCACATTTTATTATCAGCTAAACTTCATGGTTCAATTTTGGGCTTGATTTTTGTTTGTGGAACAGGGTGTGGATGCAAACTATTGTGACAAGCAGGGATTAACTTTGCTACATTTGGTATGACTTACACATCCTATTGAAATTTCAAGTTGGTAGTTTTTTGCATCAAGTATCCGTTTAATGTCAGAAAGACAAATCTATCAAACTGTTCCAGGTTCAGAGTTATACCAACAATTTCTCATCTCAACAACTAAACCAAATTATTTTGTGGTTGAAGCTTCTAATATTCTATTAAAATTCCTTATTTCAAAGGTGCCTCTCACCTTCACAAATTGAAAATTTCCTTGGTCGGTATTTGACTCCCTTCTATGTAGGTTAATGTTGGAAGGTTGGATGTAATCTTTATATTAGAACCAAAACCACTTTTCCATATCTAAATGAGTGTTGTCGAAAAATTTAGGGGCTTGAAAGTTGATATTTTTCTTTTTTCCATGGGAGGTTTGGGAGGAGAAATAGTTGATCTTCTAAGGTCTGCTTGTGCCTTCAGTTCATTATTTTGGCCTATTGATTTTTTCTCCAATTTTACATCTTCCACCACTCATGGTTGTTATTTTTCTTGCAGTGGAGGATTTACTTTGGGTAAGCCACTTCCCAAAGACTTCCCAAAGATCACATAGCCCCTTAGATTTCATACAGTATAGTAGTAAACTGACCATATGATGTAAGATGAGAAGATTCTTCTGGTCTTACACCACTACTGAAGCAAGGCCTTAGTCCTTTAATTTTTTAATCATTATACTGATTCATTTTTTACATTATGAAACAATAACACAGCCTACTTACTTAGAGGTGCCAAAGCACTAGCTGGCCAAATGCCTGCCTACTTACACTCACGTCATGGAACCTCGCAAAAGATAATGTGTTTATTCAATGATGTTATGTGAAATAAGAAGAAGTGCTACTGAGTAAGAATGATTGTACAACTCATTTGATCAAGAACAATTGTAAAACACAATATGAACCTCCTTGGTTATTTTCTTTCCCTTAATCATCTGCCTACCATTTCTTTCAATGTTTTTGTGGGTGTTAGGCGAGGCGGGGCGGTCTATGCACTGCCTACCGCCTTACCGCGTAGGCGAGCGCCTAGCCTAGGGCACTGCCTAGGCGGTCGGCTCATTTTTCTAAAAAATGTTTAATTTCATATTTAATTCATAAAATCCAAAAATTAGAAGGAAAAAAAAGAAAAAGTAAGATGTGAATGAGTCTTTCGAATGATTGGACAAGTCAATACAATTTACAAATGTTATAATTTGCGGGTCGGGTTTAGTGAGTAAGATTCACATACCGTCAACATGATTTTTTAATTATTATTTTAAAGACCATGGGCGCATAGCGATCGCCTTACACACCTAAGAAACCGCCTTTGGCTGTCTAGGCGCCCGCCTTAACCACCTAGGTGCCGCCTTGACCTGCCTAGGCAGCCGCCTAAGAGACTACCCGCCTAAACTCACCACCTATCCTAAATCGGAGTGATCTACTCATTGCCTCCACATAGGCGATCAAGGCGTTGTAACATCCTGAATTTTTATTTATAATTAAATATAAGTTTTGTTTGATTTCACGTGTTTTGCAGTGCAAATTTATGTACATTTTTCCTTAAAAATTATTTATTTTTATGTCATGAACAAGTATTTTCTTTCTTCTCTTTTAAAAAGCCTATTAGTATCTATTATTAATTCTTAAAGGCTTAATTGTTTAAATCTAGCCCACACTAATTAAATTAATTAAATAAATTAAGAGCCCATGAATTTTTAGCCCACAAAAATAAGTCCATTAGTTTATTCTCATTTAAATGAGACAACTTGTAGGGTAGACTTATTTTTGTAACAAATTAATTAATAACACATGAACATTTAGTAACTAGGTGTGCATGGAGAGGCACGTGCATTGCACATGCATGTGCAATGGAGCATGAGGGGGTAGGCCGGATTGTGCATGAGGAGATGGGGTGTGTGGAGTAGTGGAGAGTTGATTGTGTGATCATGGGTAGTTTTTCTAACTCCTTAGTACATCCTAGCCCTTCATCTAAATGCATCTCCACCCTTTATTTAGCCTTGAGTAGTGTATAAATAGCCCCCCTTAGCCATTCATCTCTTGGCACCATTAGAAATTTGTAAAGAGTGAGAGGAAAAGAAAGAGTTGTAGAAATTTGTAAAGTGAGAAGAAAAGAAAAAGTTGTAGAAATTTGTGTGAGTAAAAAGATTGAGAGTTGTGCATTTTGTGTGTTCTTGCACTATTGGAGGCCGGTCTACATCAAGAGGAGAAGGTAGGAGCTCGGGTTTGCTTAGTTCAAGGAGGAGAAGGCTCTTGGTGTGCACAAGCAAGGAGGAGAAGGCTCACAACTAGGAGAGGATTGTGTGTTCAAGGAGTTTCTCTAGGAGTTTTTTTTGTTTCTTCAGTTAAGGTGGGTGATTTCTTAAACTTCTAATTTAGATACCATGCTAGAATTTAAAATTGTGAACATGTTAGAAATAAGTAGGAAAGATTGCTCTATACTTGTTTGAAGAGACTAAATAGAAAAGAGACTCAAATTGATCTACATGAAAGGTTAGTAAAACGAATTGGAATGCATTAATTAAGATGTGTTATGATGGTTTGTTAGTATATTTGCATGCTAAAATGGATGAATTATGATTTTATGAAAAAAATTGCTTATGAATGAATTGTAGGATGCAATGTGTGAAGAATTGTGCATATGAATGAATTATAGAATGCAAACTAGTATCCATGGACTATGAAATAAATTGATTTGTGGTAAAAGTGTGTTTTTAATTGCCGTATATGAGTAATATTGTAGTCACTAGACATCCATGTTGTCTCTTGAAACATAAGAAAACGATTAGTTTGTAAAAATAAAACTAAATTAAGAGTTCGATTTGTTAAAGAATGAAAAAGAATGATTGTATGAACACATTGTGAATAAAAGAGGAATATGTTGAGATTCATCTAAAAAAGAAAATTTTCTATGTCGAAAATGTATTCATGATCCACTTTAACTGCAACCTGTTATAATTGACAGTCGACCAAACTAAAGTCGACAGTCGACTGTCAAGTATAGAATTTTGGATTTGTTTGCAATATCAGTCGACTGGCCTGACTGTCGATTATTGAGTTTTGAATTTTCACAGGACAGTCGACTGGCCATTTTTCAACAGTCGACTGTCACTGCCCTGACTGTCGATTATTGAGTTTTGAATTTTTGCACGACAGTCGACTGACCATTTTTCACAGTTGACTGTCACTGTCCTGACTGATGGTTTTCTTGAGTTTCGGATTTGATTTTTTTTTTTTGACATGTAAAAGTTAAGTAAGATTGAATATGAGATTGTTGTTTAAATTATGCAAATTGTGCATGGAAAATGAAGTAAAAGAAACATGATGAAATATGGAATTTGTGATTATGAATACTCTCTTTTTGATGAACATGAAACGAGTTTGACACTAGAGTTTAGCTAAGTACTTGCATCGGCATGAATGAAATTTTGAAAGAGAAATGTGATGATAAAAGATCAAGATTGGGTCATGATTGATGTTTAAGACCGATGTAGAGATAACGCTAATTTCTAGAGTATCAATTTTATTCATGATTCAATTATCTAAGGATTAGACACATAGTGGAGATGTGATGAAAGTAAAAGAAAAACATGAGTATGAGGGCCTCGGATCTATGGTGTGAGAGCGTTCACAGATTGTCCACATGATGCGTCATGCCAGGGCGTGGATACTTCTTCAAGATATCGGGACCGTGGCGACGCTTGTGGGGGTGCTCGGTGACTACGTAGTGCTATCGTTCCATGGCAGAGGTGAATTGTCAATAGAATGGCTGCACGATGTGTCGTGACATGGCGTGGGATTCTCTCCAGGATGTCTGGACATGGGCTCGTAACTCATAGAACACCTAGAATACTTACCGTAGTTACCGTAGTAGTTTAATTCATGGCGAAGGAATCAACCTTACAAGATGAAGAACGATTAAGGGCTTGCCCTCGGACCTATGTAGTATTGAATGCATAGAATCCGAACAAGTGCGCATTAGTGTCATTTAATATAAACAACTGCATTAAGAATTAGGTGTACAGCACCTACGACATCAACAAGATAGTCCCTCTTTAGCTTTGTTTGTGATCAAGTTTGTGTTTGTTAAAGTATTTGAGAATTGTTATACTTTTGGCATAGCGAGGATGATCGTGTATAATATTTCCGGTTGTAAGCAACTGACGTACCCACAGTTTCTATGCAGGATAGAGTGATTGACAAGACTAAAGAATAAATGATGCTTAAAGAAATGTTCAAGTTGTTGTTTAATTCATGTAACATATTGTAATTTATAATTCTGCTGCGTTGATGTAATCATTGTTGTATATAAAGTTTTTAATTCCTTGTAAAATTGTACCAAGTGAAGTGTAAAGATCCTGTGGAACTTCAAATTCAGTCTTATTTGGAATTCGGGGTGTTACAGCCTCCCACAAAAACACTCCTTTCTTTTAAAGCCCCCCAAAAACCTCTGGAAAAAAGATAAGATGAAAGTAGCCTAAATTTTTTATTACATTTGCAAGAAAAATTGAGCAACTGATGATAAAATGATTATACACCAACTGTTCGTTAGTAAGTCGATCCCGAAAACTTGGTGTTGTCTCTACACTCTTGAGAATAGAGGCTGAGGAGTGTGAAGTTGCAGTTTGTTTCAGTTGAACAGACTTTGGAGTGGAGTGATATCCCATGTTAGATCATGTATTTTGCGAGAAACTTTATTTTGCTCATTGTTTTTTCCATGAAACCCTTGCTATTGTAGGCCGTTTCAACTGTTTGCACTGGTAATTCGACCTGAAAACTTGTTTTGTGTATACATTCTTGGGAGTGGGAGGGATGGGGAGTGCAAAGGAGCAGTGTTCTAGTTGAAGAGACTTTGGAGTGGAGTGATATACCATGTTAGATCATGTATATTGGAGAGACTTAAGTTCATTATATTTTCTATGAAAAGTTCCCTTGCTATTGTAGATCGTTTCAATACTGCCATGAAAGAAGCAAGTTTTTCCTTCAGTTCCAGAGTACTTTGGGGTTGTCCTATATGCATTTAATGTTCAAGCTCTTACCTTGAATTTGGAAATATTTGATTGTTGCAGGCTGCTCTCTTCAATCAGACTGAAATTGCCTTCGTTCTTCTGGATCATGGTGCAAAAGTAGAATCCAAGAATGCACAAGGTATTTGATATGTTTTATTTATTCCTTTGTTATTACTCCAAACCATATGTAGACTTGTAATTAAATTGTTATGAAGTCACCGTCATAATGTAATTTCCTTTGTTTGTTTAGCTCAGTTATCTGCTATGTCTGATATTTTTATATGGAGATTTATCTACTGGAATTCCACATATGGTTAGTACTTTAGTCTTGAAGTTGAAAAATGTCTATATACATGGAAGAGAAGATATAGGGAGCATAGAACTCTGCCATATCCTTGAGAGAATTTTCTCAAGAACTTTGTTTTATACACTCAGCCCCATCTTTTTCTCCCTCCCTATCTCATACTTAATTTGTATCTGAACTCATGAATGAAAGATAACTTCAGTTATTCTTTGTGAAGGTAAAGGGGTGTAAACTATCATTTGTATTCCTCTTTCACACTTAGGCTCTGTTTTAGTATTGTCGTGAATGAAAAGTACCTTTACTGAAAAGTGCTATAACCGAAAGTGCTATAAGAAAAAATATATATTTAAGTTCTAAATTTTCTTAATAAGTAAAAGCATTGTAAAGCTAAATGCGTAACTTTCGGTGTGGTGAAGGAAGGACAAAAACAACAGTTTTTGAAAAGCACTTTTCGTTACACACACTTTTGATTATGTTTCCGAAACACCTTGAGCCTAAAAGTGCTTTGAGAACCAATGTCACACGGAGCCTTAAAAACAACTCTGATTATCTTAACTCTGTCGGCAAGTGATGTTGTGAATGTGGAAATGATGAAATCTGAAAGTAGCAGAGGGTGATAGGTTTACTTGGACGTTCTTTTCCGTTATGATTTAGTGGTGGTGGTGGTGGTAGTTGGTTTGGGGCGGCTCGGGGGAAGTGGGGTAGAGGTCTTACCTCATGAATTACCCAATTGATTGGGTAGTTAATGTCACAATTCAATGCAAGGTACTGGGTCAATAGCGAACCCATAATTGAATGGCCATATCCATAAATATTTAACATTAAATATTGTCTCTTCTAATGTTGGGCATCAGTCAAAATAGTTAACTTCATTTTGTTGCAACAAAATCTCTCTAACATTACACTTACATTTTATTAGGGGAAACACCTCTTGATTGTGCTCCTACCATGCTGCAAAATAAAATGCGGAAGAAGCTAGAAGATGGCAAGGCTATTGCATGGTCAGATGATCAGAGCCTATGACCTGATTTCTGCGTCATCCTATTCATTTTTCCAAAATTTCTCAAGAATTTTGCTAGTTCTGAATTTTGAAGGTTACTACATAGGTTGTTCATAAATTCGCATAAATGAATCTGGTGTGGAGTCTTCAATTTAAATACTATAGTTAAGTTGGTTGCAGTAGCTTTGCTTGATTGTCAAATAAACTGGTAAGTTGTGATGTATAGTAACTCTTGATAGAATACGAACTGAGGCCAATACCCAGGTACATTTTGTATTTGAACAGTATATCAACTTTTTTGTGCGCGAATAAATTATGTTGTGGCTTTCTGATGTAGTTATAATAAGTTTATCTAGCATCGTTGGTGGAAGAAATTCATAATCAGAGTTAGATGAAATACTGTATCCCTTCCTCTCTAATCTAAAAACAGAGCAACTTTTTCCTACAAAATGGTATGATGATGGATGTGATGCAGAATTTGACTGTGTTATTGCTAGTTGTGAAGAAATAATTGCAACTGGAAAGACGTTTCTTAGACTTTGTCTCTGGATCTCACTATAAGAACTTTAGCCGCCTCTTTCATTTTCATTGTATTTGTTACAATACTATCCAAAAAACCAACTGCAGGTGATATTGCTCAAATAACTATAGTGTCTGAATGTCTAGCACTGTCACATTTACTGGACCCGGACCTGGATCCGGCATTGGACCAGAACCGACCCGATCTATTTGGGTGCGGGTCCAGGTCTTAAAATAAGATCCGATGCACTAACGGGTTCGGATCCAGGTCGCTAAAAATAGAACCGACCCGGATCTGGATCGGACCCGTTAAAAAATACCTCCCAACAATATGGAATTTGAATAATAGGATTATAGGATATACATATCTCTAATCTCTAATAATATTATAATGAGAGAAGGCCTTAGTGTCATTTGTCATTTTGTCATTCTACCAACATGTACAACACACGTACATTACTAATATAAATAAGGTTTCCACTTCAAATCCTCCCTACGTCAGAGTTTTTATTTTTATTTTTTTGAAATTATTAAAACGTGCATCCCACGTGTAAATTACTAGTAAAAGTAATTGTAGAAGATAGATGTATAAATATAATATTTATTCATGAACTTACGTGCAAAATTGTTAGAACCGTAGGATATCGGGTGAATACTTAAGTGCAAATATTTATTCCCCTCTACCGGACCCGACGGGTAAATTTTTTTAACTAGGACCCGGACCCAATTCTTGCAAGTCCGGGTCCAGATCCAATTTTTGAACTCGTGAGGTACCGGGTCCGAGTCCAGATAGTGGAGCATCCGACCTGATAGAACATGATACCCGCTCTAAGATAACCCCCCCCCCCCCCCCCCCCCCCCATCTTCCTTTTTTTAATAAATATAATTAGTATTGAGTTCGGTGTTTTTAGTGTTTGTAATTTAGTGTATTTTCTTTTCTTCAAAAAGAAAAAAAGAAAAAAACTGTATTTTCTCCTTTCTATCAAGGAAGGGTTTTTTTTTTTTTTTTTTTTTTTTTTTGTTTGTTGTTGAAACAAGAGATGGCATGAAAAGTGTCATCCGACTCATATTAAAATGGATCCACATACAACCAAAATACAACACCACACATAGGTGATGTAGAAACCTCAAAATACATAAGAACTGAAAGAACTAGAAAACTCAAAATACATAAGGATTCGGAATAAATAAAACCCAAAAAAACGGTATGAACACCGTCCACCATCCCGAAATTCGTTCCTTGTCAGCACCCTAACTGATCACTCCCGCTCAACTGTTACTACCCTCTGTAGGAAACAGAGGGCCCACTCGAGCTTTCTTCCTGAGACCTGGAATAGAGATCCAAGATGTAGTGAGAGAAAAATACTATAAATCAAATGTCTAAAAGTAGAAGACTGGTTTCTGAAGCATAAATCATTTCCATCTAGCCAAATGACCCATAAAGACGCCGCAACCACACAATCCCAATCCCTCCGTCTCTCCGGACCCACCTCAGCTTCTCTAAAATCTCCCCATAACTGGAAAACATTAAGAGGGAATCTACTGCAACCAAAGCCAAATAGGATGAAATCCCATATACGTCTACTGATACAGCATTCCAAAAACAGATGACGAATAGATTCCACAAGGAGACTACATCTTGGGCACGAAGCCATTGTAATCAAACCTTTCTTAAGAAGATTTTTTCTAGTTAAGATTGCATTTTTGGAAACAAGCCACAGGAAAGCCTGAACTTTATGTGGAGCACTCAACCTCCAAATTACTCTACTTTCTGCGCATCTCATGCCTCCATCGGAAAGAGCCCGATACATGAAATTTACCGAGAACTGACCATTGTATGCTAGTCTCCAACTTCTCTCGTCCTGATAGTTGGAATCGATAACAATCGAAGTCTCTAAGAATGTAAGAAGTGGTGCACACAAACTCTGGTCATTAAGTAAAGTGGAAGAAGACAAATGGATATGCCACGTCCTATTGACCCAATAATCGGCTACCAAGGCGAATTTGTTATGGACAGCCTCAAAAATCTCTGGGAACATAGAAGCCAACGAATTAGACCCTACCCACGAATCTAACCAAAAACGAGTATTAGCTCCGTCCCCTACCCTGCTAGGTGCAAAGGCATGAAAAAGATCTCCCAGCCTATCAATCCCTTTCCAAACTGGAGAAATGCGACGCCACTGATGCCCTCACCCGAATCTGAAACGTCTACGTCCTCGATAGCGAGCCCAAACGAAGCCTTGATCGCTAGAAAAGCGAGAATGAATTTTCCACCACCATTTGCATAATAAAGCACGATTCATCTCACGAAGGTTAAGGATACCCAAACCCCCGAATTCTTTTCTTCTACAAACCAGGCTCCACTTTACTAAGGGCATTCCCTTGCCTTCTTCACCACTCCCCTTCCATAAAAAATCTCTCCGAATTTTATCAATCTTATTGATAACCCAGGACGGGAACTCATAGATAGACATCCAATAAATGGGCGCATTAGATAGGACCGAATTGATCAAGGTAATTCTGCCTCCTAACGATAAGTGTTTCTTCTTCCATCCGGAGAGACGTTTCTCAATACGCTCAAAAAGGATGTTCCAGTCACTACGAATGAGCTTCCCGGGGCGCAGCGAAACTCCTAGATAATTAATAGGAAATTTCATAACTTTGCATTCCAGAACATTGGCCAAAAGAGCTGATGAGGTCTCGTCACATCTCCCCAACCCAATGAATGAGATAGCTTTTATCATAATTGACCCTCAGACCACTCCAAGCTTCATAGAACATTAAAATACCTTTGAAAATGAGAACCTCTTTAGTGTCGTTCCTCCTAAAAAGCAATGTATCGTCAGCATATTGCAAAATAGGAATACCTCAAGAGCCATCCAAACATTCGATTCCTCGAAGAAGATGCTGATTGGAGCAATGCAGGATCATTTCCGACAATACATCCGCGACCAAGGTGAATAACAACGGAGATAGCGGATCTCCTTGTCTAAGACCTCTCTTACACATGATGAGATTGCTCGGGACCCCGTTAATCAACACCGCCGATTTACCGCCTCTAATGCACAAATTTATCCATCCTGACCATCTATCACCAAAATCTCTAGTATGTAAGGCCTGGATAACACTATCCCATTCCACAGTATCATATGCTTTTTCATAGTCAAGTTTGAGCATAAACCCCTCTTCTCTATCCCTGTCACTCTGAAAGATGGTCTCATGAGCAGTAATGATACTATCAAGGATCTCTCTCCCTCGGATGAATCCACTTTGTGCTGAATGAATGAAAGTCGTCATCCACGGAGTCAACCTATTAGCGAGAACCTTAGTAATGATCTTAAAGGATGCATTCAAGAGGTTAATGGGTCTTAGATTTCCAACCTCTTTCACAGTCTCGGATTTAGGAATTAACACAATAGTCGCATAATTGAGCCGGTCGATTTGAGCCTGGTTCTCAAACCACTCCTCAAAGATATGAAACAAATCCTCTTTAATGACTTCCCAGAAATGTGTGTAGAAAAAGATAGGAAACCCGTCCGGACCTGGAGCTTTGTCCTGTCCCAGATTTTTGACGGCACAAAAAATTTCACTCATCACAAAGGGAGATTGAAGGGCTTCGAGTCCCTGTACTGTCGGCCGAGACCAGAAGATATCAGTAAGAGAGATGACCTTTTTCTTTTATTCCAAAGTGAAGTATGGCCATTATTCATTAAACAGAAAGGTGATCAAACTACTAATACTTAAAAGCGCAAAATCAAAAGAAACATGCATGCTGGCAAGCGAAATCAAGAAATCTCAAGCCGGAGGCATTCCACTACCATCATCATCGAAGATACCATCACAATGGAAGTCCAATTCCTGCTAAGGTAATTCTTCCTAGAAAACCATCCTTTTCTTTCATGACGTAATGTTCGTTAGGACATAATTTTACTTTTAAGTCATGTAGAGGACATCGTCTTTAGAGATCTATAGGATACTTCTTTCTTTCGGAATCGGTGCATTGATTTTCTTTTTGATTGTTAAATAGAATTTTTGAGAGTCAATATTGTTAAATAAATAAATATATATATATATATATATATATATATATATATATATATATATATATATATATAATTTTGGGAAAAAATTGTTGTATAATAAAATTGCAAAATATAATCATGATGAAACTAGCTTGATTAGTCAAGGTCAAGTCAGCTATAGAGAATAAACGGTCTTTACTATACAGTCCTAAATTTATGGAACTCCTATCCTCTATCTTCGCCTGTAAATTTCTAATTACAGAATAATTTACAAGGAGATGAGAAAAAAGGAAGGAGACCATGGTTTGTAATTTGTCACCTTCCTCTCTCTCTCTGTCTTCTTCTTTCTCTTTCCAATCTATCACCTAGGAAAAACTGGAACTCTTCATAACCTGCTTCAAAAGGTAACCCTTTCCTTTTCTTTAATTCTTTATTTTCAACTTATATACATGCATGCCATCAAAATCTTATCTTACAAAGTACAATATATGAATTTTTGTTAGATTAGTTTGTCCCACATTAATTGCTTCTCCTTCAGCTTTTCTGTCATTTCAGTAATTTGTTTACCCACTTAACGCATTTCCTGTAAAATGATCTCTGCCGATATATATTCACAGTAATTCTCATTAATTATAACTACAATGTAAACAAGAAAGATCGTCATTAACATTGGTTTGGAAAGAAGGAATAAATTTAATTTAATTTGATATATTTAAATTGTCAGAAATAACAAGGTTCGTATTGTAAATTACTTTGGTACCATTTTTCTTCTTGTGGTGTGAGTTTCTGATAATCATGCATTTGCTAGAGATTCATAACATCCTTATGAATTATGATGGTGAAAGTTTGGCAACTATATGATTTCTCTGTTATATTTTAAAAAGAGCCTTTTTTAGAGCTAGGTACAAACATACACATGGCACATGAACACATATATGCTCGAACAAAAGTTACATAGATGAACACTTATACATCCCGCCAGTTCAGCTCAGTCCCCGTTAGTATAGTTTTCTGGAAGCTTTTGCATAGTTTTTTTTTGTTGGAGTACAAATTAGAGATGACAAGGACTATAATTTTAAAAAATAAAAAATTGAAGGAGAACTAGAACTTAAACAACAATACTTTTACAAATTGATCACTCAAGTCTCAACTGCTCACTCTGCTATTCTCTTTCTTCACACTCACGCGAGAGCTATTTGGTGTTTCTACACCTACACTCAGGGCCGGCCCTACCCTAGAGGCGGGTAAGGTGGATGCCTTGGGCCCCCGGAGATTTTGCGATTCTAGGGGTCCCAAATTTGAACTTCCCTTGTAAATATATATACGTATTTTGCGCGTAAAAAAAATGTTATTAGGGCCCCCATTTCGGAAGTTCGCCTAGGGCCCCCGGAAACTCAAGGCCGGCCCTGCCTACACTATTACTCTTCAACCTTTCTTTCTACTCTGTGCTTTCTTTCTCTTCATCACTTACACATACAATACTGGTACTGTTCTTTTTCTCCTCTTATAAGCAATTCACCTCTTATAGGAGGTGGTCCACCTCTTTTTCCATAATTTTTAGCGTTCTTTTTACCTCTTATAAGCAATTTCCCCCAAAATTGCTTATAAGCCTAAACGACTTCTAGTAGCCTCTTTCAAATTCTTATAAGCCTTCTATCACTTAAAAAGTCTATATTACCCCAAAGTATAAATAGAGAAATTATATAGTGAGGACAAAAATGTATAAAAGTAGAGAAAAGGCTCTTGTAAGAGGTGAAAAAAGAATAGAAATATCTTATAAGAGGTTCTTATAAGAGGTTATTTTTATATAAAAAGAACACCTCAAAAAAAGGCTCTTACAAGAGGCGCTTACCGTAAATCTTGTTGGATATATTGGTATATTCTCTCTATATAAATATAGCACGTGCATATGTGTAACACGTGTAATAAACATACAATTGATTGGATATTGGAACGCGGGTTTGTGGGCTGATAACCCGATACCCAAACCAGTATTTCGGAATAAATACTGGCTTGTGATAGCAGTCTAGGTATTCCAATCTTGATACCTAGGGTGAATATCTCAAGCAACTTAGATCTAGAGATAAACCCTAATTCCCAATTGTTAATTTCTCACAAAACCTAACAATCTTGAGATATTAAATTAATTTTTGTGAGATTTGAGAAGAGACTCACCAAAACCGACGCCATCGCTGCCGTCGCCGTGTGCCGTCGACGCCATAGTGGTCGACTCGAGATCTGGTCGTCTTCTCCTTCTCGATGTTCTTGGTTGGGTCTGTTCGTCAGCCCAGTCGAGATCGGATCCTTGCCCCGTTGATCGATCGCAGCAATCGACGCACTCAACGACGCCGTTGATCCCCGTCAGTCGCTTTTGCGCACTTGCCGTCGCCGTGCGCCGTCGTCGCCCTCTTTCTTCCCGATTGCAGTCGACAGTAGCCCTTCCCTCAGGCGTCGACTTCGAGATCTTCCCTCTTCTTCAACTTTCAACAGATTGGGTTGTGTGGAACCCTAATTGAAGAAGACAGTGAAGAGAATTTTTGTATCTCATCATCAGATCTGTTTAGATGCACACAAGGTGTTCGATGCTGGGTCTCTTTGGCGCAGAATGGTTTGTTGTTTGGATTTGTTCCCAACAGACATAAGTCTAATCAATTGAAGGGAAAGAGATGGTGAAAGATAAGTTCTTTACTTTCCTCATATTAAATTTCTGTTAATTATTTTGCTATGTGCTGGAAGTTCAAAACACTCGTTCTAAGATTACATTTTGAATTATAGAATTACTATGATTCTAAGAGTGGTTAAGTTCAAGACTGTATTAATCATTTGTTTAATTTAATACAAGCTGAACAGTTGTTTTGGCTATGTGCTAAAACACAATATCTGTTTTGTTAAATAGTATGTTGACTATAAAATTCGGATCTCAAATCAAATTGTTGCTAGAATTAGATGCGCTAATAATTTGTTTAATTGGCTAATCTTTAACAATTTGATGAATGTAGGAACTTTAATGTTGCCTAAAAATTTTGTATGTTGGAGACGATGGATACGCATCACGATTGAATAAGTCTGCACCACGCAGGCTTCTCCATCGAATTTGGAAAATATTTCTAACTTGAAGTGTCGGTATGATCTACTCTAATCTTTCTTAGTACTTTCATGTGATGAATGTGTTAACGTTTTGTGCGTTAGATCATATGATTGAAAGTTTTAGATCATAGTTATTCTCGCTTTGAAAACTAGCATGTTTAGGATTGTTAAGTGTTTTATCATACTATGTGTATAGATATTTTGACAAATCCAGTGTTTGCAGTTTGTATGAGATTACAATTTTGCTTCTCTAAAATTTAAAATAAAATAAAATTGTATAAGATGTATAACAAATGTCTGTAACTTAGGAGAGAGCATCTCTTAATGTAGAATATGACTCTACTAGTTACGTTGTGTTTCCTCTCGTTCATTGTACTGTGTGTGCAAAGTTGAATTATAATATGTTAGTCACTATCTCATTTAGCGTTATGAAGATGATGAAGAACGAGTAAAGGAATGAACTCTTTGCTCAATGTGTTTGAGCTAGTGGAATTTGTTAGAACCATTAGAGAAAGCAAATAATTTTTGAAAAATGTGATAGAGTAATTTTGTATTAACTCTTATAAAGTGCATATATTGTCAATCGTATGTATAAGTTGAGTTTAACAAATGAGACAATTAATAATAATAGTTCTAATGGTGTTCTTGAACATAGCATAATTGGCTAAGATTTGAGAACTATATATTCAATTGTCTGTGAGGAAATGTGATCTAATTATCAAAACTGTGGGGAAAATGAAGTTAAAAGCTATTGAGTCAAAGCTTTAACATTCAAGTTGTTTTGAAATTTAGAATCACTATGAACTACATATTAAATTGTTTGTTCTTGTTAGCTCTTAGTTCTAGGGTGTGCTTTCTTTGCTGGAGGGATCGTCCATTTTAACAAAGATCAAGTCTTCGACAAGGTAGATTTCTAGAAATTAAAGCAAAGTAAAATAAAATAAACAATTTTTGTCCAACATTTTAATGTGATCGCTATATTTAATTAAATATAATCAACAGGGAACAGCTACCGTGAATTCTGGATTGCTGTTAATGGCTGTCATGGGTCTTACATTTCCTGCTGTGCTTCATTTTACACACTCAGAATTGCACTACGGAACATCAGAAATGGCTCTTTCTAGGTTTAGCAGCTGCGTCATGCTCGTCGCATATGCTAGCTACATTTTTTTTCAATTGAGCCGACAAAGCAGTCAATATTGCCCGGTTAGTAAGGCAAGTCATTTTTATCAAATTCTTAAGATTAAATATTATAGTTGTTAGAGGAGAAGTTATTAACGGCGGCGGAAAATAGGACAAAAATGTCAAAACTTACACTTGACAAAGTAGATGCACGTTAGATGCTATCTTTGAAGCAATACTGCAACGGGGATGAAGCGATCGATTTGATTCCAGGATACTACTGCGCACAAAAATGGCTTGGCTTTAGAATCTTTTAACTCATTGTCGACTGAGGTCAGATATAGGAGTATTCTCGGAAGATCGAGTAGATACAGGAAATGCCTAAACCTAATTGGCCTGCCCGAGTTGCAATCATGTTTATTGCATTAGTGATTACTTGTTGAATTAAGTTGCCATTTTTTATTAATAAATATTTTGGTGCCTAAGCTGCAGCTCTTTTCTTAATTTTGCTGTAAATGTGGCTTCTTTTGGTTTCTCGCTTATGCATACAAGTTACCATCATTGTTAAGTTTAAACATTTACATTGTAGGAAGATGGGAATAATGAGATTGGTGAATCCGAAGAACAGGAAGTGCCAGAAATAACTCAACATGAAGCAATATTCTGGCTTCTTGTTTTGACCATTTGGATTTCAATACTCTCAGAATATCTGGTTCATGCTATAGAGGTGATCATTGTTTTTACTGTTAATTATTTATGTTGTTTTCTTCACATACCAAGTTACTCTCTCTGGAAAAATTGGTTTTCTTTGATGTTGAAATGGTGTATATAAAGCTTAAATAGGAAGCTACATTTACGAAGTTTTTTTTTTATCATAAAGGTTGGCCAAAGCCCCCCCTTTTTTCATTAAAAAGTTTTTAATAAAATAGACATACCAGCGTCGGACAATGATATTCATGAAACCCACATTCGGACCATGATATTCATTGCCCTACCAAAAAATGAGTCCCCTACAGGGGTCGCTCCGGACCCCATGCAACCCCCCAAAATACATACAAGTAAATAAAAACACCCAAAATACATCACAAAAGTTCCATGATTAGACGTGTTGCCACACACAACCCCAAGAGACTCCCGGATGCGTGTACCACCCACCTCGCACCATGGAATCAACCATCCTCTGCTGTGCCTCCCCCTTCCTATGAAACAACCTGGGCGGTGGCAATGACCTTGTAGATGTCCTTGATCTTCTTTGTCTGTTCGTCACCTGCCGTTTTAGTCCAGAGCAAAATATTAGCAATAATCTTGAGGAGCAATTGGTGATGCATGATGTGACTGTGTGTGCTTCTAAAGATTCTATTGTTCCTTTCTAGCCATATACCCCAACATATAGCCTTTACCCCCGTGTCCCAAAAACAAAACTGGCTGTTTTGTAAGTGCCCCTCTTTCCACCTACCCCCCCCCCCCAAGCTTCAAGAACTGTCTCCGGACCTTCCCCGAGGATACCGAATCTGTTAAGGAGGTCTCTCCAAATGGGCCTCGCAAAGCTGCATTTGACGAGTAGATGGTCGACCGTTTCATTATCCTGATTGCACATGACACATTTAATCGGACCTTGCCAACTTCTCCTAACAAGTTATCCCGTGTTAGTATTGCGTTTCTACATGCCAGCCAGTTAAAGGTCTTCACTTTAA
Organism: Hemerocallis citrina; assembly: GCA_017893485.1. Lineage (NCBI taxonomy): Eukaryota > Viridiplantae > Streptophyta > Magnoliopsida > Asparagales > Asphodelaceae > Hemerocallis > Hemerocallis citrina. Next base: position 255,335,326 of record CM030364.1, read on the forward strand.
GTGGGGCATAAGACTTCCACACTGGATCAAAGACTCACCCCCCCCCCCCAATCGTTTAACCTTTTATACGTCGATTTAACCGAGAAAACACCCCCTTTTTCCTGTTCCCATTTAAGTTTATCCTCATGCTCGTTACCCATAGGCTTCCAATCTTGCAAGAAAGCAATGATCTCCTGTTTTTGTCTTCTAGCCTCGTTTGTCAGTCTGCCTGTGAGTCTTGGTTTCCATTCTTCATGCCTCCAATTTGAAGCCACCCGATCATATTTATCCGTAGCAAACCCGTATGCTTGCGGGAATCTCCTCTTGAGGGTAATGTTTCCACACCATTTGTCCTTCCAGAAGCAGGTCGATTTTCCATTTCCAATTGAAGAAGTTACCCCGGAGATGAAGATGTCTCTAGAGTTAGTCACCCCTCTCCAAAACCGGGATGCTGAATCCTTGTTTTTTTGTTTCTGGTGTATGCAGTCATTCTTCAAATAAGATGCCCTTATCATTGTACCCCATTTAGTCTTCGTTTTAGTTTTGAGTTTCCACCACCATTTGCATAACAAAGCTTGGTTCATTTGACGAATATTGACTACCCCTAAACCTCCAAACTCTTTTCGTCTGCAGACTATGCCCCATTTGATTAAAGCATATCCTTTCCCTTCTCCCGCCCCATGCCATAAGAACCGGCGCCTAAGTCTGTCAATTTTTTTGACCACCCATACCGGAATTTGGTAGAAAAACATAAAGTATAAAGGTATAGAGCTGACCATGGAATTAAGCAAGATCAGTCTTCCACCAAATGTCAACATTTTTCCTTGCCACCCCTCCAGCCTATTCGCGATTTTGGCAATGATGCCATGCCAATTCCCCCTCCTAATGTTCCCGGTTCCGATCGGCAACCCCAGGTATTTAATTGGAAGTGTCTGGATCGTGCAGTTAAGAAGATTTGCAATACTGTTCCCCGTTTCCCCCGATTCCCCTAAGAAAGTAATGGAGCTTTTGTTATAGTTCACTTTTAATCCCGACCAATCTTCGAATAAGTACATGCCCCATTTCAGGAGCGCTGCTTGCGTAATATCACACTCCCAAAAAATGACTGTATCATCCGCATATTGGATATTCATAACTGCAGAGATGCCCCTCCTCATACCAAGACCATTGATTAAACCATGATGGCGATAGGCTCGCAACATACTATGCAATCCGTCCCCTACCAGGATGAACAATAGTGGTGACAGGGGATCCCCTTGTCTTAGACCCCTTTTACATCTGATTTTCTTGCCCGGGTCCCAATTAACCAGCACATTGAACTTGGAAGTAGATAGCCAATTCTGAATCCAACCTATCCATCGGTTACGTACCAAAGCCTCTTCTCTGAAGGATCTCCAACAAGCATTTCCATTCGACCTTGTCATACGCCTTCTCGAAATCTAGTTTTAACATGAAGCTCGCCTTCTTACGTCTCTTCGTGTCCTGAATGACTTCCTACATTTACGAAGTTGAATACATGAAATCACAAGATTATATGAAAGTGCTTACTTTTGCTAGGTTCTTTGTGTATTGAAGGCATTTTTATACTTCTGCAACAGAATATATCAGTGACTGACCAATATCTATCATCTCTCATTGTGTTTTCACAGGGTGCATCGAAATCGTTGAGCATTCCAATGGCATTTATTAGTGTGATTATGCTACCTATTGTAGGAAATGCTGCGGAGCATGCTAGGGCAATAATGTTTGCCATGAACGACAAACTTGTAAGTTTTCAAGGGCATACCCATTTATTTTGTGAAAAAAATATTTATTTATTTATTTTCCTTTTCAGGACATCTCGTTGGGGGTTGCAATTGGATCATCTACACAAATATCGATGTTTGTGGTAATGTATTAAACAATTTTAGAGCCTCAGTTATCCTACTTATCTGTAGCATCCCCCATGTTTTTATGAGCAGCAGGGAAATCAATGCGTTTTTGCTTTCTATACATGTTTGTCTGAAATAATGTTCATATGAATCATGGAGAAGGATTTTACATTTCTTTGTCATAAAATCGATTATTGTTCATGTGCTTTGACTGTAAAAAGATTTGATGAATTCAAATAGATGAATAAATTAAGATTCATGTATAGTACTTTACGGTTATTATATTATTAAGATCCATGATTTAGTAATCTAATGGTGATGATTATGTAATTGTTTTACATATTATGGTCATTAGTCATGACCATATCTCTAAAGATAATATAGCACAAATACATTGATCTTATATCATGCACACTTTCTAGTAGTATAACTACATTACACTTCCATTTATTCAAAGCCTATTAGAAAATTAAGACAAAAGAACCGCACAAATTGATACACAAGTATGTGCTTGAACATATTCCTAACAGTATAATTACATATAATGCTTCCAAATATTGAAAGCTACTATCAAACAGTTACACGTTTTGTCACTCAGTATACGAATTGGCATGCCTCTACAAATTACAATTGCTTCTTGTATCTTAACTCTTGAATGTGAAACATCTGCAGTAAGTCTTGTTTTGTCCAAGGCACTAGTTTGAAATTTTTTTCTCCGCTAAAATAGTTTTTAGAGTACAAGTGAAAATGAATACTTGCAGAAACCTTTCAGGACAAGTGAAAATGAATTTTGGCTTTGAATTGAACCATGCATTTTGTATATGTTGATTTCCCCTTCAAGAAAGAATTTGCAATTGCTAAAATGTATGCATGTTTGCATTGCAAAAAGGTTAGTGAATTGTTATATGCAGATTCCATTTTGTGTGGTGGTTGGTTGGATTATGGGGAAGCAGATGGACTTGAATTTCCAGTTATTTGAAACGGCAGCTATCTTCATTACGGTGCTGGTTGTGGCAATCATGCTTCAGGTGCTTTCTGAAGTCCACAATTTATACTTCCACTTTCTTTTGTCTTTCCATTTTCGGTAGCTCCCTTGAGCTGTACTTTTTGGATTTTTTTTTATTTGTTCATCTCAGTTATTCGAGTTTATATCTTTCTCAGGATGGTACTGCAAATTATATGAAGGGTCTAATGCTCATCCTATGTTATCTCATAGTTGCTGCCAGTTTCTTTGTACATATTGATCCTGCAACAGGTATGATTCATGATATAATTATTTATGACTGTCTTGTATGTCTCTCAAGCTTTCTTGTAAGTTATCATGTAACTATTCTAAACCCTATCGGCGTTTAGAAAAAATACTATAATTGTTTAGTAGTCTCTGCAAAATCTATCTGATTCCAACAAGCTAAATGGCTTAAAGCTTCATCTTTTATATGCTCATGACTTACAAAGATATCGTATCATTACATTTGGTTCACACTTTTTGCATATTGACAGATCAAGCTTTTGCATCTAAAAGAACAACCCTCTAAGTACCTGTAAACTAGGAAAGAATCTAGATGAACAGACAATGATCGCATTTTTCTTTGTAGAATTCCATTCATCTTTAAACATGTCAAATTTAAATGGATCTTCATAATTTTCTATCTAAAATTAGTATGAGAAATTGAGTATAGCAATGTGATATTCTTACTTTAAATGCCATTGGCTGCCAATTAATGATCTGTAAATTTGGTTAATCTTACAGTTGATGGTCAAAGATGAAAGAAGACAGCAGCTGCGGTTTAAATGGATCGTGTCAACTCGATAATGGATGCGACAGTTTTGTAGCTGAATCTATGTATACTTGTGATAGTTACTCAGGAACAACTTTATTAGTTTGACAGTTCCAGGATTTGGAGGAACTAGGTGATGTACATTATGTAATAGAGGGAGATAGACTAATATCAAGTTTTAGCTTGACAAGTACAATGCATACAACGCCGCGACAGTTCATATATAGCCTCCATTTAATTGTACCCTTTGTAGTGCGCGACAGTTCATATATAGCCTCCATTTAATTGTACCCTTTGTAGTGCCCGACTGTTCTGCTAAGAAGCGGAACAACTGTAAGTTTGAACAATATATTGATCAAATACTACGGAAAAACTAGCAATTTCATCTCTCTCTCTCTCTGTCTCTGTGTGTGTGTGTGTGTGAGTTTGTTGTAAGGAACAAGCTGAAGCTTTGATACCACTTGTTAGGCACTGAGTTATGAGACAACTGGTTCAATAAATAACCAAGCAATGTAGACCAAAACCAAACACAGAAGCACAAAATTTTGTTTGGCGAACCTAATATGAGGGAGAAATAACCGAGATATATTCAAATAGAGAAGACACAAGAGTTACAACACTCTCACCAAGAATCTATCTATTTCTCATGCCTCACTAGAATATACCATGTTGTTTTACATTGGAAAACTCTCAAAAGAAATACTCGCACACCTCTCCATGGAGGCCATTACATTGTTATATAGAGACCTAGATAAATTGATGAGGACATCTATTCTGTTTAGTTTAGTATTTTATTTCAGTATCATATTTGTTTTTGGCAATTATAGCCATATGTAATCTTTCTTTTCATACATTAGAATATTTTTGAGATTTTTAGAATATTTTGATATTTGTATCAAGATTTGTTTTGAGCCTATTTATAGGCCTTGAGATTAATGAGAAGTCATGCTATTCTTGATTTTAAAAAATATTGTGTTGAGTTTTGCTTTTCATCTCTCTTTTTGTGTGATACAATTGATATCTAATTATTAGGATTTGTGATAAATCCTAATAAACTTTTAGGGTTTGTGATAAACTATAAAACTACCCCAAAATTTCAAATCCAATACAAATTCCTAACCTTAATTTTCCAAATTAAAAATCAAACCTTAATCCCCAAATATAATTACCCAAAACCCTAATCCCTTACTCCTCTTCTTCTTCCTCCAAATCCCAACCCGTAACCCCTCCTTCAACCCACTCCTCGTCGCCCCACAGCCATCTCCGCAACTCAACCCCGCAGCCATCGTCTTCCTCATCCCAGCACCCATCGAAACCCTCGAAACCCAATACCACTCCTTCGTCATCCCCATTGATCTCCTCCCTCACCCCGCCATCGACCTCCTCCCCTCACTCAGATTCGCCGCCCTAACTTCCCCCTCATCCAGTCGAGCCGCCATCAGCTCAACCTCAACCCCATCGAACCCCGCAGCTTCCTCTTCCCTTCGACTGCAGCATCCGCAATCGAAACCCTCGCTACTGATCAACTTCCGGCAACCACCTCTGCTTGACGCCGTCCCGTCGTGCCGCCGTCCCGTCGTGCCGCCAGCCATCGCCAGATCCAACCACCAGTCATTCCAATAGTGGCTTCATCTTCGATCGTCCCAGTTGTTCTTCGAACCCCCGGTATACTCTTTCCATTTTTAAATATTTGTGTTATACTGCTTTATCCTCTCTATCATATTATACGATATTCTGTCGTCCACAAATATTGAGATTGAGTATTCTACTTGCCTAATTATTGTACAAATCAATATTGCATCTTTTACTTGCTAAGAATGCGTAGAGATATAATCATTGATTGTTAGAACTGAATTATTAATTGGGCATGTTAAATTTTATTCAATTCTTTAAAATCCATCAAACCGATTAACTATTTAAAATTCTAACTTTGATCCGCACTACATGTTGGTAAAATTAATCCTTTAAGATTCTTGAAAATTCTTTATTTAGGATTACATTTTACATCATTTTGGTATCAGAGTGAAGGTTCTTAAAACTCTAGTTCTTGCATTATTTAGGCATTATTTTTGCATTCATCGTTTAGAGTCTTTTATTATTTTTTCTTTCGTTATTTTAGATCACTTCAGAATTGGGGAAAAAAAAACTTAATTGCATTTAGGACACATTTTTTTTTTCTTCCAAATTTCATCATACACACGACCCCTAGTTTCCACCGTTGGTGAATGCGTCTTCGCAGACCATCACAGATCCTGTAGAGCCTTTCTTGTCCCTCCCAAACCACCAAATTAGGAACCCTAGACCTCCGCAAGCCCCTCCACAAACTGAGATGGACAACTCTGATATTTCCGCTACCCTAGCTGCCATTCAAGTAACTCTTGCAAATATCAATTAGAGACTTGAGAAAGTAGAATTAAATCAAACTGTTGTCCCTGAGCTTCATGCTAATCGTCAGATCCCTCAAGGGAATGTTCGTGACGATCGACGTCAAGAACGTGACCCTGACGAACAATATAAGAAGAACATTAAAGCCGACGTTCCCCATTTTGAAGGCCACATGGAGCGCCAAGCTTATCTCGATTGGATACATGCCATGAACCACTACTTTGTGTGGTTTGACATGAGCGAAGCCCTGAAGGTTAAATTTTGTATAATGAAATTGACGGGTAAAGCTCAACAACACTGGACCAATCTTGAACATGCCCGTAGAGGCCGAGGCCTGACACCCATAGCCACTAGGGAAGCCATGAACGAGAAGCTCACTGAGAGATATGTACCGTTATCATTTCACACCCGATTGCTAGATTTGTGGAACCAACTCTATCAAGAAAGCAAATCCACACAAGAATATGTTGATAAGTTTGATGACTTTCTTATTCAATGCAATGCCTTAGGTATAGAGAGTGAAGAACAAACTCTCTGTAGGTTCAGAGTGGGACTACGAGCCGACCTTAGGAACGAGCTAATTTATAGAAATATGGACTCATTAGTGGCAGCCTACGCCCTTGTCCTCGATATGGATTCCCTTAAAGTAAGTTCCCATTACAAGTCCAGCGATTCAATGGATCATTCCTCTAGAATGACCCTTCCTGATCTCTCTAGACCTGAGCATTCATCTTCTCAGCATCCCAATAAGTCTTACCCAAGCAAGCACACTTCAAATCCCTATTCACTTAGAAATGACAACATGGGTAAGAACACTGAAAGAGACTACTCTAAAATTGATCCTCTCACTAAGTGCTATAAATGTAAGGGATACGGCCATGTTGCTAGCAACTGTCCCAACCCCAGTAGGATCAATATAGTAGAGGGTATCGTTGTCATTGCTGATGAGCCCGATAATGAGTTTACCTATGAACCTAATGTAAGCGATGACTTTGATGAAAAGGGGGATGACCAGACTCTCAATTGTATTCAGTCTATTCAGTCACCTCCATTGAGTGTACCTGAGACCCATTCTTTCCCAATTAACTTGGCATCCTATTGATTTTATCCATGTGTTATAACATCCTAGAGTCACAGAGTCTGCACCTGCAGTTGCATATCACATTCATGACTTGCATAGAGAAATTTCCAAGAAAATTAACGAGAATAATTTTAACTACATATTAATAGAAGATACTAGAAGGGAATTTATAACTCTTGATGTTGGTGGCGAAAAGATGGTTCGGATTCGTCCAGAACGGTTTCCATCTGGATCCGTTAAGAACTTGAACATTCGTACTGCAGGCCCATTTAAGATTCTTCATATAATCAATGATAATACCTATGTCGTTGACCTTCCTGAAGGCTTTGGCATAAGCAAGACTTTCAATATTGAGGATCTAGTACTCTGTGAAGGCTCAAATTTCCACCCTAGAAATTTTCTTATAGATGAGCCTACCCTACAGCCTATTGGTGAGATTCCTACATTTACCACTCTACCTGATACTATTTACCCATCGACAGAAGAACTGAATAATATTTTAGATGATCAGATAATCTCTACAAGAGATGGTGGTATGTACAAGTATTTGGTGAGGTTGAAGAACAAGCCGAAGTTGGATGACACTTGCAGTAATCGCGAGGAGCTCCCGCAACTGGATCCAGATCTTTTGGAGCACCATGACAGGATCACTGGTTTTGACTCGACTGGGTCGAGCTCTCTCCCACCCAGAAGAATGATGAAGACATCTATTCTGTTTAGTTTAGTATTTTATTTCGTACCATATTTGTTTTTGGCAATTATAGCCATATGTAATATTTCTTTATATGCATTAGAATATTTTTGAGATTTTTAGAATATTTTGAGATTTGTATCAAGATTTGTTTTAAGCCTATTTATAGGCCTTGAGATTAATGAGAAGTCATGCTATTATTGATTTAAAAAAATACTGTGTAGAGTTTTGCTCTTCATCTCTCTTTTTGTGTGATACAATTGAGATCTAATTATTAGGATTTGTGATAAATCCTAATAAAATTTTAGGGTTTGTGATAAACTCTAAAACTACCCCCCAAATCCCCAAATCCAATACAAATTCCTAACCCTAATTTCCCAAATTAAAAATCAAACCATAATCCCCAAATATAATTACCCAAAACTCTAATCCCTTACTCCTCTTCTTCTTCTTCCTCCAAATCCCAACCCGTAACCCATCCTTCAACCCACTCCTCGTCGCCCTATAGCCACCTCCGCAACTCAACCCTGCCGCCATCATCTTCCTTATTCCAGCACCCATCGAAACCCCCAAAACCGAATATCGCTCCTTCGTCATCCCCGTCGATCTCCTCCCTCACCCCGCTGTCGACCTCCTCTCCTCATCTAGATCCGCTGCCCTAACTTCCCCCTTCAGTCGAGTCGCCATCAGCTTGACCTCAACCCCATCGAACCCCGCAACTTCCTCTTCCCTTCGACTGCAGCAACTGCAATTGAAACCCTCCCTGCCGATCAACTTCCGGCAACCACCTCCGCTCGACGCCGTCCCATCACGCCACCAGTCATTCCAATAGTGGCTTCATCTTCGATCGTCCCAATTGTTCTTCGAACCCCCGGTATACTCTTTCCACTTTTAAATATTTGTGTTATACTGCTTTATCCTTTCTATCATATTATTTGATATTCTGTCGTCCACAAATATTGAGATTGAGTGTTCTACTTGCCTAATTAGAGTACAAATCAATATTGCATCTTTTACTTGCTAAGAACGCATAGAGATATAATCATTGATTGTTAGAACTAAATTATTAATTGGGATTGTTAAACTTAATTCAGTTCTTGAAAATCCATCAAACCGATTAACTGTTTAAAATTCTAACTTTGATCCGCACAATATGTTGGTAAAATTAATCCTTTAAGATTCTTGGAAATTCTTTATTTAGGATTACGTTTATATAAGAAATTCTATGTTGTAGTCTTGATCCAACAATGTATGATATACCTTGAAAAGAAACCCACAGGATATGAGTTGTACGATCTAACTTGGAGAAGGAGTTAGGTTCAATCAGATCCACCAAGGATCGCCCCAATATTGCAGTCGTTGTTACTTGCAATTGACTGCTCAAAAGAGAAGTTGACTGCACTGGGATTCGAGACCCATTTGCTGATTGCAATCAACTGCTATGAATAGCATTCGATTGTCACTCCTTCATTAGCCAGAAACAACAACCCTTCCTGCTTCCATCCTTCGCTTCGAACTTTTTCTCTCTTCGCTCTATTCTCTTCATATTGAACCTAGTATGCAAGACATAAACCCAACATATGGGTGTACTTGCACTTATTTCCCTTAAAGTATATAGGATTATAAATGCATGAATTCGGCATCAGAGGCATAAAGGCAAATAAAGATTTGTGTAGGTTAACATATAAATTTGAGATTCTTAGTACAAAATATATGTAAAGTTTAGATTAGCTTGGGACTAATTGATGTGTCCCAAACGAGTTGCAAACAAGCAACCATTTCCACTAGAGAATATAAAGAAAAACAGGTTTACAAGCACTCAAAATCTCACCCTCTAGTGTAGGGTTTAATCTTCTCTCTAATCTCTCAAGAACGACAATCTAAATTCTCTCTTAGTGCTGGAATAACCCTAATAATAGTACACCATATATAGGTTTACAAAGAAATAGATCTCGATCGTAGATACATCTTCTGAATTTGGTGCCATTGCGGTTGACTGCTATGAGAGTCAAGGAAGTCAGAGAGCTCGGTTGTAGGTTGTGGACAACTGCCCTCCTTGCAATCAACTGCTCTTTTAGTCGAGAGCTGTTGCCACTTGCGAACGACTACAAATAAATGCAGTCTGTCAAGTGTTTTGTTGTTGTTGCTATTACTGCTGCTTCTTCTACCCCTTTGCTTGCGTATTGGATTCATTAATCCCAACAATCTCCCACCTGGAGACATATACAAAAAATCTCTAACCTTTTCTTCATTTCTTTCTTGGCCTATTCGAGGCATGTGCCTCTGCGAGTCTCCCATAAATCAACTTGAAGACAATCCAATAGTAGCATAGCAAAATTGATGCTTCTTGGTACCACTACATTTATGAGCATACCGACCTGATTCTTTGTACTTTGATAGCTTCAATCACTTCTTTTCAACTGTGATCCTGATAAAGTGAGGCCTCATCTTTATGTACTGAGTCCGAGCATGGAACGCCGAGTTCTCTGCCAAGAATGCTTCACTCTTATAGTCACACCATAGATCCCCTACGAGTTGCTTTCTACGCAACTATCCCATGAGTTCTGAAATCCATAACATGTCATACGAAGACTCTGTAAGTTTCATATATTCTGACTCTGTCGTTGACTGCACTACAACATTCCATAACTCAGAAGCCTAACTCATAGCTGCACCATAAACTGTGAACGCATATCCTGAAGTATTTCTACAACCATCACGATCACCGCAAAAGTCTACATCGACATAACAATGTATTCACAATGAACCACCCCCAAAACATAGAGAATGATTTGAATTACCTACAAGTTATCTAAGAATCAACTTCACTATATGGCAGTGCCCTTTACCTGGATTCTTCATATACCGGCTAACAACTCCCACTACATGTGCGATATTTGGCCTTGTAGACACCATCATATACATAAGACTACCAACGGTTGAGGAATACGGAACTGTAGCCATTTCGTCCATTTCTGGATTTGATGTAGGACACAAGTCCATAGACAACTTGAAGTGTGCACGTAAGGGACAAGTAACCGTCCATGCACCATCTATATTGAATGTTTCAACACTTCCTTCACATAGTCTGCTTGTGACAGCCAAAACTTCTTACTCCGCCTGTTTCTAGTATTTTCATGCCAAAAATTTGCTTTGCCTCCCCAAATCTTTCATAGGACGCAATGTACAACTACATGACAGACAGAGGCATCATGTACTTCGTCAAGTTTTGGTCAAACATATTTGGAACGAATATGGAGATGATGAGGATTAGCCAAAATCTTTCGATATATTCATGATATGCGTATGTCCTTATAATATATTGTATGTAAATTTCATTTCAATCAATTAATAAAAAAATCTCATTAAGAAGTCATTTCTTGCAATGTTTTTTCCCCCCTTCATATTACAAAATAATAATAAAACAGAAGAACTAACTAATAAGCAAATAAGCATGATATAGAAGATACGACAACATATATATTTTAATCAAATACTACTTTATCCCAGATGGTAACCTCTTTTTTGCTTTATTTTATTTGTCGACACATGAAATAATAACGTTAAGTATCAGGTGAGCTAGTGAGATCCATACTCATTATACGATCTGCTTCCATTCTTTCTTTCAATTCGTAATCTTTTTGTTTCATCGCCATCCTCCTTTCCTGCATCTCTTTATAAAAAGAGTAAAAAAATTTCGTCTCTTCGACCATTGCAGCAAAATTGGATGATTCTGCGTTTCACTTTTTTTTTTCTCTGCTTTTCGGCCAGGTGGTCGAAAGAGGGGTGTAGGTGCATCGATGTCAACTAGTATATCAGAGTCTTAGTCAACGGTTGTGGGCGAACGTGTTGTACTACCACCTTCCTCGGAATTGGAAACTCGGGACTGGTTCGAAAATTTGAGTTGTACGCAAGGAAAATTTAGGTTGATCTTTAAGAATTTCGTAACACTCTTCGAATTTGAAGGCTTTCCTAGTTGTTTGTCACGGACCTTTCACAATTAATAAATATGGTTTATAATTAAGTAATAACAATTTTGCAAACAATAAATTCTTAATGAACCACATAAATTAAACACACCTTATCCGACTCTGTAGTTCCGCTTGTCGTTCTATTTGTGACATTGCTCAACTTCGCACTGTACAAAGCAACTTCTTTTGAAATTGTTGAGAATCGTCTGGAAAGGGAACCGGTTGTTCTATCGGTTGTAGTGCCTAAGAGACTCATAAATGTTAGAAAAATGCGACCCAAAATTGTGTCCCGGATTGATCGCTATCGATCAACGGATCTTGGGTGATAGCAACCCATCTTTGAGACAAAATAACATCTTCAATACCGGAGTATGCTCGGCCTTTATTAGGATTCGCCATGATATCGATTAACAAACACCGAAATAAGGAGATAGAGAAAGATGATAAACAAAATAAAAATTTGAGGAATAACCGAACGAAAACTAAAATGTTGTGTTTGGAAATCATATGAAAACCACACACAGTGAGAATGATTTTTATAGCCATTTTTTTAACCCGTTGTGTAATTTGAATAAATTAGTCGTTGGAATTGGAAATGTGAACGTTGAATGAGAAGAGGGTATTTAAGTAATTCAATAAAGTATTTAAACAAATTTTTAAAAATCATCTTTCGTCGCATTATTATTTGGGGAATTATTTTGTGGGACGGGAGAAGATTTCCCGTCTAATATATTTTTTAAAAAAATATCGATCAGATGGGAAATGATTTCCTGTATGATCAATTTTTTTTATAAAAAAGTCGGACGGGAAATCATTTCCCGTTCGATACATTTCAATTTTTTTTAATAAAAAGAAGCGACAATAAATGATCTTTCATCCTGTAATGCCCTGAATTTTCATTCATGAAAATTAGTTATTTATTTCATTATTTTGCACGTAGTGTGCACGTACCATTTTATGAAATTTTATAATGAATGATGAGTACATGTCTATGTATATATGTTTGCTAAATTATTTATTTTTAAAAGGGTCCTTGTTTCAAATAAACTTAAGCCCAAAATCTAAATTATTTATTTTGTAAAAGTTAATGTTTTGGCCCATTAATTTAAGCCCAAGAATTAATTCTCTTTTTTAAATAACAACTTGTAAAGTAAAACTCTTTTAAAAGATTATTTTGTAAAAATGTATATGTACAAGTTTGTTTATATGGAGACTAGAATAGCACGTGCATGCAACATAGTGTGCATTGCACACTATTCTTTCCATGGCTGGTTTTTTTTAATCTTTGGAGGGAATTGGAATTTTCAAATGGAGATCATGCATGGGTGGTTACTTAGTTGTGGGTAGTTAATGCAACTCCTACTTTCATCTTAGCCCTCCATCTCATAACCATCCACTAGATCCTAGCCCTCCATTTTACCCAAAGTTTGTGTATAAATACCCCCCCCCCCCCCAATTAAGTGTAATCTACAAAAAAAATCTATTTGAAAAGAGAAAGATATATTTGCAAGAGAGTTGTGAGTGTGATTAGTCTTGGGAGGCCGGCATTACTTCAGAAGATTCTCGGTGGCAAGGAGCAAGGAGGAGGAGTCACATTATCACTAGAAGGCTTTTCGGGATTTCGTTTATTTCGTCAACAAGGTAGGTGTTTCTCAGGACTTCTAATATAGAGATCATGCTAGGGCAATTTTGATTGTTATCATGCTTGTGAAATGTGGATTGATATGGTGATCATTATACTAAAATGCGTTGTGCTATACTTAGTATGAAAGATGTGAATGAATGAGCGGAATTAATGAAATTTAAAAGATCGGAACTGACCTGTATAGTCGATCGGTCATGTGAATAAGTCGACAGGTACGAGGTGGATGTTTCCCATGACCTCTAAATTAGAATTCATGTTAAGGTCGAGGATTTAATTGTGTAAGTATGTGCAAACTGAAGTGATAGAATGATTGCTAAATTGATATCTCCCATGCTGTACATAGTGTAGAAATTATGAACTGATGAAAAAGGACTAATAATAATTAGAGAACTGGAAATGACCTTTACAGTCGACCGGTCGTATGAACAGTCAACTGGTATATTGAAAGAAAATATATACAGTTCGGATTTTCATGAAACGACGTACTTTTTAATGTGAATTATTAACTTGATGTTCTAGCATGTTAAATTGGGATTAGTAGTCATCTCCATGAGTAAATGATGAGTAAAAGGAAAAATATATGATTAGTATTTCCTTTTGAGAAAAGAAAACACTAGTTATGTGGAATTTACATTTAATCGAAAACTATGTTGTGATGTTAATAAACATATAAGAATTTTATGTTTATGTTGGCATGAGCACATTGTAGTGTGACAAAAAAAAATGATGTGAGAACAGAATAAAGAGAGAATTCTTTAAATTGAAAATTTAATCTGCTTAGTCGACCGAATGTATGTAACAGTCGACTGTACTGAACTTGAAAGGTTACATAATTGAACTCTGCTTAACAGCCGACTGGGTTGATTGACAGTCGACTGCACTGTAAATGATATTGAAATTTTGAACGCTGCAGAACAGCCGACTGGCCATGTGCAGCAGTCGACTCTTCCGAGTAGTTTATTGAAGGACTTTGTTTGACTGAACAAGTCGACTGGATGAGTTCTAAGTCGACTGTTCAGAGCACTTTTTGACATCTCAGAAATTCTATGAATTGTTTTATGATAAAGATTGTGAATCTTATGTTGAATATTGGTTGTGACAGTAAACTCTATTTGTCTTTGCATGAATTAATATGAAGTGAATCATTTATTTGAATTTATGAAGGTTATAATTGTGGAACTATGAACATTAAAAAGAAAATCCATGGTGATTATGAAAAATGAACTCATGAGCTGGAAGGGCTCAGATTATTTTTTAGTAATTGTGAATTGGAATTGAAACAAAAGAGTAGCTAAGTCTCCCCCGGCAATTGGAAAGAAATGAAATGAAATTTGAAATGAAAGACCAAGGTTGGTCATGTTTGAATAAATGAATAAGTCTGGTTTAGTGGAGAGGCTAACTCTAGTGCTTTGATTTTGTTCATGATTCTATTTCATTAAAATTAAGGATTAGTGACATAGTGAAGATGTGATGAAAGTAAGAGAAAAACACCGAGTATGAGGGCCATTGGATTAGCGGCGAGAGCGTATCCCAGGATATCCCATGATGAGTAAGGGCGAGAATACTGCTCCAGAGTACCATCCCGGTGGCGACACTCGTGGGATGTTTGAAGACTACGGGATTACCACAGGATGTCTGCATGATGAGTCATGTGTCAGTGCGTTGGGATTCCCTCCAGGGCGCCTAGACATGAGTTCGTAGGTCAGAAAACATCTAGGATACTTACCGTAGTTACAGTAGTAGAGTAAGTCATGACGAGGGATTGAACCCTACAAGATGAAGTACGATTAAGGGCTTGCCCTCGGACCTATGTAGTATGGGATGCATAGAATCCGAACAAGTGCTCATTAGTGTCATATAATATAAATAATTGCATTAAGGACTAAGTGTGCAATCACAACACGACATCAATGGGGTATTCCCTTTAATTTGATATGTGAACAAGTTTGTGATTTGTTAAGAAATGAGAATCGTTATACTGTTTCTGGCATAGAGAGGATAACCATGTATAATTATCTTCGGTTGAATAAACTGACGTACCCACAGTTTTATATGCAGAATAATTGGTTTGATAAAGGTTAAAGGAAAGCCAATGCTCGAAGATCATTATTTATTGCTGCATCTTTTGTATAATGTTATAATTGTTTCCGCTGTCATTACATGTAAATTATTGATGTATATGCTTCCGCTGTAAAATATAAAGTGTAAAATCTCTTGTAACTCTGATGTAAAATGGAAAGTTTTCAATTCCTTGTAAAATTGTACCGAATGAGACGAAAAGATCCTGTAGAACTCTCGAATTCAGTTGTATTTAGGATTCGGGATGTTACACATCCGATCCATTTTTTAAAATAAAATGAATGGACAAAAGATCATCATTCGTCTCCTATATTTTCAAATTCCTATATCTTCTACCAAATATAGCCGACCATTGTTTCCCCAAACCCAAAATTTGGATATTTAGCCAACGACTACAACTCAATTTTTCCCAAATTTTGCAAATTTGCAAATTTAGCCAACGACTACAGATGCTCTAATCAACCAAAAATAACTGATTTTTTTTATATGCCACTTTTTGAAACGATTTGCACTTATAGGATAGTTGACAAAGTATTTGCGTTCGTGGACTCAACAACTAAACTCGCCATTGTATCATGCTCGCCGTTGGAACACGGCGAGTGTAGCTTTTTTGTTGAGAAACTCGCCGTTCCTAACGACGAGTTTATGAAGACTCGTCGTTCCCAACGGCGATGACATTTATACTAGACTCGCTGTTGGGAACTGCGAATTTAGTTCAAAATTTTCAATGAAGACTTGCCGTTTCCAATGGCGAGAACATTTACACTAGACTCACTGTTGGGAACGACGAGTTTAGTTCCAAAAAAATTATATGGATTTTTTTCCCGAAAATTCACTAAGTCCAACCCTCTATGAAATTACCTATATCATCGCTGTTTCTAGCAGCGAGTCTAGTATAAATGTCCTCGCCGTTGGAAACGGCGAGTCTTCTTTGAAAATTTTGAACTAAACTCGTTGTTACCAACAGCGAGTCTAGTATAAATATCATCGCCATTGAGAACAACGAGTCTTCATTGAAATTTTTGAACTGAACTCGTCGTTGGGAATAACGAGTTTCTCAAAAAAATTAGCACTGAACTCATCGTGTCCCAACGGCTAGCATGAAACAACTAAACTTGCCATTAGGAACGGTGAGTTTAGTTATTAGAGTTCACGAGTACAAATATTTTGACAACTGTATCTTTTTGTAAATAGTTTTGAAAAGTGGCATATAAAAAGGTTGCGTTTGGTTAGTTATTTTGAAAACAGTTTTCTGAAAAGAGTTTTCTGAAAATGAGAGTGTAAAACCTCTTTGGTAAGTAATTTTTTTTTAAAACAGTTTTTTGAAAATGAGAGTATTATGTATGTATAGGTTTGGTCATATGTATATACTGTATATAGTATATATACTCTGATACATACATGTTGTATACATATACATACATACTAATATATAATAATATAAAATATTTTATTATAATAAACATATTTAATAATATACATATATATAATAATATATAATAATTATAATAATATATATGTAACAATAATATATTCAAATTATATATTAAACAATTTATTATAATAATAATAAATTATATAATAACGTATATAATAATATATAATAGTAATATATAATAATAATAATATATATTATAATAATAATAGACTATTATAATAGTACATATAAAATAGTATATATAAAATAATAGTATATATAAAATAGTATATATAAAATAATAATATAATATAACATATATATATAATAATAATATAATATAATAATAGTACATATAATAATAATATAATATATTAATAGTATATATAATAATAGTATATATAAAATAATAATATATTATAATAATTGTATATTATATTAGGTTTGCCCGTTGACACGTGCCTACGGCACGTCTTCGGAATGGTGCACCTTGTTTGATCATATAAAATAGTTTTGGAGATCCAGCAAATTAATTGAAGTAGCAAACATATTATATGAGAAACTTTTGGGGATCCAGCAAAAACATATTATATAATTTTTTTATTTTTTTTATTATTTGAAATATTTTTAAAGTTTTTTATTTTTTTAATTTTTTTAATTTTTTAAGTTTTTTTATTTTAAATTTTTTAAAATTTTGAAAAAAAATTTATTCTCTTAATTTTTTGAATAGTAGAAGGAGGGGGAGAGAGAAAAAAAAAATAAATAATTATAGGAGTTGTTTTGGGTGGGGGGTTTGAATTTGAGTTTTGGGGAGAAACTTTTTGGAGGGAAAAATATGTTTTGTGAGGTTAGATGTAACTCCCTGTTCCAGTAGTACGTATTTTACTACGTAAATTTCTGTACTTAACTCCCTGTTCCAGTAGTACGTATTTTACTACGTAAATTTTTGTACTTCAATTTTCAGATCAGTTTTATTTTTCTCTTTGGACTCTTTACCTAAAGCCAGAATATTTTTCTGATCAATTCTATAATTTTGTAATTTTTCGATTAGAGTTTAAATACAAATTTTAAACCCCGATTAATCCTAATCCTAATCCTAATCCTAATCCTGCCTAATCCTACGCCTAACTTTCTCATTTTTTTCTCCTACAACCTAACTTCTACTGACTTCTCCTCCTTATTCCTATTTTCTAACCTAATCCCCACTAACCCCTCTCATTTTTCCACACCTAGGCTTATATTTTTCTACAGCCAACTACCCCCCTTTGATTTTTCTACACCCCCTTCTATCACTTCCTTCCTATATGAACACACACACACACATCAGAACATCCCACATCCTTCTCTTCTCTTATCTTCATATTCCCTTCTTCTCTTCCTCTGCCTCCACATCCGAGAGCAAGCAACGCCCAAGCTCCACTTCACATTCCACCTTCGAGCCAACGACTCCGCTTCTACGATCCCGTGAACCCCGAAAAATAACCCGACGCCGTGCCACCTTGTTGTTGTCGTCGCTCACCGTTGCTACCGTTAGCTACTGTCTAACCGCCATTCTTACCGCCGTTGTGCCGCCGTCCGTTGCCGACGTCGCTTCTTTTCGTGGTTAACACTACCACCGTAATCGTCACATTATAAGGCAAGTACCTTGTACACCCTTTTTGTTCTCGTACAAGCATTTTCCTTTGACTTGTGGCAAGTAGTCTAGTTATCATCATATTTTATTGTCAAACTCTGTTCTAGTCACTTGTTTCATGCTATATCAACTCAAGAGTGAACCGTTAACACATTTCGAATCGTGTTATCGAATATCGAATATTCAACCTTACTATCTCTAAAATTTCTTGACCTTGCACTAATAATTTGACCATGCTCCCAATACTGGATTGAAGATTTTCTACGTGGAAATCGTAGCCCATCGAGTCCCGAATCCAGAACATCTGACGGTTTCTCAATCGGATGTATAGATTGTGAGATATCGCGATTTTAGTACTGTCATATTGTGAATTCTGAACCTGCACGGGATTACGAATGGTATCTTGTACTGAGAATTTGACCATGTTACCGATACTGGATCGAAAAACTTTCTACATGAAAATCGTAGCCCTTCGAGTCTAGATATCCGAAACATCCTACAGTTTCTCAATCGGATGTATAGATTGTGAGATATCGCAGTTTTAGTATTGTGCCTCCGAATTTCCAGAATGCGAGCGAGACATCGAAACCAGCGAAGAATGAATTTGTACGCATCGCTACTGTCCTTAGAATGAATCGTGTGAATATGCGTTAGAACCGGAAGAGAGTCTACTTTCTAGAATCTCTGACGGAATTGGATTTGCTTTTCTGTAACAACGGAAAAGTGAATTTGAATGCAGATATGGCAAGTTGTCTAAAAATTCATCTATACATTTTTGCATATAAACCCTTTATTTTTCATAATTAATGAACTGACTGTATTATTGTTCTTGTAATAATAACTTGCATAGATATAATAGGTTGATAGAATGTATTTTATACCACTTGATAATTCCATAATAATTACTCTCGATACATGCACTTGTTTTACGTCTCATATCCATGATTACTGCCCCTGATATTTTTCTTGATTAAACTATTTGATTACACCGTTCCACTAGTCGTACCAACTGCATGTTCATAATTAATTATAAAAGAATAACAAGCCGGGGTTATAAGGGTACGGCTTAATAGTGGACAATATAGGGGAGTATACTCGGAAGGGGGCCCGTGTTTCCCGAAATAGTGATTCTTGATTCTTGATTCTTGATTACACAATTCTTGATTACATAATTCTCGATTACATGATTCATGATTACATGTCTTGATAATTACATGTCTTGATACTATCACTGGAAGACCCGAGTACATAATCCTATAGAATTCACTACTTAAGTCTAAACGTCACATGATTGATATGCACCGAACTTGTGGTATGGGACACAGGATTGTGTGCATTAGATAAGTTAATAAAACAGATAAACTCGAGATCTTCACTAAGCATGATTCTTGATTACATGACTCTTCATTACATGACTCTTGATTCTTGATTACATGACTCTTGATTACATGACTCTTGATTCTTGATTACATGACTCTTGATTACATGACTCTCGATCCTTGATTACATGATTATCGATTAACTGAGCCTAGGTTATCAATTGCTTATACCTTGAAGTCTAGAATACACTAGTTACCGTTATTACTTACATGATCATATTGTCCCAGTTCCTTGCTTACTTCCATATTGTATTTGTACTTCTACTTCTTGTTTCTTCCATGTTATATCTTGTTGTATTACCCCTTTTTCTGCTTGTTGCTACTTGCTGCCCGAAACTTGCTCTAACGGGAACTTTTCTATTTTTCTTTGAGTTAATGATTATACAGGTACTGATGGACCAGATGAGCAGACTCTCTAGATGATCGTTGCTGCTTCCTTACTACTTTATGTTGTTTTTCTTTCTGTCGCTATTTTATCTAGTTGTTATAGCGAACTGCTTATCATATTATTCTAATTCTGGCACCTTGTACTCCTGGGCATCTTGACCCGATATTGATGTATTATCCAAATGATGGTTATTCTATTTTCAGCTCATATGATTATTATATTTGTCTGCGTGAATGTGTTATAAAGATCTTGTTGAGCTTATAATTGTACAGCTTATGGATGATGTATATCATTCGCTGGGCCTCAGTTGCGTGCCTGTATTTCCGTATAGTGGGAAGCGGGGCGTGACATTAGATCTGGACCTTTAATTTTTGGGGGAATAGATCCACTTGATAGCTTTCTTTGTGTTTTATTATATAGATAATAATATGAAATAATTCATTATAATAAACATATTTAATTATATACATATATATAGTAACATATAATAATTATAATAATATATATGTAATAATAATATATTATAATTATATATTAAACAATTTATTACAATAATAATAAATTATATAATAGTAATATATAATAATAATAATAATATATATATATATATATATATATATATATATATATATATATATATATATATATAATAATAATAATAATAATGGAAAAAGGGGTATGAGCAACTTGCTCATTTAGTAAATAAGCAATTGATGATATGGCATACATGTGATTGGAAAATCATTAAATGGGTTAGTTGTCCAATGTATCACATGCATGCCACATAATCAATTGCTCATTTACTAAATGAGCAATAAAAATAATAATTATAATAATATATATGTATGTAACAATATATCATAATAATAGTATATTATATAATATTATATTTAATATTATATATAATAATAAATAATAGTAATATATTATATATTAATATATATAATAATATATAATAGTAATATATAATAATAATAATAATAATATATAATAATAATATATAATAATAATATATAATAATAATAATAATAATATATAATAATAATATAATTATTATATAATAATAATATAATAATAATAATTGTATATATAAAATAGTATATATAAAATAATAATATATTATAAAAATTGAATATTATATAATAATATAAAATAATTTATTATAATAAACATATTTAATTATATACATATATATAATAACATATAATAATTATAATAATATATATGTAATAATAATATATTATAATAAGATATTAAATAATTTATTATAATAATATATATAATAATATATAATATTAATATATGATAATAATAATATATATTATAATAATAATAGAATATTATAATAATATATATAAAATAGTATATATGAAATAATAATATATATTATAATAATAGTGTGTGTGTGTGTGTGTGTATATATATATGTATATTAAAAAATAAAAATATAAATATAATAATAATAATAATAATAATAATAATAATAATAATAATATATGTAACAAGAGAGAGGAAGGGTTAAGAAATGACCCCTTTCGATTTTTCTGAAAAGAGAAGCAAAAAAATTGGCTTCGAAAAGAGGGTAACAAAACGTTTTTTTGGTTTTCGAAAACGAAAAAGGGTATAAAACAACTATCCAAACACACCCTCAACCCTTTCACCCGCCTATAGTTCGCAGTTTTTCCTTGGGGTTCTGCTTATGGTCCGAAAATTTTGTGTCGATGTACTGAACTATTTCTTCTCATCTAAAAGTACTGCTTATTCTTGATGACTTGTATGATACTGTTGTTCGTTGAGAGATGTTTTCTAGTTTATTGAATGATGAAAAGAGAAGTATGATTAGAGATATATATATGGGCGCATTATGCTTCAAATGCCATTGCTTCTACTATACTGAACAATTCATTACTTCACCTGCAGTAACAATAAATTCAGCCATATATACATGTAGTGTACATTGATACTTTGTCAATTCTTTGTAGTGGTTTATCAGCGGTAACAATAGATATACTATCACTGATGTGTTCGTTACCATTGTGTGCAGCATATTCACTCAGTTGAGATTGTGTCGTAACAAACAGTAGTCGGACGCTGCTATTCCCAGCCTTGAGTAGCTAGCTAGGTTAAATTGAAAAAAAGTAAATTTATTTACTTTGCTAAGGGTTTTCCCCTTTCCTTTTTCTTATTCTGAAGGTTTAGATACTCAAAATTGTGAGTTGTTGCGATTCGATGGATTAGAAGAGGGAAAAGGAGGTCTTCTGTGTTGGGTTTATGTCTTACATATGATGTTGGATAAGAAGACGATAAAACGATGAAGGGATCGAGACGATTAGAAACGGAGTGGAGGCGAGAAACAGTCAGTGGCAGCAACAGCAGAAGTTGCGGTCGATCGCAACTCATGTGCGGTCGACCGACCCCCGCGCGAAGTCTTCCAGAGAGGGGGGCAGTCAACCGACTTTTTGGTGCGGTCGACTGTTCGCAGCACTGATGGGTTTCGGGCTTGAGTCAGGCAGATTCGTGAAAAGCCCAACTTGCTCTTCAAGTTAGATCGTGTGGCTCCTATCGTAGAGTTATCTCTTATGTACTATCCAATAACTATTGTAACAAGATATCAACTTAAGGTTTGTCTCTAGATCTATATAAACAATTGTAATGGCTCATAGATCCATATGATTCTATTGAGTGCCGAATAGAAGAAGAGAGTACTTCATAGAGAAGGGTGAGAGAGTTTCTCCATTGTAAGCAGCATCAAGTTCCAATAGGCTTGAGAAAAGGTCGTGGTGAGAATTGTAATATTCTCGTATTTTCTCTAGTTGAAATAATATCTCGGTTATTCCTCTCCGGGATTAAGGCGAAAGCCCCAACCGGGACAATTCTTGTGTGCTTTGTGTGATTGGTGTGATCTAGTTTGCTTGGTGGTTTGTGTTGATTGTGTCAAAGACTCAACAAGATCCTCAAATTTCTAACAAGTGGTATCAGAGCAATAAAGTTTGTGGGTTTGTTCGAGTTTCTTGGAGATGGAAGATCAAAAGACAAAAATCAAGCGGTTTGACTGTAAGATCAACTTCAATCTATGGATGGTGGACATGTATGATGTTTTTGGTTCAGAAGGACTTGCACCTTGTCCTAGAAGAGAAGAAGCCAACCGACGTGAAGCAGGAGAAGTGGGATGAGATTTGTTTGAAGGCCTTGAGTTTGATCCGGTTGCAATTGGCGGACGAAGTCAAGTGTAATATTCTTGAGGAGAAAAGTGCGGCGAGTCTATGAGCGAGACTCAAATCTGACTACTCGGGGTCATCGTTGCTAGATCGGATGTATTGGAAGAGGAAGCTATTTAGGTTCTCAATGAAGGAAGGTACCCATCTTCAAGATCATATTGTGGAATTCAATAAGATAATATCTGAACTGAAGGCGATTAACGCTGATGATCTTAGCGAAGAGGATAAAACTTTAAACTTGATTTATTCATTGCCAACTTCTTATGATCACTTGATAACTACCATGCTACATGGAAAATCAGCCAAGGAGACACTTACTGTAGCCAGGGTGATTAAGGATATAAAGGAAGATGAACTAAGAAAGGAGACTCATAAGAAAAGGTCTATTTCTTTAGGATGTTTTGCGGTGGATGGTGATACTTCAATTGGAAGGGATGCAGCACACAAGAGTGAGATTTGTTGCCATTACTGTAGAGGAGTTGGGCATTACAAGAGAGACTGTCGCAAGTGGTTAAGTCAGAAAAGTGCTACTAAAGAAGGGGAACAAGCCCATATAGTCAGCGCAACTGAGTTAGGTAATAATGACGATTATTGTCTTCTTGTTTCAAGTTCTTCAGATGTGGATTCAAGTTGGTATCTTAATTCAGAAAGTTCTTCTCATATTTGATCCGAGAGGAAGATGTTTTCTACTTACAAGTTATCAACAGGCCGTAGTGTGAGAACGGGGAGTGGTGAGATTTGTGAAGTACTGGGTGAGGGAACAGTTGAATTGGAGACGCCAGATGGTAAAGGGTTCACACTAGAAGAGGTTATGCATATTCCGCCGATACAGTAGAATCTTATATCCTTGGGTACTCTTGATGCTCGTGGCTGCAGGTACACAGCTCGAGGTGGAGTTTTGACAGTTTGGGATAGTCGTCGTAAGGTAATGAAGGGTAAGAGGGAAATTGGGTAGGGTCAGCACAACCTCTACCAGCTTTGCGGGTGCAGAAAAACTCGGCCATGTGTTTGGAAGCCCATTGTTCCTAAAACATCATCTAGTAAGCCGTCACTAGAATTACCGAATCGAGACTGCAACGTTCGAATTAGGGGTGGGCTCGGTACGGTACCGGACTTTTTGACATTGTACCATTACTGTACCAAACTAGTTCGGTTTGAAAATATGCAAACCGTTACCAACCAAAAAATTTGGTATACTGAAACTTCGGTATACCGACTACTTCGGTTGGTACGGTTCGGTATTGGTGTTATACCAAATATGATGACTTTGACTTGTTAGATAAAATTTTATGATTTAAATGTTTAGGACTCAGCTGAAAGATAAAAATGATATGATTGTGCAATATTGTACTTAAATCTTACTTTTATAGGCTCAAAGTGAGTTGCCAAGTACGTTCAAGGCATATCGAAATCAGCAATACAGATGGTCCTGTGGCCCCGCTAATCTATTTAGAAAGATCTCAGATGAGATAGTACGGAATAAGGTTAGACTTCCTTATTCTCTCTGTTTATTTATTTGGATTGCTTTTTTTAAAATAACAAGTAAAGCTCACTTTTTGTATGAATACTACATAAAGTATCTATTTGGAAGAAAATCCATTTGATATACAGCTTCTTCATTGTCTATAGGATTATAGGGCATGTTGCCGCTAAATTTGGTGTGGGGGCAAACAGATAGTATTTGTGGATTCTTAAGGAAACTGAATAGTAAACCTGTATACCTGTTCCGTCGGAGTTTGACGCTGACTCCCGCCGTACACCTGCAAAAAGTGCAAGACACCGGGGTTGTTCCCGGCTACGCACCCTCCGACGCTCAAGTTAGTAATCAGGGAAGATTATGAAAGAGCATAAATTAGCAAAAGATTGAATACCTCTTAATGGAGATGGATGGGGGGTATTTATAGGCGTCTTAGGGACTGGATTAGGAATGTAATTCCCGTGATCTGATAAGGAATATTCTCCTTGTAAACAGATTAGGAATGTAATCCCTAATTCCCAGTGGAAGGATAGGCATGAATCAGGGCCGTTGATTAGGATTTAACCAGGAACCCTAATTCTATCCCTCTGGATCGGGCTTTCTGGTGGCTGAAACCCGCACCCGATTGAGGTGGATCCGTTTGTGGACTATTGGATCTTTGACGAAGAGATCCAGTACCCATCTCAGACCCATTAGTAGGTGAAATTACCGTTTTACCCTTGGGCTTCAGGATTCGTGCCCGATTTGGACGGTTCCGATTAAACCCCATTTTTAGCCATATCACGAGCCCCCCACTCCCGAAGACTGAGCTTGATCAGCCTTTGAGGAGTAGTTTTACTGTTTTAATGGCTAGTGGAGTTGTATCGGAGCCCAAATGGAAGGTTTTGAATCTTGATGGAGGTAGTGTGGTGATTTTTCTAGTGGATTGAACTCTAAGTTGCTCCTAAGCTCTTATGGCCATGTGGTGTTCTTGCAGGAATATTATTTCAACTTTGCGAAGTGCCAATTCGTCGTTCGGGGGTCTTAGAAGATTGTTCTTGGCAATAATTGCTTGTTTGGGGACCAGAAAATGCTTCCCCACCTGTACAATTGCTTTCCAGGAGTTCTTCCTTAACTTCCCGAATTTTTAATTGTTTTTTCGCTATCTCTTGGCGGACGGCTCGGCTGTTTTCCTTCGTTGTGTGGCCTACATGTTTGTTTCACACTTCCGACCCCTTCCAGCGCTCGCTGCCCAGGAGGCTGAGGTCTGTAGGTGGTTCGGCACCTTCTTCCGAAGAAGAGAGGGACCTCGGCTAAGTTGTGAGTGCTGAGATGGAGTTCAGCGGGGTCCGAGGTAGCTTTTTTCCACGTAACAGGGTCGGTGTCGAGAGCGATCGGCAGCTGGTACCGAACCCCAATTTTTCCCCGTAACAGGGTCGGTGTCAAGAGCGCTCGGCAGCTGGTGCCGAACCCCAATTTTTTCCCGTAACAGGGTCGGTGTCAAGAGCGCTCGGCAGCTGGTGCTGAACTCCAACTTTTCTCCTGTAACAAGTTCGGTGTCAAGAGCGTTCGGCAGCTGGTGCCGAACCCCAATTTTTCCCCGTAACGGGGTCAGTGTCGAGAGCGCTCGGCAGCTGGTGCCGAACCCCAATTTTCCCCCTATAACAGGGTCGGTGTCAAGAGCGCTCGGCAGCTGGTGCCGAACTCCAACTTTTCCCCTGTAACAAGGTCGGTGTCAAGAGCGCTCGGCAACTGGTGCCAAGGTCCAACTTTTCCCTGTAACGGGGTCGGTGTCAAGAGCGCTCGGCAGCTGGTGCCGAACCCCAATTTTTCCCTGTAATAGGGTCGGTGTCAAGAACACTCGGCGGCTGGTGCCGAGGTCCAACTTTTCCCTGTAACAGGGTTGGTGTCAAGAACGCTCGGCAGCTGGTGCCGAGGTCCAACTTTTCCCTGTAACAGGGTCAGTGTCAAGAACGCTCGCCAGCTGATGCCGAGGTCTAACTTTTCCCTGTAACAGGGTCGGTGTCAAGAGCGCTTGGCAGCTGGTGCCGAGGTCCAACTTTTCCCTGTAACAGGGTCGGTGTCAAGAGCGCTCGGCAGCTGGTGCCGAACCCCAATTTTTTTCCTATAACAGGGTCGGTGTCAAGAGCGCTCGGCAGCTGGTGCCGAACTCTAACTTTTTCCCTGTAACAAGGTCGGTGTCAAGAGCGCTCGGCAGCTGGTGCCGAACCCCAATTTTTTCCCGTAACGGTGTCGGTGTCAAGAGCGCTCCGCAGCTGGTGCCGAGGTCCAACTTTTCCCTGTAACAGGGTCGGTGTCAAGAACGCTCAGCAGCTGGTGCCGAGGTCCAACTTTTTCCTGTAACAGGGTCAGTGTCAAGAGCGCTCGGCAGCTGGTGCTGAGGTCCAACTTTTCTCCGTAACGGGGTCGGTGTCAAGAGCGCTTGGCAGCTGGTGCCGAACCCCAATTTTTCCCTGTAACAGGGTCGATGTCAAGAACGCTCGGCGGTTGGTGCCGAGGTCCAACTTTTCCCTGTAACAGGGTCGGTGTCAAGAACGCTCGACAGCTGGTGCCGAGGTCCAACTCTTCCCTGTAACAGGGTCGGTGTCAAGAACGCTCGGCAGCTGGTGCCGAGGTCCAACTTTTCCCTCTAACAGGATCGGTGTCAAGAGCGCTCGGCAGCTGGTGCCGAGGTCCAACTTTTCCCTGTAATAGGGTCGGTGTCAAGAACGCTCGGCAGCTGGTGCCGAACCCCAATTTTTCCCTGTAACAGGGTCGGTGTCAAGAACGCTCGGCAGCCGGTGCCGAGGCCCAGGACTTGGCATTTTTGGCGTAGAATGCACTGCGGAGTTGGTGGATTCTGCGCAGCTGGCAGACGTGGCAGTCATTAAATGTGATGGCTTCTGAACTTCTGACAGCTCTGACGGATGAGATGCTCATTTAATGCTGTGACCTCTGAGCTTTTGTCAGATGGGACAGTAATTAATGCAGTGTACGGCTTGGCATGGTAAACAAGGCGACGATTGAGGTCGCTTCTGTCGTTTTATGTGGATGGGCCGGTAGTACAGTCCCATTAACCTCGTTTGGCGCGCCTCTCTCTATAAAACCTCACCCCCCTCTCATTTTCATTTCTCTTCTTTTGCTCAGGCGAACTTTTGTGCTAAGCGAGTGTTTTCGGTGGTCGACGTTCGTTTTCTGGTGGAGTTTCCGGCAGCTAATCTTTTAAGGTAACTTATACTTAGTTTACTTCATAAACTATGTCTCTTGCTTCTGTCTCCGAGTCGACCTCTTGGTCCGAGCCCTCCCTTGAAGTCGCCGAAGACCACACTCCGAGTCGGCCAGACAAGGGCAAGAAGGTGTTCGGCAAAGATTCGGTCGTGGAGGACCCAAAGCGTATGGGGGAGTTCGGCAGATTGCCAGGGCAACTGACGGGGCTCCACAGGGTTCAGGAGCTTCCGGAGGAGCACGCTGAGCGCATAGTTCATGGGAGGGGTAGGTCCTTCGAGGAGAATGCGGCGAGGGAGACGACGGAGGCAGACGAGACGGTGTCGATCCTTCGCGAAGAGGACTTGAGAGTGATTCGGGACTGCTTCCAGATCCCGAAGGAGTACGAGCTTATGCTGCCGGGTCCCGGGGTTAGGGCCAACTCGCCGCTGCCAGTGACCATGTGTTGCTGGCCGGTTGACGCCTTTATCGCTGGGGCCCAGCTACCTCTCCATCCGTTCGCCATCGTTGTCCTGAGTTGGTTCGGGGTCAGCCCCATCCAACTGATGCCGAACGCATGGAGGGTCATAAACGGCTTCGTACTTCACTGCCAAGCTGCTGGGATCGAGCCGGAGCTGAATGTGCTTCGGACAATCTATCGGCTACACCAAGGGAACAAGTCGGAGTACCGATACTATTTGGCTCTGAGGCACGACGGCAGGCTCGTCATATGCCCCGACTCCATCAAGCACTGGTGTGAAAAGTTCTTGATAGTGCGGAGTCCGGAGGCCTGGCCGATCCCCTCCGGTTGGGTGAAGGGGTGCCGAAGAGGGCGAGGGCGCTGCCCAAGCTTCGTGCTAAAGAAGAAGAGGCAGTCCGGACACTTCTCGATCGGCCAAAGTACGATTGGAAGGAGCTGACCGAGGATATCTTGTTCAAGGGAGGGCTCTGCCGCGTAGATCCCAGTATGCGGCTTCTTTTATGCTTTGTTTTTCATATTTCATTTTGCATGAGTTGTATTGTGCTAACGAACTTTTGTCTTTAATGCAGAGGCGATGGACTACGATGCGGTGCTAGCTTTGAGGGCGGGCCTCGCCAGTAAGGCGCCGAAGAAGCGCAAGAGGGTGGCCACCAAGTTGCCGACCCCGAAGACTCCGCGGGTGACGGCCTCGGTCGAAGAGGTGGAGACCCTCGACAGCCCGGTTGTCGTCGGTGCAGGTACCTCGGCATCGACTGGGGTCGGCGAGTTCCCCATCGCCGCAGCCCTCAGAATGACGACGCCGCCGCTGACAGTGGCGGCCGAGGAGCTCCTGACGGAGGAGCACAAAAGGATCCATATTCCGGACTGGCAAGTTCGGAAGCACGATGGATTCCTCGGCAACTCCCTGGCGAGCATGCAGGCCGTCAAGCACCTCGCTACGCCGAAGGACCGGGCCGCCATGGAGGCCGGACAAGAAGGCGACGACATCATTGAGATCGCTCGTTCGGAGGTCTCGGTAAGTGTTGGATTTTTTCTGTCGTTGAATTTCTTTAGCTATAATTTTTCTAACTCTTTCAGTTCTTCTTTCCTTGTCGCAGATCATCGTCCATTTTGGACACCTCACCGAGAGGTTGGCGGCTCTAGAGAAGGAGCTGAAGCAGGAGTCCGACCAGGCTCGGAAAGAGAAGGCTCGGATGGGGAACGAGCTCGACAAGATCAGGGTCGAGTTCGAAGGGAAGGCGACAAGGGTCGAGTTCCTCGAGGCTCAGGTCGCGAAGCTGGAGAGCGACCTTCTTCGCCAGAAGGAGGAGGTGGCCAAGCAATTGGCCGAGGCTGAAGAGGCGAAGGCTGCGGCGGTGAAGGGGGCCGAGGACGCGACCCTGGCGAAGGCGCAAGGCTTCCTCGCCCAAAACATGGCTAAGGCTTATGCCGAAGCCATCGCCCTGGTGACGAAGACGTATCCTGACGTGGACTGCTCGGGATGGAGACTGTTCTCGGGCCACGTCGAGGGCTTCGACCCTGAATCAGAGGGGGAAGAAGAAGAAGGGGAGGACGAAGCCGAGACTGAAGTCGAAGTCACCGGCGAGGTCCCGAGCACTGTGGTTACCCTGCTGGCGGTGGTGCCCCCTTCGGAGACGTCGACCCCCCCCCCCTCTCGCCGCCCTGGGAAAGAGGTCGCGCCCTGAATCCGCTTGTTTTTACTCCAGTTCTTTTTCTTTTCTTTTCTTTTTTTTGTAACGCCTAATTGTGGACTGGCCACCGCTTTTTTGTTATGAATGAAAAAACTTTTTGGGTTCGACTCTGTGTCTTCATCTTTTCCCAACAACTCTTGAAAATTTGTTTGAAAATTTTTGAAGTGTAGGACATCGGTAATGCGCTTAAAAATTTGCTGTTTGTCTCGACTTCTTTTCAGCTTGTGGTGGTAACTCAAGCCGTCGAGCCCACTCGCTCAGATGACAACGCTCGGGCCGAGGCTGGCTTAGGGGCGACGAGGCTGTGTTTGGCGAGGTGCCGAGAGAGGCTCTATGATGTCGAGCTGGGATTGCACTGAGCCGAAAGCGAGCGGAACCATCTTCAACTCATCCTAGGTCGGCGAGACATCGAGATCCGGCGTCTGGAGAGCAGGATCGCCGAGATGACCCCCTTAGGAGAGGACGAAGGTTCGTCGACCGCCTTTAGCTACGGGCTTCGGATCCAGTGCATTCGCCACAATTTGTCAAAAATAACGGCGGAGAGAGACGATCTGCTTTCTGAGATCCGCCACCTTCAAGCTGTGGAGACCGAGCTTCGGACGGAGGGAAAGGGACTAACGGCCGAGGTGGCCAAACTGACAACCGAACGGGACGAACTGACGATCGAGGTCGATGCACTAAAGAGAGCCATGGTAGACAAGAGCAACGAAGTCACTCATCTTCGGCATCTTATTGCGAGTCGCTCCGGCATCCCGAGCTCCGCGATACCCCCTCGCTTCGTGGTCAATGTCAAAGTTGACTCGTTGCGAGACCGGATCTCAGAGTTGGAGGCGAAGGTGGCTCGTCTCAAACCACGTTCGAGGCAGATCAATGTGAGGAGCACTTCGTGTACTCGCGCGGAGAGCGGTCGGGGCATCACGTTTTACGAGATGGCGACCCGTCCGCCTCTCGGCCATCCTAGCCCGGGGGATGCGCAAAGTTCGGTGGCCATTTCGTCGAGTGGGGCATCCGTCGGTGCGGCTTCTAGGAGCAGTGCCGAGGACACGTCCCAATTCGCTGGTTTGGGGTCGGGCTACGGAGGCAAACGTCGCCGACCTCGAGTGTCCTTGAAGAGGAGCATCCCTGCGCCACGGAGGCATTGATGATCATTTTTGAAGCCTTTGTATTTAGTCTAAGTGTAATGAGTCGGCATTGTGATTTTTGCTTTTCAAAGCCTTGTAATCTTGTTGTATGGAAGAGTCGCTTTGTACTGCATCCCAATTATTAATAATATTTCTTTCTCGAACTTGCATGTTCTTTGTAGCTCTGTGTAGTCGCTTTGTTTGTGACTGTGTTCATCGTGCCGAGGTCCCTGAGCTGGTCTTTTGCTCGTGTGGGGGTCGACGACATGAGTGTTCGGCCAGTGGTGCCGAGCTTATGCTTCTCGCAAACTTCGCGAGACGTGTCGAGTTTGCCTAATAGTGAGCTCGCGGAGTGGGATCGAGCCAAGTGTTTGCAATCTGAACCATCGTTAGAGTAGTTCAACGGTTGTGGGAGCAATTCCGAATGGCGAACTACTTCTAGCTCGCTTAGAAGCGAACTTGCGAAGTAGAATCGAGCCAAGTGGTGGACTCCGAACCATCGTTAGATTAGTTCAACGGTTGTGGGAGCAATTCCGAATGGCGAACTACTTCTAGCTCGCTTAAGAGCGAACTTGCGAAGTAGAATCGAGCCAAGTGTTGGACTCCGAACCATCATTGGATTAGTTCAGTGGTTGTGGGAGCAATTCCGAATGGTG
The DNA here is from genome assembly GCA_017893485.1 of Hemerocallis citrina. NCBI lineage: Eukaryota > Viridiplantae > Streptophyta > Magnoliopsida > Asparagales > Asphodelaceae > Hemerocallis > Hemerocallis citrina. Next base: position 255,367,450 of record CM030364.1, read on the forward strand.
AACTACTTCTAGCTCGCTTAGAAGCGAACTTGCGAAGTAGAATCGAGCCAAGTGTTGGACTCCGAACCATCGTTAGATTAGTTCAACGGTTGTGGGAGCAATTCCGAATGGCGAACTATTTCTAGCTCACTTAGAAGCGAACTTGCGAAGTAGAATCGAGCCAAGTGTTGGACTCCGAACCATCGTTAGATTAGTTCAACGGTTGTGGGAGCAATTCCGAATGGCGAACTACTTCTAGCTCGCTTAGAAGCGAACTTGCGAAGTAGACTCGAGCCAAGTGTTGGACTCCGAACCATCGTTAGATTAGTTCAACGGTTGTGGGAGCAATTCCGAATGGCGAACTACTTCTAGCTCACTTAGAAGCGAACTTGCGAAGTAGACTCGAGCCAAGTGTTGGACTTCGAACCATCGTTAGATTAGTTCAACGGTTGTGGGAGCAATTCCGAATGGCGAACTACTTCTAGCTCGCTTAGAATCGAACTTGCGAAGTAGAATCGAGCCAAGTGTTGGAGTCCGAACCATTGTTAGAGTGAAGAGTGAAAGCAGAGAGATATAAACACTAGTAAAGTATGAAGAAGCTTTCTTTATTAATGATTAATAGTTGGCTGCTTCTAAAGTTGCTAGCCGTTATTACAAGGGAAAAATAAAAGAAAATCATTACAAGTAATAGGAGAGGAACGGTTCGACATCTCGAAATACTTAGAGAGGCGTTGGTGCTCTCTCTTGGTATTTTAAGAGATGGTCGGCATTCCATGTCCTAGGGATCTCCCTGCCTTTGAGGTCTTCGGGATATCCGGAGGAAACATCCGAATCTGGTTGTAGCCTTAGAAGACGTCCATGAAGCTGAGGAGCTCATGTCCCGAGATGGCATCAATCAGAGTGTCAATACTTGGAAGAGGAAAGGGATCCTTGGGGCAAGCCTTGTTGAGATCGGTAAAATCGATACAAATTCTCCAAGTCCTATTGGACTTCTTAACCATTACTACATTCGACAACCACTCGGGATAGTTCACCTCTTGTATGAACCGGGCCTTCAAGAGCTTGTCCACCTCCTCTTTTATAGCTAGCTGGCGCTCGAGGGCGAACTTGCGCCTCTTCTGCTGAACCGGTTTGGACCCCGGAATAACGCTGAGGCGGTGGACTAAGAGCACTTCGGAAATTCTGGGCATGTCTACAGCTGACCAAGCGAAGAGGTCTCGGTTCCTTCGGATGCACTGTACAATGTCCGAGCATAGGGCGGATGGGAGGGCCTTGCTAACAAAGAACTTGCGAGTTGGATCCTGCTCTGAGAAGAGCACTTTCTCCAATTCATCCACCGGCTCGGACGTCGGTCGGGCAGCATCTTGGGGGATTTCCAGAGTTTCTAAGGAGAGGATGGGACCGAGGATAGAGGTCATGTAGCACTTGCGGGCCGTTTCCTGATTGCCTTTTACTTCCCCTACTCCGGCCCGAGTGGAAAACTTCATTTTGAGGTGATAGGAAGAAGGGACGGCTTCAAGGGCAGCTAGGCCGGGTCGACCTAGAATGACATTGTAGGCTGCGGGGACATCTACGACCATGAAGTCCATCGACTCCGTTCGGGTAGTAGGAGTTTTGCCAGCGGTTACGTCGAGGGTGATCACCCCTTCAATAGTCACTGGCACTCCGTGAACCCATGGAGCGTGTAGCCGGCAGGCTTGAGTCTGTCTCGGGAGAGCTTTAGGCCTTTAAAAGCGGCGAGGAAGAGGATGTTAACGGAGCTGCCATTGTCCACTAGGATCCTCTCCACTTTGAAGTTCGCCATGTGGAGGCTGATGACGAGTGCGTCACAATGAGGGGTGCGGACACCTTCAAGATCTTCGTCTGAGAATGTGACGGGCACTCCTAGGCCTTTGGGAGGAGGGGTAGCGCGAACCGAATTCACTTCTCTTATAAATGCCTTTCAAGAGGAGTTTGAGGAGCCCCCCTTGGGCCTCCATGAATGAGGTGTAGGACACGCTCCTCTTCGAAATCGGGCATTTCATCGCGTTCCGGACGCTTATTAGCTCCCCGAGGCGGGGGGGGAGGGGAGGGGGGAGGTCGGCTCGGTCCTTTCTCACGAATCTGGTCAGCTGCCTTCTGGATGAGGGCTTCTATCTCATTCTTCAAGGCCCGACAATCGTTGGTGTCGTGGCCGTGGTTCCGATGATAACGGCACCACTTCTCTTTATCCCTCTTCTTGCCAGGGATGTTCATTTTTGGTGCAGGAGGTATCACCCCCCCCTTCTCAACTTCCATGAGAATTGTGGAGATATTGGCGTTAAGGGGAGTGAATTTTTCAAATTTGGAGGGAGGTCGGCGCTGGCCGGCATTATCCTTCTGGAGCTTCTTAGCTCCTTCCTCTTCTGTTCCCTTTCTCTTGAACCCAGAGGAAGACCCCTCCAAGTTAGGACGGTGCTCAGCTTCTTCGGCCAGAATATACTTTTCACTTCGGAGGAGGAGGTCAGAGAAGTTCTATGGGGGCTTCTTGGCGAGGGAGGAGCGGAGGTTGGAATTGAGGACATTGGATTGAAATGCTGCTGCAGCGACCGACTGGTCGAGGGATGCTATGAACCTGGCTTCAGCTGTGAACCTCTTCACATAGTCTCTCAACTTCTCACCCTTCTTCTGGTGGAGGTATAGTAGCGAGATGCTGGTCTTCTCAGTTCTACGACTACTTACAAAATAGGTGACGAAGAGGGTCTCGAATTGCTCGAAGGAGAATATTGAGGATGGGGCAAGGCGAGAGTACCATTCTCGAGCTGGGCCCTTGAGAGTTGCGGGGAAGGTTTTGCAGAGTAGAGCATCAGAAGCCTGATGGATGAGCATGAGGGTCTTGAAGCTTTTGATGTGATCAACGGGGTCGGTATCCTCGGAATAGGTCTCAAATTGAGGGGGTTTGTAGCCGATTGGTACAGGTGCATCCATTATGGTTCGGGAAAAAGGAGGTCGACTAGGACGAAGAGTCCTTCCTCTGAGCTCTTCTTCTCGGTCTAACTGACCCAAGCGCCTCTCCATCTCATGGAGACGGCGGTATACAGCGTCATCCCTTCGACGGTAATCAGCCGAGCCTCTAGACTCGTCTTCGTACGAGGGAGAGCGGGGGCTACGACGACGGTAGCTCCTGGAGCGGCGAGGACTTTGCACATGCCGGGAGTTGCTGGGAGCCGGAGGAGGATATAGGGACCGTCGGCGAGGACTTCGGACCGGAGGAGAAGGGATCTTCGGAGCATTGGTGTTAGGACGGAGATTGACAGCTTGTAGGACGGTCGCTTGGAACTGCTGGAACTCGGCACGGGTGATGGGTGCCTCATCGTTCCTAGGCTGTTGCCGACCTGCAGGGGAGTGTGGCCTTCTTCTGTAATGCTCGGGGGACTCTCCCCCCCCCCCCTCCCTTCGGGTAGGGGACCTTCTATATTCTCGGCGGTGAGGAGACCGCCCATCCGGACGGTGTTGGCGGGAGGTTCCCTCTCGGGCCCGCTTTTCATCCAGATGGCAGCGAAGGTCCTCATCCTTCTGCCGATTGAGGACGGTGTTGTGGTGATCGGAAGCTCGGGGATGATGAGAGGCCATAGAGTCCGAAGAGGCATTGTGGACAGAGACATGGTCCGGATGGAGGGGCTGCTTCTGCGGATTGGGACCCTTAGGAGGTTGTTGGTTCTGAGGAGCAGGCGGGCCCTGTTAGAGTGGGTCCTCCGCTTGAGAAAGAAGTTGACCCTGCTATTGAGCGGGCTGAGGGGGAACTTCTTGTTGCTGATCGGGGTTGGGTCCTCGGTTGGACCCTCTGGATCTGACTTTTCTAGGAGGCATGGCTGGAGAAGATCTGACCAACGGGAAGAGGGGAGGTTGCTATTCGTTAGTTTCCCACAGACGGCGCCAATCTGTTGCCGCTAAATTTGGTGTGGGGAAAAACAGATAGTATTTGTGGATTCTTAAGGAAACTGAATAGTAAACCTGTATACCTGTTCTGTCGGAGTTTGACGCTGACTCCCGCCGTACACCTGCAAAAAGTGCGAGACACCGGGGTTGTTCCCGGCGACGCACCCTCCGACGCTCAAGTCAGTAATCAGGAAAGATTATGAAAGAGCGTAAATTAGCAAAAGATTGATTACCTCTTAATGGAGATGGATGGGGGTATTTATAGGCGTCTTAGGGACTGGATTAGGAATGTAATTCCCGTGATCTGATAAGGAATATTCTCCTTGTAAACATATTAGGAATGTAATCCCTAATTCCCAGTGGAAGGATAGGCATGAATTAGGGCCGTTGATTAGGATTTAACCAGGAACCCTAATTCTATCCCTCTGGATCGGGCTTTTCGTTGGCTGAAACCCGCACTCGATTGAGGTGGATCCGTTTGTGGACTATTGGATCTTTGACGAAGAGATCCAGTACCCATCTCAGACCATTAGTAGGTGAAATTACCGTTTTACCCCTGGGCTTCAGGATTCATGCCCGATTTGGACGGTTCCGATTAAATCCCATTTTTAGCCATATCAGGGCACATCGTCACCTTTATGTTTTATTGTGTGAACCGACTGAACCATATTATAGCGCTCATTGGCATTCGGTACGGTACGGTAAAATACCGACTGAACCATATTCATACCGAAACCGAACCGGATTTTAGAACTCAGTACGGTTGTACCGTACCATACTTTTGGTAACCAAATTTTTCGGTACCAAATCGATTGATTCGGTTGGAAAACCGATCGGTTGGCTCATTTTGGTATGATCGGCCACCCCTAGTTCGAATATCGTTAGAAGGTTGAGAGAGCCTTGATGTAGGTGGATTTCGTGTGGAGGGTGGCACCTAGGGTTGCAAACGAATTGAGCTATTCAGCCCGAGCTCGGTCAAAGCTCAGCTCGAACCGAGCTCGAGCTCAAATCCGAGCTCATTTCGTAAACGAGCCGAGCTCGAGCTTGATTTTTTTTTTTAGGCTAAGCTTGCGAGCTATTTAGCTCGAATATGGTCAAAGCTCGGCTCGGACCGAGCTCGAGCTCAAAATTGAGCTCATTTCGTAAACGAGCCGAGCTTGAGCATGAAGGTATTCGGCTCGGCTCTGCTCGATTGCAGCCCTAGTGGCACCTCCATAATTACATCTACAGGGGTATGCCCTTGAGGGGGGCATACAGCTAGAGGAAAATAGGTGGAGGTTTGTTCAACTAGCAGACGAAGCCATATAAACATGTTGTTTACAAAGCGGAGAAGAAATGTCTAGAAGAGTTTTAAATCACACAGGTATGGATTCATGCGTATGCAATCTGTTGCCACTGAAATCGGTGTGGGGGCAAACATGTAGATTTGTGGATTCGAGGGAAGTTGAATAGTCAAACCTGAACGACTTCATCGGAGTTTGACCGAGATCCTCTCACCGTTGACCTGCAAAAAGTGCAAAACATCGGGGTTGATCCCGTCGACGCACCTTCTGACGCTCTTGTCAGTAATCTGAATGATTAAGAAAAAGCTTTAATTGGCAAAAAATTGATTACCTGGTAATAGTAGGGGATGGGGGGTATTTATAGCCGCCTTTGGGATCAGTTTTAGGATAAGATTAAATCCCTACTTCCCGATGTGAATGGATAGAAGTGGTTAAGATTGTTGATTAAGGATAATCATGAATCTGAATCCTCTCTTATCAATTTGGACTGGGTTTCTTACGGGTTGGGACCCGTACCTATTAAAACAGATCCGTTTATGGGTTATTGGGCTTTGAAGAAAGGCTCAGTTCCCATTTCAGACCCGTTTATAGGTGAAATTACCATTTTACCCCTGAGCTTTAAGATTCGTGCCCGATTTGAACAGTTCCGATTTAACCCGATTTTTAGCCATATCACGAGTCCCCCCACTCCCGAAGACTGAGTTTGATCAGCCTTTGAGGAGTAGTTTTACTGTTTTAATGGCTTACGGAGTTGTATCGGAGTCCAAATGAGGGGTTTCGGATCTTAAACGAGGCATTATGGTGTTCTTCTGAGTCGGTAGTGCACTCAAGATTGTGGTGTTCTTGAGTTCTCCTGGATTTTTAGCGATTTTCCTTGATTTTTAAATTATTTTTCGGATTATTTATTCCATTTTTGCGAAGCGGTGATTTATTGTTTGAGGGCATTAATTAATTATTCTAAGTAATAATTATTTTTCCAGGGGCTCAAAAATATATCCCCGAATTTATAATTATTTTTTAGAATCATTAATTAATTTTCCTAAATTTTTAATCATTTTTTTACAATTTTTAAATAAATAATTCGAATTTAATAAATAAAAAATAAAATTTTAATACCATTTATGACGTGGCGCAATCTAGACCGCCCATCTCGTGTCGACGCATAATTCTGAACGATCGGACGGCAGGGTGGCACTGAGCGACGTGGACGAATCTGGGACCTCGATCAGATCACGACGCGAATTTTGAAGTGACCTGACGGTTTGTGTCGCTCGGCAGTATTTTCTCCGCGTGGGCAGCTCGGAAGGCTAGTCGCTCGGATTGAGATTCCGAGCAACGTGGTGCAATCTGGACCGTCCATCAAGTTGTGGCACGAATCCCGAGGTCATATGACGGTGGATCTCACACTTGGTCACGTGGCTAAATCATGGCCGCTCATCAGGTCGGGGCACGAATCACGAGGCAATCGGCCGGCTCCTGTTGCTCGGCATCATTTTCTCCATATGAGTAGCTCGGACGGCCAGTCGCTCGGATTGAGATTCCGAGCGACTGGCGCAATCTGGACCATCCATCAAATTGTGGCACGAATCCAGAGGTCATCTGACGTTGGATCTTGCACTTGGTCACGTGGCTGAATCAGGGCTGCTCATCAGGTCGGGGCACGAATCACGAGGTGATTGTACGGCTCCTGTTGCTCGGCATCATTTTCTCCGTATGAGCAGCTCGGCAGGCCAGTCGCTCGGATTGAGATTCCGAGCGATGTGGCGCAATCTAGATCGTCCATCAAGTTGTGGCACGAATCCTGAGGCAAAGGACGGTGTGGATCACGAGAAAACGTTATCTTGTCGTTTTGTGATCGTGGCCAAATCTGAGCCGTCTGATCAAGATCTTGCACGAATCCCGAGGAGAAAGTTGTTTTTCTCTAATACGTAGCTCGGAATGCAAGTTGCTCGGATTTGAATTCTGAGAGACGTGGCTTGATCGGAGGCGTCCATCTGAAGATTTTGCACGAATCTTGAGGCAAAGGACGGCGTGGATCACGAGAAAATGTTATCTTGTCGTTTTGTGATTGTGGCCAAGTCTGAGCTGTCTGATCAAGATCTTGCTCAAATTCCGAGGAGAAAGTTGTTTTTCTCCAATACACAACTCGGAATGCAAGTTGCTCAGATTTGAATTCTAAGGGGAAATGCAAGTTGCTCGGATTTGGATTCCGAGGGGAATGCAAGTTACTCGGATTTGGTTTCCGAAGGGAATGCAAGTTACTCGGATTTGGTTTCCGATGGACGTGGCACGATCTCCGCCGTCTGATCGAACATCAGGAACGAATCTTGAGGAAAAAGACGTTTAGGTTTCAGGGTTAGTCGTTTGCGCTTCTGTTGAGCCGTTACGAGGGCCCAAAGTGTTCCAAGGCCCACCCGAATTTTTTCTAATTCTTATAAGTTTTCACTACTCCCCCTTCACTTCATTTTTACAGTTTCACTTTTACTTCAACTTTGCTAAAGTTTTTTTTGCTCTCGAGCGGCGCTACTAGCTTTCGCGGCCAGGCGTGTTCGATCTCTGGCGACCTTTTCCGACCGCAAACATCACTTCGAGGTTAGTCTTTCCCAACCCAACTTTGAAAATGTCTAGATTGTCGTTTGGGGACAAGACCTCCACCTCGGACCAAGACACCGGCCGAGCGGTAGTGGTCGTGCCGAGAAAAAGGAAGGAGGTAATGAAGTCGGCCGGGGTGTCGATGATAGTGGAGACTCCGGGGGGGGCAGGAGAGTTGGGTCGGTTGTCGTCCACACTGTCGAGTGTTGATAGGGTCAGGAGTTACCTAGAGGACCTTTTGGAGAAGGCGGTGCACGGGATGGCCTGGGTATACGAGGAGAACAGGGGATCCATCCGAGGTGGATGAGCGCCCTTCGATCATGACCGAGGCGGATCTGCATCAGATCAGGAAGGGGTTTCGCATCCCGAAGGAGTACGCTCTGCTGCTCCCCGGCCCTGGCTTCCGAGCATGTACAGGGACGTCGTTAGACACGTGCATCTCTTCCGTACGACACGCTTAATGTTGGCCTTCCGCTACTGCTGCATCCTTTCGTGGTCAAGGTACTGCAGTGGTACGGTCTGAGCCCCGTGCAGTTCGTGCCGAACATGTGGTGGCACGTCATCACCTTCATCCTCCAATGTCAAGCGGTCGGCGTGAAACCCTAACTTGTTCCGCTCCAGAGCCTCCATCGCATCTGCCGAATAAGCAAGATGGAGTACCGGTACTATTTATCGCCGAGGAAGGGGGTTAAACTGATCGAGAATCTGGACTCCATCAAGCACTGGAAGGAGAAATACTTTCTGATCCGAGGTCCCAAGCCGTGGGGCTTCTCGGCGGCATGGAAAGAAGAGGTTTCGAAGTGGGTGAAGGCCGAGCCGGTGCTCACTAGAGAAGAAGAAGAAGTAGTGGCAAAGATCCTCAGTCTTCCGACCCTCGGTTGGAAGGATATTACCGAGGAGGTCTTGTTCGGTGCAGGTCTTAGTCCGATCGACCCCAGTACGCTCCTTTTCTTTTTTAATGTTTGAGTTTTCACTTTCAGCATTTTTGTGTTTTTTCACTAACTCTTTTGCACGGTTTTTCTTTGTGTGCAGAAGCCCCCGGCATGGATTACAGAGCGTTGATGGCTAAGAGGAGTGCGGCAGCGGCGAAGGGGGCAGACACGAAGAAGAGGAAGATGACCACGGCGGGGCCTCCTTCCGGCCGAGCGGTACAGGCGCCCTTGGCACCAGCAGCCGTGGTGGATTTGGTCAACGAGGTCCCCCCGAAACCGCAAGCTCTGATCCCTTCGGCGGATGCCCCGGGATCTGCGAGCGGAAGGTTCTCTACCAGTGCTGCTCTGGCCTTGGAGGTGCCGCCGCTCACTGCCGAGGCAGAGGCTATTCTCACCAAGGAGCACAAAAGGCTCTTCGTCTCCGACTGGCGGGTGATGAAGTTGGATGGCTTCCTCGGTGACACGGGGATGTGTATGCAAGCGAGATGCCATCTACCGACCCCGAAGGACCACACAGCACTGAGGACCGGTACCGTTGGCGATGATGCTTTGGAGATTGCGCGGTCGACGATGTCGGTAAGTCTCTGAGTTGATTTTGATAACTCAAAAATTTTCTAAGTCTTTTGCTCGGTTTTCACCGCTCTTTTCCTCTGTTTTTTTCACAGACCCTCTACCACTTCAGTGAAATGCTCGAGCAGTTCGCCGAGCAGGAGAAGGAAATGAAGGCGGCGAACGATCGCGAGCGGTCGGAGCGCTCCAAGGCGGTGAAGCTATTCGAGGCCGAACAACGGCTCTCGGCGTCGCGAGCGGCTGAGGTGGGTGTCCTCGAGACAAAGCTTGTCGAGGCGATCACGCATTCAGCGGTCGAGACTGCCAAGGTCGAGGCGCTAGAGAAGGAGAGGGCGCACCTCGAGGAGGAGCTGGCGAAGGCCTTGAAGGCGTCCGAGGAGGCGCTGAAGGTGGCGGAGGCAGAGAAGGCTATTCGGGATGAGGCAGAGGACCATATGATGATGAATATGGAGGAGGCCTACGTCCGAGCGCTGAAGCACGTGGCAGCTCGCGTCCCCGGCTTCGACAGTTCGTCGTACTATTTCTACGATCCAGTAGAGGGCGAGGAGCTCATCCCTCTGGCGGAGATCGAGCCTGAGCTAGAGGGCGACGAGGTCGAGGGAGACGACGAGGACGAGGTGAACCTCGAAGGGGCGCTCGTCACTTTGCCGAGCGAGGGTGCTTCGGAGCAGCGCCGCGAGGTGGCTCCCTAACTCAGTCATCTCTTTTTTCTTCTTTTTATTTGTAATGCTGAACTGCGGACTGGCCACAGCTCTTTTATGTATTCTTTTTGGATTTCAATGAAACGAAGAACTTTTGAGATTTAGCTAAGTGTTGAAAATGATCTTTGCCTTGAAATCTCCTTGCTTTGAAATTTCTCTATGTGTTGAAAACATCTTTGCTTTCAAATTTTGCTAAGTGTTGTAAATGATCTTGCTCTGAATTGGCTTAGTGTTGAGAACACCAAATGTTGTGAACACCTCGCTTTTGAAATTTTACTAAGTGTTGAAGACACCAAGTGTTGAAGACACCAAGTGTCGTGAACACCTCGCTTTTGAAATTTTGTTAAGTGTTTCCAGAGCTCAGCATTAATGTGTTCTTGCTTTTCAGATCGTCGTGTTGAGCTCAGCAGCTGAGGCCTCTCATCTCTGAGCTGACTTAGGGGCGACGAAGTTGGCCCTTTCTCGTAGTCGAGAATATTTTCTCAAGAGCGAGTTGGAACTAGATCATCTCAAGCTGACGCTGGCGAAGCGCCTCTCCGAGTTGAAGCAACTAAAGAAATGAGCTCAAGAGGCCCCTCCCAAAGGGGAGGTAGAGTCGCTTCGGCAGGCACTATTATTCATCATTGCAGAGAGAGATGGCTTGAAGAACGTTGTGCTCGAGAAGAGCTTGGAGACGGCGCAGCTTCGGCGAACTATCATTGAATCTCCTCGCGTGGGTAGTACGAGTAGAATTTCTCGCTTAGAAGTTAAGGTGACTGATGATTCACTGAAGGAGCGCATTGTTGAGATGGAGACGGAGGTTCACCGGCTACGATGTTTTGCAGAGGGGAGCAATGTCAGGACCACATCTTGCCCTCGAGATGAGTACTCGCAGGGATGATCATTTCATGAGTTAGCATCACGTTCGCCTCCTATCCCAGGGCATCCTGGGGATGCTCAAAGTGGAGTTGTCTGTTCGTCGAGAGAAGCTTCAGCCAGTGCAACACTTAGGGACACAACTAGGCTCGCCGGTTTGGGGACCTCCACGAGTGCGAGGTCGCAGCGACAGAATGTTCACCGTCCCCGTTCGTCACTCCAGAGGAGTATCCCACTTCTCATGAAGCACTGAAGTAGTCTTGTAATTTTGGCTTTTCAAATTTTGTAACTCGTCGTAGAGAAGAGTACTTGGTCTTGTAATCTGAGTTGTTCTTTAAACTTTATAGAAACGAAACTTGTTTCCTCTTTTGCACTTGCATGTTTACGGGTTTTGTTAATCATCTATTGTTGCCGATAGTTGAAGTACTTCTGAATGGCGAACCACTTCATACTCGCTTATGAGCGAGTAGTAGAAGCGAAATCGAGCCAAGTTTTGGACTCCGAACTCGTCGTTTTAGAAGAGTTCAACGGTTGTGGGAGCAGTTCCGAATGGCGAACCACTTCTACCTCGCTTAAGAGCGAGCTATTCGAAGCAAAATCGAGCCAAGTTTTGGACTCCGAACTCGCCATTTTAGAAGAGTTCATCGGTTGTGGGAGCAGTTCCGAATGGCGAACCACTTCTAACTCGCTTAAGAGCAAGCTATTCGAAGCGAAATCGAGCAAAGTTTTGGACTTCGAACTCGTCATTTTAGAAGAGTTCAACTGTTGTGGGAGCAGTTCCGAATGGCGAACCACTTCTACCTCGCTTAAGAGCGAGCTATTCGAAGCGGAATCGAGCCAAGTTTTGGACTCCGAACTCGTTGTTTTAGAAGAGTTCAACGGTTATGGAAGCAGTTCTGAATGGCAAACCACTTCTACCTCGTTTAAGAGCAAGCAATTCGATGGGACTTCGAACTCATTATTTTAGAAGAGTTCAACGGTTGTGGGAGCAGTTCCGAATGGTGAACCACTTTTACCTCACTTAAGAGCGAGCTATTCGAAGCGAAATCGAGCCAAGTTTTGAACTCCGAACTCGTTATTTTATAGAACACAATTGGAGCATTAAACAGAGAGATAAAACACTCACAAGAGAATTATTATGCAAAAAGAAGTTCTTTATTAATTATTGCTAATTGGCCGCTTCTAAGTTACAGGCCGTTATTACAATGGGAGAATAAATAAATAAATAAATAAATAAATAAATAAAGACAGGAACGGCTGAACATTTGATAGTACTCGGAGAAGCATTCAAACATCCTCTTAGTACTTCAGTAAATGGTCGGCATTCCATGTTCTTGGTATCTCCCTGCCTTCGAGGTCTTCAAGACGATATGCCCATGGCCGAACTACCTTGGAGACCTTGTATGGTCCTTCCCAATTCGGGACTAGCTTGCCCTTTTGGCTGGAGAATGAGATGGCTAGCTTCCTGAGGACTAAGTCCCCCTCCTTAAGATTCGTGGGACGGACCCTTCTGTTGTAGGCCTGCTCGATTCTTCTTCGATAATTCTCTTGGCAAATCGAAGCTCTTTTGCGGAGCTCATCTACAAGGTCCAAACTGGCTCGGAGCTCTTTGGCATTCTGCTCTTCATTATATGAAACTAGGTGAGGGGATGACAAACCAACTTCTAAGGGGATTACGGCCTCAGAACCGTAGGTGAGATTGAAGGGCGACTCTCCTGTGGGGGTCTTTTTTGTAGTGCGGTAGTTCCATAATACGTTAGGAAGTTGTTCTGCCCATAATCCTTTAGCTGACTTGTCTAGTCTCTTCTTGATTCCCGAGAGGATTTGCCTGTTGGCATTTTCTACTTGACCATTGGATTGAGGGTGAGAGACGGAGGAGAACTGTTGCTGAATGCCGAGGTTTTCACATAAGGAGCAGAAAGCTATCCCCGTAAACTGTGTCCCGTTATCTGTTACCAAGACTCGGGGTATGCCAAACCTAAATATCACGTTCTTCCAGAAGAACTATTGCACCCTGTTCTCAGTAATAGTTGCCAGTGGTTCGGCCTCGATCCACTTGAAGAAATAGTCGCCACGACTAGGAACTTGAGCTAGCCTGGAGCTAGTGGGAACGGACCTAGCAAGTCCATCCTCCACATTGCAAAGGAAATCGGACTTGAGAGAGATGTGAATTGGGCTTGCGGTAAACGGCGGATATTGGAGAATTGTTGACAGGGGCAGCATTTCCGGACATGTTGCTCGACATCCCTAAGTAGGGTAGGCCAGAAGTACCCGTAGTTCAAGACTTTTCTGGCGAGGGACCTTGACCCTGAATGAGCTCCGCCTATCCCTTCATGGAGTTCTTTCAAGGCATACAAGGCTTTTTCTGGAGAGAGACAGCTCAAGTAGGGTCGGCCATCTACTTGGATATAAGAGCATTTGTACAAGACTCCCTCAACGAGGGTGTACCACTCCGCTCTGGTTCGGATTCGGTGAGCTTCTTTAGGATTTTGGGAGAGGCTCCCGTCTCTTAGAAACTCAACCAAAGACCTCATCCAGTTATCCTTAAGTTGGATAGGTAGTGACTCCATTGAGTCGGGGGCTTCTTCTTCGATGCTAGGCCTTAGTAGAACTTCGATTAGGACGGTCTGCTCGAGGCCTTAGAGGGATGAGGAGGCTAGTTTTGAGAGGGCGTCTGCTTGGGCATTCTCCTCTCGAGGGATCCGCTGGAGTTTTGCTTCTTCGAATGAAGCCATGAGACTTTTGACCTTGGCCAGGTACTTGGCCATTCGGTCGTCTCGTGCCTCGTATTCTCCTAAGACCTATTTCACCACGAGCTGAGAGTCACTGAATATTCGGACGCATTGCGCTCCTTCCTTGCGAGCCATGCCCAAGCCTGCTATAAGATCTTTGTACTCAGCTTCTTTGTTAGAAGCTTTGAAGTTGATGCGGAGGGAGTATTGAAGAACGAAGTCATCTGGGCCTGCCAGAATAACTTCGACTCCGCTCTCTTCAGCGAAAGAAAACCCATCTACATACACCGTCCAGATGGGTAGTGATGTGCAGTCTCAGCTATCTAAATGAACAGATAAACTAGACACAAATTAAAACCTCGCAAGTGTACGAATCGTTTGTAGAAGCGTAGTGAAGAGCAAGGGTCGATCCCACAGAGATTGTAGTAATTAACTCTTACTAATCAATAATCAGAAATGTTTGTCATAGAGTATGTTCTAAAAGTATATTTTGAAAGGAAATGAGATTGAAGTCTAGGTCAAGTAATTCTTAATTTGAATCACAAATATCAATTGAAGTAGTTGGGCTTGATTTCCACCTATAGTCAAGAATGCTAGATAACCTTCTACACTACTCTGATCACTCATGTTTGTTCATTTAAAGGCATGGTATCTACTCCTTAAAGTTAAGATTTCCCTAGGCCAAGAATTAGGCATGGTATCTACTCTAATTCGTTTCTCTCCTTAAGTATTTAGCATGGTATCTACTAAGCTGCACTTGAGGAAAGCATAGGAACGATAGAAATTAACAAATACTCAAAGCTCTAGAAGTTGGTATCAAATCTAGATCCTCCAAGTTGATTAAACCAAGAACCTAAATGATTCTTGTGTTATTAGTTATGAGCAAAAGATATGGATCATCTCTATACTCATATAACAGAATCAGTTTTATAATAAGCGAACTTAATAATATACGGTTCTTCAATTCAGTCGACTATCGCTAGCTCTCAGTCGACTGTACCTAAGAACTTTCTAACAAATGTTGATTCATATTATAAATTTGATCAAGACAACCAGGTTTAATCAATAAGTGATAAAAGTAGTGCTTTGTAAATATTACATGACTAAGGTTTCAATCAGTCCTACAATGAAATTAGTTGCACATAATACAACTTTTATTGACTAAAAGATTTGAATACATGACTCAAATGAATTAAACTAGAACAAGAATTAAGGAGAAGAAGAACACTGATTTGTATGATGTTTAGCTTGAACCGAATCAGCCTGAAGTCGACTTGTTCTCCTCCCCCTTAATGCGGAGTTTCAGTTCTTGATCTCCTTCCTTATTCGATGCCGATCGATCGATGCTTGATTCATAGATGATCCTTTGATAGATCGATCCCCCCTCTTCTTATAGTTTCTCTTGCCCTTATCTGCAGATCTCAAGCTCCTGCTTTCTATCTCCTCACACGATCGGACATGGATTGAGTCGAATCTTCAATACTTGCCAGACCCAATCTCTTGATTTTTGGGAAGTTGTTATTTGCAGTTATCCCATATCTGTTTCCTGGATTATGAAAGCTCACTTTGATTCGGATTTGGATGAGGGTGTATATCAACTGATTTTATCTCTTAACTTCTGCTGAAAGCCACTTCAGTCGACTGTAATTAAGGGGCAGTCGACTGTTCTGCGAATCTTGGAAACTTCAAATCCAACTAGTCAAGTCGACTGTCATTAAGGGTAAGTCGACTTTACTGCGTAGCTTCAGAAACTCAATCCCACTCTGTTCAGTCGACTGTTGTTGAAGGACCAGTCGACTGTATTCTGCAGCTTCTATCAAATGCTTTGATGCAAACTTAGGGCTCTTCATTCCAGTGTATCATCCTCACAGTCTTGAGTAAATCTTGAATCTGCTTTGTTTAGTTGCTTTTAGGCTGTTTCCTATGGAAAAGAGAAAAGAAGAGTAAATTACCACATATAGAGAATTTAACTGTCTAATTGCATTCAGATTATTGCTCCAAAATGTGAACATTATCGGATTTATCAAATACCCCCAAACTTAGCTTTTGCTTGTCCTCAAGAAAAATAAAACTACAAGTATCGCTTGAACATCTTGACCCTTCCAACATTTACCTCAGAGAACTTGCTACTTTTGGTGTCAAGGTTAGAACAAGCATTAAGATAAGTCTAAAAAAGTTTTAATTCAAATGTTAATCACTTATTCACAAGAATACTCAACTTGAATATCAATGAGTAGGGTGGCCAATGCCTCTGCAACATAATCATGATTAAGGTTAGCAAGCTCAACTATGTTTCAACTTCAAAATCTCACCATGGCATACACTCCCAAAAAAAAATATATAGCTCTCAATAACATGGGAATTTCAAATTAGATCTCGTGACAAATATTCATTACTTGGATAAAACCATATGCTTGATCTTGCTACTACATCTTCACACCATTGATTTGCACACTACTTGGATCAAAAGGTCTTATATAGGTTGTAATGGGGCCATGGGTGAGGGTTTATAAAATGGAGGGAAAAAGGAATACAAAATTTCTAAAGAATTAGTAGAGCAACTTGTATTGTTCTAAGAGATTATCTTTCTTAGCCTTTTTTTTTCTCTTCTTGATAAAAGTATGAGGCCATATATCACAGGCCTATACTTTATTCTACCAACACCTTTCGACCACCCACAACTCATAGCAATTTTCATTTATTTGATGAACACTTTTCATTTTTCTTATGACAAATCCTCCAACTTTTATATTTTCTTCCCCTTCAACTTGACATACCACATCTCTTTTACAATTCTTGCTCTACTAACTCAATAGATATAGGTAAGGTAACATATTCATCTAGGCATGGTTAAGGATAATGTGTCTTACAAAAAGAAAGCTTTTATAGGCTTCGAAGGGGCAACTAGTGAATAATTGATGTTGGGTAGGCTATTTGTCTTTGGTGATAGAATCTTAGGTGCCTTAATCATTTCCAAGTTTTCATGCAAAAACCAAAATAAGTTTCAAAAGGTAGCAAGAACAAGTTCTAGTTCATCTCAAGAATGTAGATAAATGCAGTCAACTGAGATCTTTAAGTGTATGACTCTCTCAAAAAAAATATATAAGGCTCAAAACTCACAATTTGTGTATTTAAGTTTACTCACAGTTGAACTTGCTATTCTCATTCAAAATTCGTCGAATTGACATGACCACATGAATAAAAGTTTCAAGTATGATCCATATGATAAGTTATTAAAATTTTTAAAGATAAAGACCACAATTAATACTTGTTCTCCACTCTCTAACTATAGTAACTGAGCTCATGTTCTCATCATTGTTGTTAGAAAGGACACAACATCAAGAGACTCCAAATGTGAATAACTACCCCCAAACTTAGATGGAACATTGTCCTCAATATTTGAAATAAAAACTTAAAATAGGCATGTGTTACCATCCGGTTTGAGGGAAAGAAAATGAATAAAGAAATGAATAAAGAAATGAATAAAGAGAAATAAAGAGAAAGTGTAAGTACTTCCCTGAAAATTGGGTTGCCTCCCAATAAGCGCTGTGTTTCTGTCTTCAGCTAGACTTGATGAGTTTAGGTAATGTAATGAATAGTTTGACGAGTTATATCTTCCTCTCGCAGCTCAAAACTCATCTAATTATAAGGTTTCCCCCTATGCCCATTCACCTTGAAAGTTTGATTTTTCTCTTTGCTATGAACCTCCAACGCTCCATGTAGGAAATCCTTTGTAACAACGTACGGACCGTACCATCTTGACATAAGCCTATCCACAATTGTCCATCCTAATGCACCCTTGTGTTCTCGCAATACTCTTAACAGCTTCTCTTCTTCCTGCATACTCAAATTTGCAGCGACTATCACAGGTATCGTCTGGTTTTCACCCAAATATGCATACTTCAAGTGTTCAGGTAGCGGCTTTAGCTCCACGTCTGGTGTCCTGGTAACAGAAGAAACAAAAGTACTATTAAACACAAGATTTTCAAACATAGGTACAAACTTACCTGAATATGATTTTGGAGTTTCAAGGTAGTGTACTGTCTCTGTAATCCTCCAATCATCATATTCCTGTTCAACATGAGATAGTGTTAGAGACTGTGTGATTGTGGCCCGTAGTGGATCGATGCTATGTACCTGAAATGTTTGGTCGACAATCTCTTGACCCACATCAACATTATAACATTCATGATCATCGTGTGGTAATTTTAGTGCATCAAACATTTTAAACTCAATCTTTTCACCATTTATTTTCATATTTATAATGCCCTTTTTAACACAAATTTTTATATCAGCAGTACTCATAAAGGGTCTACCTAAAATGATAGGTAAAGAAGATGGCATAGAAGAGTCTTCCATATCCAAAACAACAAAATCTGCGGGCAAAATGAAATCATTTACCTAAACTAATACATCTTCCAAAATACCTCTAGGTCTCTTGACGCTGCGATCAGCCAACTGCAAGGTGATGGATGTTGGTTTGAGTTTCTCCAATCCTAGCTTTTCGTAAACAGAGTATGGAAGAAGATTGATGCTTGCCCCCAAATCTAACAGTGCATTTTCAAAGAAATGCTCACCAACCCTGCAAGGAATGGTGAAACTATCTGGATCCTTCAACTTAGGAGGCAATTTTCTCAACAATACGGCACTCACTTCCTCTGTCGGAGCCACATCCTCTCGAACCTGAAACGTTCTCTTGTGAGTACAGCATTCTTTCAAAAATTTGGCATAAGAAGGAATTTGTTTAATGACATCAATTAAGGAAATATTGATTTTTACCTTCCTGCGAGTTTCAAAAATATCAATTAAATGTTGTTCTTTCTTTTGCTTGACTAACCTTTGAGGGAATGGTGGTAATACTACCCTTTCTTTGTCACTTACCGTACTGGAACCCAAAGATTTTGATGGTTGTGTGTCTGATTCATTCGTGTTTGTTCCAACGTTGCTGTCGATTATCTTATCACTTCTTAGGGTTGTCACTGATTTGAGCTGTTCTTGTCCTCTAGGGTTTGGTATAGTTTGTGATGGAAGTTCTCCTGCCTTTCTTTTGCCTAACTCCTTAGCAATTTGATCAATTTGGGTCTCCAATTTCTGAATGGCCTGCCCTTGTTGGTTGCTTGTTTGATGTTGTTGTTGGAGCAATTGAAGAACGGTGGATTCGAAATCCAACTTCTTCTGTTCTTGAACTGGCCGATCAAACCCATTTCCAATCTGGAAGTTTCGCGCTTGCCCTTGTGCAATTTGAGTGCCTTGATTGTTTTGATTATTGTTCCATCAGAAATTTGGATGGTTTCTCCACCCTGGGTTGTACGTATTCGAGAAGGGGTTGTTCTTTGGTGGAAACACTCCTTGTCCGACGTAGTTTGCGTGATCCTAATCTGTGAAAGAAGACATTGGACATGTATCAGTTGTATGATCAGAATGAGAACAAATTGCACAAATTTCTTTTGTTTTTACGCCACCCAACGTCAAAATTGCATTAACAAGCATATCAATTTTTTTGTTCATGGTTACCATTTCTAATTGCATGTTATTATTACTAGAAATTTCGTAAACTCCCTGTTTTTTCGAAAAACCCCTTCCCCTTGTTGAGAATTGCTGTGAGTTCTCGCTGAGTTCTTTGAATAGCTCGATGGCCTCCTCACCACTCTTCCTCATCAAGATTCCATTGCAAGCTGAATCTACAATCGCTTTGTTAGTGTCATTCAAACCCTCATAAAATGCTTGTACCTGATCATCCTTAGGCATGTTGTGCGTAGGACACTTGAGAAGCTTGTTCTTAAAGTCCTTCCATGCCTCGAAGAACAAATCGCCATCTTTTTGTTGGAAGAGTTGAATTTCCCTTTTTAGCTGTTTGGTTTTCTGAGCTGGAAAAAATTCCTTCAAGAACTTTGTTGCCAATTGCTCCCATGATTGAATTGATCCTGGTTCCAAAGAATTATACCACAATTTAGCATTAAGTTTTAATAAAAATGGAAACAAGATTAACCTGATTTGTTCAGGGGTAAGTCCTTGGACGCTTTGTGTTCTGCAAAGATCAAATAAATCTTGCAAGTGAAGATGAGGATCCTCGTCCAGTTTGCCACTAAAGTGGGGAACCATGCTGAGTAATTGAGGAGATAGGTGCATATTCCCTGTGACATTAGGTTGATAAGCTATGCAAGAGGGTTGCTCAATATTCTTCGAAGTGAATTTGTCCTGCATTGGTACTCGATTTGGTACTTCCTTGCCCATTGTTGCTTTTGGAATGGCTTGCTGTACAGTCGACTTGTTCCTTGGAGACAGTCGACTTTCGTTAATGACAGATGACTGATTCCTCAAAGACAGTCGACTTAGCCTGTGCAGAGTGCGCTCTGTCTCTTGGTCAATAGGTGGTAGCTTGGGATGAAGTGATCGTCTTCCGTGCATACACCAATGTCCTGTAGCCTAAAAGGAAATTTTTACAAAATAATTTTTTTTTTTTATTTGCAAGTTAAAATACTAAACAATCCCCGGCAACGGCGCCAAAAACTTGTTGTGCAGTCTCAGCTATCTAAATGAACAGGTAAACTAGACACAAATTAAAACCTCGCAAGTGTATGAATCGTTTATAGAAGCGTAGTGAAGAGCAAGGGTCGATCCCACAGAGATTGTATTAATTAACTCACCAATCAATAATCAGAAATGTTTGTCATAGAGTATGTTCTAAAAGTATGTTTTGAAAGGAAATGAGATTAAAGTATAGGTCAAGTAATTCTTAATTTGAATCACAAATATCTATTGAAGTAGTTGGGCTTGATTTCCACCTATAGTCAAGAATGCTAGATAACCTTCTACACTACTCTGATCACTCATGTTTGTTCATTTAAGGGCATGGAATCTACTCCTTAATGTTAAGATTTCCCTAGGCCAAGAATTAGGCATGGTATCTACTCTAATTCGTTTCTCTCCTTAAGTATTTAGCATGGTATCTACTAAGTTGCACTTGAGGAAAGCATAAGAACGATAGAAATTAACAAACACTCAAAGCTCTAGAAGTTGGTATCAAATCTAGATCCTCCAAGTTGATTAAACCAAGAACCTAAATGATTCTTGTGTTACTAGTTATGAGCATAAGATATGGATCATCTCTATACTCATATAACAGAATCAGTTTTATAATAAGCGAACTTAATAATATACGGTTCTTCAGTTCAGTCGACTATCGCTAGCTCTCAGTCGACTGTACCTAAAAACTTTCTAACAAATGTTGATTCATATTATAAATTTGATCAAGACAACCAGGTTTAATCAATAAGTGATAAAAGTAGTGCTTTGTAAACATTACATGACTAAGGTTTCAATCAGCCCAACAATGAAATTAGTTGCACATAATACAACTTTTATTGACTAAAAGATTTGAATACATGACTCAAATGAATTAAACTAGAACAAGAATTAAGGAGAAGAAGAAGAACACTGATTTGTATGATGTTTAGCTTGAACCCAATCAGCTTGAAGTCGACTTGTTCTCCTCCCCCTTAATGCAGAGTTTCAGTTCTTGATCTCCTTCCTTATTCGATGCCAATCGATCGATGCTTGATTCATAGATGATCCTTTGATAGATCGATCCCCCCCTCTTCTTATAGTTTCTTTTGCCCTTATCTGCAGATCTCAAACTCCTGCTTTCTATCTCCTCACACGATCGGACATGGATTGAGTCGAATCTTCAATACTTGCCAGACCCAATCTCTTGATTTTTGGGAAGTTGTTATTTGCAGTTATCCCATATCTGTTTCCTGGATTTTGACAGCTCACTTTGATTCGGATTTGGATGAGGGTGTATATCAACTGATTTTATCTCTTAACTTTCGCTGAAAGCCACTTCAGTCGGCTGTAATTAAGGGGCAGTCGACTGTTCCGCTAATCTTGGAAACTTCAAATCCAACCAGTCAAGTCGACTGTCATTAAGAATAAGTCGACTTTACTGCGTAGCTTCAGAAACTCAATCCCACTCTGTTCAGTCGACTGTTGTTGAAGGACCGGTCGACTGTATTCTGCAGCTTCTATCAAATGCTTTGATGCAAACTTAGGGCTCTTCATTCCAGTGTATCATCCTCACAGTCTTGAGTAAATCTTGAATCTGCTTCGTTTAGTTGCTTTTAGGCTGTTTCCTATGGAAAAGAGAAAAGAAGAGTAAATTACCACATATAGAGAATTTAACTGTCTAATTGCATTCAGATTATTGCTCCAAAATGTAAGCATTATCGGATTTATCGGGTAGCCCATTTGCTGCTTGACTTACTTCCAGGATCATGCTTTCCACTATAAACTCGGCTAGGGCTTGAGCCTTGATAGCAGTCCGAGGCTGATGAGATATGTCGTGTTGACTTAGCTCGATTGACCACTTCATTAGACGTCCGGATGTCTCGGGCTTATATAGGAACTGCTTGAACGGCTGGTCGGTAAGGACGACCACCGAATAGGATTGGAAATAGGGAAGAAGCTTCCGGGCTGGCACAACCAAGGCGTAGGCTATCTTTTCCAATCTCGGATAGCGGAGCTCGGCGTCTCTAAGAACCTTGCTCACATAGTAGATAGGCTTCTGTGCCTTGTCTTCTTCCCTCACTAGGACAACACTTAGAAGAAAGGCCCAGTTCCCATTTCAGACCCGTTTATAGGTGAAATTACCATTTTACCCCTGAGCTTTAAGATTTGTGCCCGATTTGAACGGTTCTGATTTAACCCAATTTTTAGCCATATCACAATCCAAGGTGGAGATTGTTGGGTTTATGTCTTGCATGCGATGTTGGATATGAAGACGATAAGACGATGGAAGGATCGAGACGATTGGAAACGAGTGGAGGCGAGAAACAGTCAACGGCAGCAACAGCAGAAGTTGCGGTCGACCGCAACTCATGTGCGGTCAACCGACCCCTTCTTAAAGTCTTCCAGAGAGGGGGACAGTTGACCGAACTTTTGGTGCGGTCGACCGTTCGCGGCGCTGATGGGTTTCGAACTTGAGGCAGGCAGATTCGTGAAAAGCCCAACTTGCTCTTCAAGTTAGATCGTGTGGTTCCTATCGTAGGGTTATCTCTTATGTACTATCCAATGGCTATTGTAACAAGATATCAACTTAGGGTTTGTCTTTAGATCTATATAAATAATTGTAACGGCTCATAGATCCATATGATTCTATTGAGTGCCGAATAGAAGAAGACAGTACTTCATAGAGAAAGGTGAGAGAGTTTCTCCATTGTAAGCAGCATCAAGTTCCAATAGGATTGAGAGAGGGTCGTGGTGAGAATTGTAATATTCTCGTATCTTCTTTAGTTGAAATAATATCTCGGTTATTCCTCCACCGGATTAAGGCGAAAGCCCCAACCGGGACAATTCTTGTGTGCTTTGTGTGATTGGTGCGATCTAGTTTGCTTGGTGGTTTATGTTGATTGTGTCAAAGACTCAACAAGATCCTCGAATTCCTAACATTCTGTGCATCCAGTTTTGAAAGCAGATGGAGAGTAATGGAGTAGAGATCGATGTAATAGGTTTAAAAATAATCAATTAATGTTATGATCACTAACTTTGTACATTTACTCTTGTACATTAACTGTTGTACAGAATAACTCTTCAAGGATATAAGTACCCTCTTGTCACCCCGATTATATCCCACTATTTATTCCTCTCTTCAAGGATGGATCTACGATGAAAACAAAAAAAACAAATAAACGGGGTCTAAGATCTTTTTTCATTCCTAAACATGATTATACTTTGAAATTTGACGAAACTGGTTATTCGAGCACTTAAAATAACAAAACAAACTGCATTTTCATTTATTCATTCATTCATAGTACGTGAAAACCAAACCATTACAAGTTACACCCCAACATTAATTGTCACCAATCACAAACTCTTTCTCACTAGTCACTACCCACCGGTCCGCCATAGTCGTCTCGGAATCACAGTACCTGCAAAGAACATCGCCTTCCTCCAAAGTAAACCCTACAGAAGTGAGCATGGAAGGCCAGCATTGGTTCGTAATTGTGCGTATAGCATGACAACAGTCAAGTCCTAGGTACGACTCCCCGTTCATGAAGAAGATTACAATTGTTAGAACCCGATTTTATAAATAAGAAAAAATTCCCAACAGCAATTGTGAAGAACTGAAATACAGAAAATAAAACAGTAAACGGAAGACTTTGCACAAAGTCGAGAATCTCTCTCCTTAAAGCAGAATTCGCCCCGTAGTGTGACGGTGGCTGGCGAATTGCTTTCCAGAATACAACTGTACCTTCTCTGAAGAGCAGCAGCACCCTTGCTTCAGAGCTTCAGCGAACTGCTGGATGGCCGGAGTCGGGCCTAGGCCCGGGCCGGGCACGCGGGCGTGTATGTTTGTCATTTTGGCTAAGTCCTCTCTCCACTACACGTTAGTGGTAACCCCCGGGGCACGCCCTTTAGTTCAGTTTTCTAGTATATATACTAGAAAAAATCTTTCCCAATTTCCGATATGGGACTATCCATTTTCTCCAAGTTGCCAAGTTAGTACATTTCAAGTACCCAACTTTGGACCAACATTTCTCATTCGTGCGGAATTCATTTTTGGCAAGTGAGTACACTACGGAATAGTACTCGTCGAGAGGATCGCAATCCACTCATTTTCCGGCGTCGCCGGTGGCCGGATCCTACCGGAATCCGGCCCGAAAAACTGCAAAAATTAATTCCAACAAAAATCTCATTGGTGCACGATTTCATCTCCATCAACGTGTTCCAGCAGTCGATCAGACCGCCCCCGTCCTTGATGCCAGTGGTCAGGTGCTGCTCTAGGGAGAGGGAGAGGGCCGAGGTTGCGAGCATTGGCCAAAATGGAGGACATTGCAAGGATGATGAAGGCTAGTTTGTGAATGAGAGACATGATGATGATTATATTGGTTGGTTAGAGCATCCACAATCATTTGTTATACTATTTCTCATTTTTTGAGAAATGAGCTGCTGCAGTCGTTTGCTATTTTGCCATTTTATGGCAAAGTTGTTACAGTGGTTTCTTATTTTTGAGAAACCAATTTGCGATTCTCAAATTATAAAAGACGAGACAATTTGTTTCGTCTGACAATTTTATTTTTTTTTAAAATTGATCGGACGGTCTGATTCGTCTGGAAAAAAAAATCGAAAAATTGCTCGGACGAGACGTGTCTCAAGCAAAAATGCTTGGGACGGGACAACATGTCCCACTTCTGGAAGTATTTACAAAAATGATCCACTCGCTTTCTCAGGTAGCAAGTTTGATGAAAATAACCTCGTTGTCCGAGATAGTGAGTATATGGTGAGGTTTTAAAACATGAAGAAAATTTCCAATTTTAGACTCGCTGTCTCAGATAGCGAGTTTGGTGAAAACAATATCGCTATATGAGATAGCGAGTTTATATTGAAGTGTTTCTCCACCACTTGGAGAAAAACTTGAAGAAATATACCAAGTTTAGACTCGCTATCTCAGATACTCAGCGTGTTTATACCACACTCGCTAACTGAGATAGCGTGTGTCAACTAAAATACACTATAAATCTATTCTATATTAACTCTACCTGAAATGCATACAACAACACTCGCTATCTGAGATAGGGAGTTCATTTGTACTAGACTCGCTATCTCAGATAGCGAGTCTAGTTGTACTCAATTTTTAGAAAATTTTTGAATATGAAATGTATGCAACTCCACTCACTATCTGAAATAACGAGTCTAGTTCAAATGAACTCGCTATCTCAGATAGTGAGTGTTGTTGTACTCAATTTTCAGAAAAATTTTGAACATGATATATATATATAAAACTACACTCGGTATCTGAGATAGCGAGTTCAACTGAACTCGCTATCTCAGATAGCAAGTGTAGGTCTATACATTTCAGAAAAAAATTGCATGTTCAATTTTTTTTAAAAAAATGAGTATAACTATACTCGCTATCTGAGTCAGCGAGTTTATTTGAACTAGGCTTGCTACCTCAGATAGTGAGTAGGTCAATTTGGTAAGTAGTTTCTAAAGTGGGTTAGTTTGGTAAATACTTTCAAAAGGTTGGTCATTTTGGTAAAAATTCGAATTTGAGAGGACTGATGATGAATAAATCGAACAGTCAAAAGGTAAAACAAAAATTATGTTAAGTCAAGGGGCCTAAATCTACTTTCTCTGTTCGAGAGAAGTTGTGGTCACTCGCGGTGAGAACAAGAGAACAATTTTCCGCTGTTTAAAACTGAAAATTGGGTTTTTGGATTTTTTTTGAACCAATGAATGACGCGGTGACGCATACTAAAGTCACCGATCGGTAATCTGACCGCGAATGAGAAAACTTTTGGGCCCAAGTATGTTGGGCCGAACCAAACATAGATATTGTAATTATCCATTTCTTTCGTTCTCCATCCGGAATAAATTCGGCCCAATAGGCTTAGGCCCAAAAGCTTTTCATCTGCGGTCAGGATACTAATCGGTGAGTTACGTATTAGTCACCGCATCGTTCATCGACCCAAAAAATTCAAAAACCCCTTTTTTTGAGCCCCGAAACAGCGGAAAATTGTTCCATTGTTATCACAGCGAATGACCACAACTCGTCTGCACTAGGAAAAGTAAGTTTAGGTCCATAGTTTGACCATAATTTTTGTTTTCCTTTTGACTTTTTGATTCTTTATTCCAAAACCCTCGTTGTTTAAAGTATAAAAAAATTCTTTCATTATAAATCAAACATAAAATTTCTTTTTGGAAAAAAGTACTCTCAATAGAAAATAATAAATTTTCATACTAGCCAACATATTTAAGTTAAAACATTGTCAAATGTAACTGAAGGTGTGTTGTTAATGAAAGATCAGGCACTTTATAACAACGGGGTGTCGAAAGCCGGCTAAAAATATGCAAAATCAGATAATTAATCATGAGAAGCATAAAGACACTAGTGTTACCATGTGCAAATTGTACAGCTTACAATCGTTTTAAAGGACTCAAAACATTATATAGAATTCCCTAAAAAGGTGAGAGAATTGAGGAAAAGTTATGAATATCATTCCTACCGTAATTACTGAAATATTCATTATCATTTTTACGTAAGTAAATAGTTTAAAAAATCACTACCAAAGCATAATGTTATACAATTTAATATTACTAAAGTTTGGGGGAGGGGGGGATGCAGGAGTAAGAATGGGGGTGGTTTCAAAAAGAACTGTGAGATTTTGTCAAATTGGGAAAGTGAGAGGAAAAGATATTGTGTTTAAGGGATTTGAGTTTTTATTTTTGATATGATTTTTTATTGAAATCTTGCATAGTATATGTATCAGTTAAATTATGAATTCCTACTTTTATCCCTTCTTTTTGTGAGAGGAAAAGATATTGTGTTTAACGGATTTGAGTTTTTATTTTTGTTTTGATATTTTATTAAAATCGTGCATAGTACACGTATTAGTTAAATATGAATTCCTACTTTTATCCCTACTTTTTCTCTATTTCAAAATAATGAAAGGAGAGAGAAGGTAGACTCACTCTCATCTATATAATAAAACACAAAGCAAAATATCAAGTGGCTCTCCTTCATTAGTAAGTAAATCAATGGTCCAGATTTCAGCTTCCAAAACACATTTTTGCTCCCATAAGTTTTTCCCCAGAACTCGGTGAGAGCAAGTGCTCCTCCAGTGAGAGCACTAACCTCAAAATTGTACAATTCTCGTACTCCAACCCTATAATCAACCACAAAACCCCATCAAAAATTTTGAAAAAACCATCATACCCGCTTAATAAAATTGCAATTTTTATGATTAAAAGCATCAAAATCATGCATTTTGAGATTGAGAGCAATTCTGACTTTGTGAGAGCAATGACTCCTCCAATAAAAGTACAACACTAAACTCAAAATTGTACATTTTTGACACTCCAACCCTTTAATCAACCACAAAACCCATCAAAATTTTTGAAAAACCACCATACGGTCCATACCCGATTAACAAAATTTCAAATTTTAATGATTTAAAGTATCAAAATCATACATTTGAGATTGGGAGCAATTCTAACTCAGTGAGAGCAAGGGCTTCTCCAATAAGAGCACTAAACTCAAAATTGTACAATTCTCATACTCCAACCCTATAATCAACCACAAAACCCATAAAAAATTATGAACAAAACCATCACACCCACTAAACAAAATTACAAATTTTGATGATTAAAAGCATCAGAATCATACGTTTGAGATTGAGAGCAATTATGATTCGGTGAGAGTAAGAGCTCCTCCAATAAGAGCACTAAACTCAGAATTGTTCAATTCTTATACTCCAACCCTATAATCAACCACAAAAATCCATCAAATATCTTGAAAAAACCATCATAAGTTGATTTCCTTTTTCAAAATAGAGGAAGGAGAGATGGGATAGACCCATTAGCTTAATATATAGTTATAATGATGAAACATTATGGTTGATAGAGTTGCACAGTTACCTTATATTTACAGATTTAAAATTAGAAAGGGTCATAAAATACAACTTTTTAATATTAAATTGCGAGTGAAAGAACTGACCATAGTGCTCCCTCGCAGAAAACACAACTCTAACATCACCTTCAATAAGCCTAATGAACAAATGAATTGTAGTTTGCACAACAAATTCAATCCTAATTTAATTTTGTTCACAACATACTCATCCAACGGTTTTCATAGAAATGTTTCTATATGGTGTTATCATTCCCTTCTTTAGCACACATCGTCAAATATACTTTCAAATTAATAAAAATTCAATAAGCCTAACAAACAACTCTAACCTCACCTTCAGTAAGTCTAATGAACAACTACTGAACTGTAGTTTGCACAACAAATTCAATCCTAATTTTGTTCTCAACATACTCATCCAACGGTTTTCACATGAGTATTTGTATAGCTGATAATGGTGTTAGCATTCCCTTCTTTAGCACACATCATCAAACATGCATTCAAACTGATAAAAATTCTACCTTTTGAGAAGAGACGAAGAATCCGTAGGGCGAGCAAGAGGTGGCGTGGAGGCGAGGAGAGCAGTGTGGAGGCCGCGGCAGCGTGAGAGGCGACTCGGAGGCGGGTTAGAGGAGAGAAGGCGGGAGGGTTTCGGACGCGGCTCGGGGAGAAGAGGGGCGAGGGTTTCGGAGGCGAGGAGAGCAGTGTGGAGGCGGCGGCAGCGTGAGAGGCGACTCAGAGGCGGCTTACAGGAGAGAAGGCGCGAGGAATTCGGAGGCGGTTCGGGGAGAAGAGGGGCGAGGGTCTCGGAGGGGGGGGAGGTTTGAAAGGCAGATCAGTGGATGAGGGGTTTGGGTTTTGGGTTTTTTTTCAAATTTTTTGCCGTAATGACCCATTTTTTGAAAATTTTTGGCGCTCTGACTCACTTTCGAAAACAATTAGCGAACTGATCTAATTTTGTACACGACAGCAAAAAACATTATTGGGAGAAACGGCATAGGTTATTTACATACAGTTTTTTCCAATAACAGCATCTATTCTGAAAAAAGTGTCATGCCGTTTTTTTGAGTGACGGCATAGGTTATTTTTAGTCGAAGAAGCATATAGTCTAAATTCTGAGAAAAATGACAAGGACGAAAATCCTATAACATATGCGGTTCTTTAAAAAAATGGCATTCTTAATACTGATGCCGTTATTTTGAATAACGGCATCAGTTATTAACTTTGTTTACCTATGATCAGTGGCCCCCTCATCTCACTTCCCCTTTCTCAATCGATCTGCTCTCTCTCTCTCTCACTCCCGAAACTCACAAACCTTATATCCCTAAAACCAAAAATTCCAAGTATTGGAGTGCTCTCTAACTCCATATATCCTACCTCCTCACTTTCACTCTCATATCATTCCTTATCCACGACGTATTTTCAAGCTATCCAAAATACGGTCTAATTTTAAGGTATTATTATAACCACGTGT
Source organism: Hemerocallis citrina (assembly GCA_017893485.1). Taxonomy (NCBI): domain Eukaryota; kingdom Viridiplantae; phylum Streptophyta; class Magnoliopsida; order Asparagales; family Asphodelaceae; genus Hemerocallis; species Hemerocallis citrina. Next base: position 255,396,866 of record CM030364.1, read on the forward strand.
TTGGTATGTATTCTCATGTTATGCTTATGAGTAGTTAATGAGTTGAATATGTTTGAATATTTATGTTTAAGTATGGAATATGATATACATATTTGGTTATATTTTGGGGGTGAAATAATTAAAGATCTGAAGATTGGATATTGTTATAGCGATGTTGAACCGGTCATTATGTGGGCTCCCCGTAATTTTATATACTCAGAACTAATAGATAAAATATTTGAAGTCACTAACTGGGATAGAGGTGAAATGAGGGTCAAAATCAAAGCCCGTTATGCTGCCGGTGAAGGTAAAGGGCAATATTTCATGGTGGTTCCCGTAGATAGTGATAATTCTCTGAGGTCCATGACGGGTTAAGTGATCTTAACACGTCATCGCCAATAATGGGTTAAGTACGAAGATATTGACAGAACTTCATCTAAGAACCAACAAGTTTTCATCCACATAGACAAGTACACTGGGGAAATATTCAAACTTAACCCGTTATGGCAATGACGGTTTAAGTGAGCTTACCCCGTCATCGCCAATAACGGGTTAAGTTAGAAGATTTTGGCAGAACGTCATCTCGTCAAGATGAATTTTGTGCAAGTTTTCTTTCCCAAAGACAAACACGCTGTCAAAAAATTTCAACTTAACCCGTTATTGTAAATGACGGGTTAAGTTAGCTTAACCCGTCATTATCAATAACGTGTTAAGTTTGAAGATATTGGCAGACTTAAACTGATGAGGATGAATTTTGTGCAAATACATTGTCAAAATATTTCAACGTAACCAGTTATTGTAAATAACGGGTTAAGTGTACTTAAACCCGTCATCGCCAATAACGGGTTAAGTTGGAAGACATTGGCAGAATTCATCTTCCAAAGATCAAATTTGTACAAATTTTTCAGTCAACCTAACCCGTTATTACCGTTAACGGGTTAAGTGGGAAGAAGAAAAAAAATGTAACACCCTGAATTCCAAAACAGACTAAATTCGAAGTTCCACATGATCTTCTCACTTCTCTTCGTACAATTTTACAAGGAAATTAAAACATTACTTTACATCAGAGTTACATCTTTAAATTACATTTAAACAGCAGAAGCAATTTACAATAATTACATGAATAAACTGTACAACACTTGAAACATTCTTTAAGCAAGCAGCATGCCTACTTTATTCTTATCAATCTCTTTATCCTGCATGGAAACTGTGGGCTCGTCGGTTCATTCAGCTGACGCAAGGATATAAAACATCAATTTTTTCCTACTTAGAAAGCACACACTTGTCATAAGCAAAACTACGGGGACTATCCTATAGATGTCGTGCTGTGTTGTGCACTTAGTCCTTAATGCAGTTGTTATATTATATGACATTAATGCGCACTTGTTCGGATTCTATGCATCCCTTACTACATAGGTCCGAGGGCAAACCCTTAATCGTACTTCATCTTGTAGGGTTCGGTCTCTCGCCATGACTTAAACTACTACGGTAACTACGGTAAGTATCCTAGATGTTCTATGAGTTACGAGCCCATGTCCAGACAGCCTGGAGGGGAATCCCACGCACTGACATGGCGCATCATGCATGCAGACTATGGACAATTCAACCTCTGTCATGGAACGATGACACCACTCGTAGTCACCAAACACCCCACAAGTATTGCCACCGGAAGGATAATTCTAGAGTAGTGCTCACTCCATGTCATGACGCATCAAGCAGGCAGTTTGTGAATCACTCTCACACCGCCAATCCGATGGCTCTCATACTCGTATTTTTCTCTTACTTTCGTCACATCACCACTATGTATCCAATCCTTAGTTTATTTGAATCATGAATAAAATCAACCTCTAGAGTTAGCTTTTCCTCTATACCGGTCTTAATCAACAACATGACCAACTTGGTCTTTCATCTCAATAATTCATCTCAACAATTATAATTCATTCAACTTCCAGTAATAGGACTTAGCTACCCTCTAGTTCAAAATCTCATTCCATGTTCATAAATTTAGTATTCACACTCATCAATATTTTCATAAGTCATCATGATTTTCTTCATTTCAATTCATGTATTACTTTTCACTATAATGAGACAAGATAGTTTCATTCTCACGATTTCTCGACTTACATATTTAATCTCATAATTTTTGTTTGCATTCATTGGTCTAAAATCTCATTTATTTAACCTAAACAAAATTATTCTCATTTGCATTAATTCATGAATTCTCAAAATAATTTTACATAATTTACCCTAATGAAGAGGAAATACATATTGCTTTAATTTATCACATAAACACCCTTATAATCTCTCGAACCGTGTACCACAGTATTTGGGTTTTTTTAAGCAAAAGCAATACACGGCCGTATCTCTCGAACCGTGAGTCAAAACTCACTTCTACAAGTTAGGAAGGCTTGTGTTACATAAGACTAACCTACTTGTAAAGTTTCGTATTTTTTGGAGTTCGTTTGTAGGATTTTCTAGTCTAACCGCCCAAAAAAATTCCTAAGTAATTTAGTTCTTTTTTGAGGAACATGAGAAAACCGCACAAACGACATCCACATTTTATAAAACTTTACAATTTGGTCTAATTCATATAACACAAGCCACCCCAACTTGTAGAAGTGAGTTTCGAGTCACGGTTTGCGAGATACGGCCGTGTACCGCTGTATTTGAGTTTTTTTTTAACCAAAAGCGATACACGGCCGTATCTCTCGAACCGTGAGTTGAAAATCACTTCTACAAGTTGCGATGACTTGTGTTGCGTGAGTCCAACCTACTCGCAAAGTTTCATATTTTTTGGAGGTCGTTTGTAGGGTTTTCTAGTCTAACCGCATTAAAAAAATTCTACGTAATTTAGTTCTTGTTCGAGGAACGTGAGAAAACTGCACAAACGGCATCCAGAATTTATAAAACTTTGTAAATTGGTCCATTTCACTTAACACAAGCCACCCCAACTTGTAGAAGTGAGTTTCGAGTCACGATTTGCGAGATACAGCCATGTACCGCTTTAGTTGGGTTTTTTTAAACAAAAGCGATACACGGTCGTATCTCTCGAACCGTGAGTCAAAAATCACTTCTACAAGTTGCGGTTGCTTGTGTTACATGAGACCAACCTATTAGCAAAGTTTCGTATTTTTTGGAGGCCGTTTGTAGGGTTATCTAGTCTAACCGCACTAAAATATTTCTTAGTTTATTTGTTCTTCTCCGAGAAACGTGAGCAAAACCGCACAAACGGCCTCGAAAAATTCCAACACCTTACAACATGGTCGAATACACGTAATACAAGGCAATACAACTTGTAGAAGTGAGTTTTGACCCACAGTTTGCGAGATACGACCGTGTACCGCTTTATTTTAGTTTTACTTGATCAAAAACAATATGTGGACGTATCTTCCAAACCGCGAGACGAAACTCACTCCAACATGTACCATTAGCTTGTGTGTCTTGATTTCGGCCCACCTACATGGTTTCAGATTTTTTGGGACTGTTTATGCCATTCAACAAATATCGAACGATTATAAATACGACTCAATCTATAATATCGTCGAGCGATCAACAACAACTACGACTACAATTGCTTTTGGTTAAAATTTATCAAAATACAACTTACAAAGTTCTACATATACAAATTTTTGGGGCAAATTTAATATATTCAAGTAAGCACAAAGAGACCGAAAAACTATGAAAATCAGCACAATGACAACTACGAAGGCAATGAATTAGTCATTACCTTACAAAATAGTTGTCAATTTCTGCAATGGAGGTGTTGTCGCCGAACTAGAGTGTTTCAATTTGCGTTCGAAGTTTGGAGGTGAGTTTGGGTTTCGAAGTTTGGAGGAGAGATTGGGATCACAGATCTGAGTGGGAATGGAGGAGTAGCGGCAAGCGGCGGTAGAGGAGGAGAAGTTTGGGTTTGGATTAGGGTTAGGGTTTTCTAGGTTGGGGAGCAACGGGCGGAAGAGAGGGAGAGAATCGCCAGAATCAAAGAGGGGGAAAGGGATTTAGGATTCGCCGGAGTGAGAAGCTTTCGATTTCGGCCGAGTTGGGTTTGGGTTCAGGAAGAAACGAGAGAGAGAGTGGGGAGAGATCGAGAGAAGAAGATGAAGTATACAGAAGAAGAAAAAAAATCAACTTTTTCCATAACCCGTTCTTGGAAACGACGGGTTAAGGCAAATTTTTCAAAAAAAGATTTGGTATCCAACGGCCCAGATCTTAGTTCGCAACAGGTATGTGCACACAGAGCCGTTTGCAACCGAAGAAAGCCCTAATATATATATATATATATCGGAGGTTTCTACGGGCTTGCAATTAAATGGATTAATGGAGGAAGCCTATACAAGAGAGCTAAGGGGCTTAGGCCATTAAATGAGGAAAAATACAACCCAAAAAAAAAAAAAATGAAAACTAGAATGGGGAAGTGGCTGGTGCTTTGCTTGGCGTGGGTTTAGTAGCCCCACATCGGAAATGAGGTGAAAGTGAGTAAAGGTTAAATAGATTTGCCAAGGATCAAAGGTTACCTAACGGTCCGGACACCTTTTGTGAGGCACATCTGTGGTAGGTAGTTGTTAGAATTTTATTTGTTCGTGTATTGCACGCACGTATAGCCGCGTGGACAGCTGAGCGGGGCCCGGGACATTACAAATGGTATTAGTGTGTAACACCCCGTATTTAAGAGTGTATATATATAATATTAAATGGGAATAATATATATATATATATATATATATATATATATATATATATATATATATATATATATAAGAGAATTAGTGGTAGTTGGCCTATCGGAGGTTTTTATGGGCTTGGAGTTAAAAGGATTAATGGAGGAAGTGTAAAGAACCCTGGGGGGGGGGGGGGGGGGGGGGGGGGGGGAATAGGGTGATTGTGCGGAATTAAATTTTTTTAAATGAATAGCAAAGTAAATAAGAAGAGATAAGAAAATCAGACACAGATAGCACAAGTGACGCAGCGTTATAACGTGGTTCGACCCCCAGGTCTACGTCTACACCACCTACTTATAGCAATTCTCCGCCACAAGCGTTCCACTATACTCAAACCCTTGTACAGTGATTCTCGAATTCAGGTCGAGAGACCTATTACACCCACATGAATTCTAACACAAGTCCCATCAATCTCACCGAAGTGGAAGAAAAGAAAAAACCTCAAGATCCTTAATGAATCTGACTGAAGAATACAAATGGTATCACACACACTCGGATTGAATGTTGAAAGATTAATTCAGAAGATTTTTCTCAGAAGTAATAGGTGAGGAATACTCAATGGGTTCGTTCAATTATATAGACGGGGAAGTGTATCTATCAAAATTAGAAAGGATACATTCCAAAAGAGTGAACAGCGCAAAGTACGGTCGACCGCAATTTAGGTGCATTCGACCATTCATCTTTCTAACGAAAAGTCGAGAGATGGATGGTCGACCGCTTCATTATGTTGCTGTGAAGTGCAGTTGACTGCGATGCGGTCGACTGACATGAGGTGCGATCGACCGTTATCGTGCTGTTCATAACGAATCCACTTTATATTCTTAACATATACTAATCAATCATCAATCAATCAAATACAGATAAAATCTCACAAATAAGGAATAGCAACAAGTGGTCTTGATAGCTTTCTTGGGCACTAATCAACATGAGCTCTTTTTAAATAACTTCTTCTTTTGTTTGATCTTGCAATCTTTCTCTATTGCTTTCCTTCGTTTCTTATTCTTGAATCGTTTTTGAATCTCTTATTGATATTATTTTAACCTGAAAATATGAATAACTGAATTTAAACTTATTAGTATTTATGGACACGTTTTGTGCACACCAAACTAAGATTCAATAATCTTCCCTTTTTGGTGTGAACAAAACATGCCTTTGAATATTGAAAGTAAAAATAAAACAATAAGGCATATAAATACTCCCCCTAAATTTAGTACTTCCTGTAACATAGATTTTCATAGATAAAGAGCAAGAGAGATTTGTAAATACTCCACCTTAATTCAATACTTCCTGTTATACAAAATTTCATAGAAGATATATGAAGAAGAAATAATAATATTCAATATTATATTTACTTTCAGTTAAAAACATTCATAAAAATATTCTCCCCCATTTTGGAACACACCAAGAGGGGGCAAAAGACAAGCATAAATTAAGTATATAATATACTCCCCCGAAAGCCATTTGTAAATGAAAAGAATATTCATTACATGATACCATTGATAACGAAACTCTTTGATATACAGAGAGAGCTCTTCATGGTATCATAGATTTGAGATTTTCCCAATACAGATGTGAGGCAGAGAACAGAAGATGAAGTATTTCAATAAACCGATATTATAGAAAATAGTGAATAGAGGGTTCGTAAAAATCAAAACGAGTAACCAAGAAAAGAACCGGGCGACCACAGAACTAATTGAGCATATAAAATAAAGAATCAACCCGAGAGCAGACCGATCGACCGCACATCCTGTAAACACAAAATGAAATACAGAGAGTTAACTGGTCGACAGTTCGGTTGACCGAAAATACTGAAAGTGAAATATTTTTAAAGGAAAAGTGTTTCTTAGAGAGGGTCTGTGTTCAAGAGTTTAGATGAGCGAAAAATTGACCGCACGGTCGACCAAAATACTGATACAAGAGAGTAAAGTAAATAATCAACTGGATATGTGAAATTTTGTAAGCATGGAGTTATTCCTTCATAGCAAATTACAAGAGATTACATAACATTAAAGAGCATTCATGGTGATATTACACCTAGCAATTACAATTAGGAATATATTCATCTCCACCACCATCTTCGTCGTCGTCATTGTCTTCATCATCTTCCTCATCATTTTCCTCATTATTTAGAGAAGGAAGAATTTCCCAATCTTCTTTTCCTTACAAGTACTTAATCGTGTTAACATAATAGTCATACACTTGCATTTGATGAACAGCAAACTGCTTATGAGTCACGAATGAAGAGGAGGAAGAGGGGGTGGTGTTTTGCAATGGGAGGAGGAAGAGGCTTTTGGGGGCTGTTCTGCTTGGCGCTCTTGTTGTTGGGCTTGACGACGATGAGCCCGCTGGGTGAATGGTACATCGATGCCCATTTGTTGAGGAAGGATGGGCATAGGATTTTTGCTTAGGTGGAAATTCCTGACATCAATACGGGAGTCAATGGCAAGATTGTATATGAGAGAACTGAAAGGAAGTCCACGATTTGTAGAAGTTGCATAATTTATCGTGCAAATGATGAATGTGGCAAGATCAAACTTATATTCACCAAGAATAAGGAAAATGATGAACAATTGATCGACCCGAATTTCAGTTTTATCATTCTTTTTGGGCCAAATGTTTGCATTGACAATTTTATTTAATACACGAGCTGTATCAGTAAAATTTATGGGGGCGGGACGAGGAAGATGAGAGATTTCAGGTTGGACGATCATGGATTTGACCGTATTTTGGTTATGGCCAGGTTTATAATTAAGGGTTTTAAAATCTAGATGATATGCATCAAATTTCCCTTCGGGAAATTCATATTTCCTATGGAGATATTCAAGGGTGACTTTAACTCTTCTCCCAATAATGATAGAGGAGAGGGTAAGATTATCGTCTTGAAGACCTTTAAGGTTGGCATAGAATTTGCGAGTTAATGACTCGGAGTGGGTGCTAGGTGTAGTAAGATAGTTTCCCACCCAAGGTCTCTAATGATCCTAACCATAACAGAAAATTGACCTCCTAAGGATGATAAGTTAATTACCCGATTGGCAACAACGGAAGCATTCTAAAGATCAGAAAAGTAACGATCAACACAATTTCAGTTCCGAAAGATTATACCATCTCTAGTGACGGATTTAAAGGCAATAGCTTTTTTGCTCTTCGATTTGTGAAATGAGGAAGCCATTGAAAGAGGGAAAAAGCACATGAGAAATTTGAAAAGAATATTGAGAGATGAGAAGGTTATTTGATGGGTTTGTGTATGGGGGCTAGGGTTTTTTCGTGTGGTTTGAGAGGAAGGAGATGAAGGGGTATTTATACTAGAAGGAGAAAAATCAAGTCAGCCGAGTGGGTCGGTCGACCGGTTCACAGATACGGTCGACCGCATCACACGAAAGAAGAAGTTCTGATTGCATGGTTTTTGACAGAGGGGTGGATGGTCGACCAGTCCATTTTTGACTGATCAAGAACCAATGAATGGTACGGTCGACCGATTATACAGTTTTATGGTTTTTGCAAAGTGATTTTCTTCAAATTTTTAGATCTTGTAATGACATTCAGATGTTGTAAAATTCACACATTTCATGTATTCCTTAGATAAATAGCAGATACTCTAGACATTTTATTTAGGAGATAAGTAATCTTAATATTTAATCTAGATTCAAGCGAGTGTAGATTTTACCCGGTGCTATACTCATTTGAAGAACCAAGGTCCTTCTCCTTTTTCCTTGATAGAGATACAGGTTGCTAGTATAACTTGTTGAGTCTCTCGAGCATCTTCTATCAAGGTGTCTGAGATCTTCTAAGTTGAGAGCGTCGAACCACCTACATGGAATTTTGTAGGTGTCCAAGTGGGTTTTGAGCCTGCATTTACATTCTTTCTTATCCAGACAAAGTTAGTATTTCTTTTTAATGAATAGTTATACGAAATATGTACTAATCTACAGTAGTAGTGACATCTGATACGATTATGTCTTGGGTCATGCACACTTGCATAGTTTTGAGTTGGTTTGTGATTATGTTGGTGATTGTGCAAGTGTGTATGACATGATGATTTGGATTTTTGATGGTGTATTGGCTCTTCATAACCAAGCCCTCGATTATCATGATAGGATCTTATTTTTTTTGTAATAAGGTAACTGGGCCCTTCATATTTTTCAACAATTTTTTCAAGCTCAATTACTTTTTTACAAAGCCTTTTTCTAGTCATCTCATCGTCTTTTGTGTTCCAACGAAGAGTGTCTAGTGTAGCATCAAGTATTCTATTTTGTTCAAGGGCTTTATTACAACCTTCCACTACCTCATCAAATTTTCTTTTGCATTCTTTTAAATCATTAGTGAGTTTAACAATATAAACAAATTTCTCATGAATTTCTTTTAATTATTCATCATGTGTTTCTAAGAATTATTGAATTTATTGTTTTAAAAGTTCAATTTTCTCTAGCAATACATCATGATCTTTTCTAAAGGACTCGAATTTTTCCATGATCAAAGCATTTTTATTTTTCAGTTTTTGATTTTTAGCAATACAAGAGTCATGTGCTTCATTTGAAATTTGTTTATATGGCCTTAGTTCACGACTTAATTTCTTAGCATAATATTTTAGCCCATTACACATGTCTACTAACTCATCATAAGTGGGTTTTTCGACTACCTCTTCTTGAGATGGTAATTGCACCTCACCATTCCCAAGAGCCATGAAGCCGATATCGTTGTGACCTTTCTCATTCTCACTTGTGTCTGAGTCTAGCCATGTTGCCTTCAATGCCTTCTTTTTCATACCCGGATTTGAGTGGTAGTAGTCCCTATTCCTGTCCTGTGAGACAGGACAATTTGCACGAATGTGTCCAAGCTTCTTGCACTTATAGCACACGTCAACTTTATCCTTCTGTCTTTCTCCTTGGTACCTGCCATATTTTGTATGTTTGAGATACTTACGAAATTGCTAAGTCAATAGGGCGATGTCTTCGTCTGACTCCTTAAGGTCTGAATCTGCTTTTGATGGTCGGAATTTTTCTGCCTTCAGGGCGATGGTTCTCACTTCGGTTTTTGGTTCAATCCCGATGTTCTATCTGTATCTTTTGGTTTTCGTCATCTCCATCTCGTATGTTTTTAGCTTTTCTTGGAAGGTGTAGTAATCGAATCCCTTTTCCTCAAGGGTCTCCCTCATTGCAGCAGCTTCTACATCCCACTCGGGCGTGAGACAGCTTATGAGTTTTCTGACATTTTGGTCATCATCCAACCCCTTACCTAAGCTCTCAAGCTCGTGTGGAATGATATCGCAGCGGGCAAGTATTTGATCTACATTTTCTCCTGGCAACATACGAAAAATATTAAACTTATAAAAATATAGATTTACTTTAGCTTTTACCTCAGAGGCGGTTCGCTCATGCCGTTTCAGCATGTTGTTCTATATTTCGTATCCTGTCTTGCAGTTTCACCCGCATCACATTAATTCTTCATTATTCAACCCTGCATAGAGAGCCGCCATAGCTTTGGAATTTGTGGTCTTGAGTGCTAGCTTTGCCTTTGTGAAATTCATCTTTCTGTTGCTGACCAGAATATCTGTTTTATTAATGCATACATTCTACACTTCTTCTCCAAGCATCTGTAGAAGATGAGACATACGAACTTTCCAAACATCATAGCATTTTCCATCAAAATATGGTGAGCGTGTAAGACTTATTCCATTGGAGACGAATGGCTCCGATGAGTACAAGTTTTCGGGAGGAGGGATTTTGGCCATTGGACCTTTTGCTTAAGCTTTTAAGCTTTTGATAAGCATCTCGCTCTGATACCGCTGTAAATCACTTTAAGGGGGGTGAATAGGGTGATTGTGCGGAATTTAAAAAAAAATAAAAATAAATAGCAAAGTAAATAAGGAGAGATAAGAAAATCAAAACACAGATAGCACAAGTGACACAGCAATATAATGTGATTCTACCCCCAGGTCTACGTCCACACTACCTACTTGTAACAATTCTCCGCCAAAAGCATTCCACAATACTCAAACCCTTGTACAATGATTCTCGAATTTAGGCCGAGAGACCTATTACACTCACATGACTTCTAACACAAGTCCCGTCAATCTCACTGAAGTGGAAGAAAAGAAAAAACTTTAAGATCCTTAATGATCTTGACTGAAGAATACAAATGGTTATCACACACACTCGGATTGATTGTTGAAAGATTAATTCATATGAATTTTCTCAGAAGTAATAGGTGAGGAATACTCAGTGGGTTCGTCCAATTATATAGACGGGGAAGTGTATCTATCAAAATTAGAAAGGATACATTCCAAAAGACTGAACAACACAAAGTACGGTCGACCACAATTTAGGTGCATTCGACCGTTCATCTTTCTGACGAAAAGTCGAGAGATGAATGGTCGACTGCTTCATTATGTTACTGTAAACTACATTCGACTGCGATGCGGTCAACTGACATGAGGTGCGGTCGACCGTTATCGTGCTGTTCATAACGAATCCACTTTATATTCTTACCATATACTAATCAATCATCAATCAATCAAACACAGATAAAATCTCACAAATAAGGAATAGCAACAACTGGTCTTGATAGCTTTCTTGGGCACTAATCAACATGTGCTCTTTTTGAATAACTTCTTCTTTTGATTGATCTTACAATCTTTCTTCATTGCTTTCCTTCTTTGCTTATTCTTGAATCTCTTTTAAATCTCTTATTGATATTATTTTAACCTGAAAATATGAACAACTTAATTTAAACTTATTAGTATTTAAGGACACATTTTGTGCACGCCAAACTAAGAGTCAACATGAAGCCGATAGAAGAAAGCTATGGGGCTTAGGCCATTAAATGAGGAAAAAGACAAAAAAATAAATGAAAAGAAGAATGGAGAAGTGGTTGGTGCTTTGTTTGGCGTGGGTTTAGTAGTCCCACATCAGAAATGAGGTGAGAGTGAGTAAAGGTTAAATAGAATTGCCAAGAATGAAAGGTTACCTAACGGTCCGGACACATTTTGTGAGGCACGCCTATGGTGGGCAGTTGTTAGAATTTTATTTGTTTGCGTATTGCGGGCACTTGTAGCCGCGTGCGCAGCTAAGCGAGGCCTGGGGCGTTACAAATGCATTGGAACCAGACCAACAAAAATCTTCAAAATACTATTTGCTTGCTTCATTCTCTTGAATTTTTGACGTACTTTTAAATCTAACGGTTGCAACATCTGAAGAAATCCAGTGTTCAAAAAATCGGTCTAGACGACCGCCTAGGTGGCTCCTAGGTGCTAGGCGCCCTCCCAACTACTCGCATAGGGCCTAGGCATTTTAGAAAATCGGGTTATGGGTCTAGGAGGGTTTAAGCGGGTCTAGGCGGTTATAGGTGGTCTACACTGCTTAAGACCCAAACCACATATTTAACTAATTGTTTTTTGAGTTTTCTCTTACTGTATATCCATGATATGCTAAGCAGAGTAGCAGACTATCGATTATTCTGAGAATTTTGAACTGATTATGTTTAAATTACAAATGATAATCACCTTTTTTGTGTGTTTTTTTTCTTCTCTTATTGTATATACCATATTTGTTAAGCAAAGTAGCACGCTATCCATTAAGGTTTTTAAAGTGATTATGTTTAAATTACAAATGATAATCACCTTTTTTGTGTGTATGTTTTCTCTTATTCTTCATACTTGATTTGTTAAGCAGTAGCACATTATTCACAGGTATTATGCTTTACACGTTCCTCCTGACAACCAGTACAAATTACGATTGAAAAGAAGATACGTCGAAAAGAACAAGAAAAAAGAAAGAAAATGGAAGCAAATATTAGCCAAGTTGTTGACTCTTAGTTTGGTGTGCACAAAACATGTCAATAAATACTAATAAGTTTTGATATGGCTAAAAATAGGGTTAAATCGGAACCGTCCAAATCAGGCACGAATCTTAAGGCTCGGGGGTAAAATGGTAATTTCGCCTACAAACGGGTCTGAAATGGAAACTGGGCCTTTTTCCATTTAACCCAATAACCCATAAACGAATCTATCTTACTCGGTACGGGTTTCAACCCATAAGAAACCCAGTCCAGCTGGATATGAAAGAATTAGGGTTTATGATTGTCCTCGATCAACGGTCCTAATCACTTCTATCCATTCACTGGGAAGTAGAGATTTGATCTTATCCCGAAACTGGTTCCTAAGGTGGCTATAAATACCCCCCCACTGTTACCAGGTAATCAATCTTTTGCCAATTAAAACTCTTTCATAATCTTTCTGATTACTGACAAGAGCATCGGAGGGCACGTCACCGGAATCAACCCCGGTGTTTCGCACTTTTTGCTGGTCAACGGCAGGAGAATCTCGGTCAAACTCCGGTGAAGTTGTTCAGGTTTGACTATTCAACTTCCCTCGAATCCACAAATCTATCTTTTTGCCCCCACACCGATTTCAACAGCAACAGATTGGCGCCGTCTGTGGAAAACACGAATAGCAGTCCAACCTCTTCCACCGGTCAATACCGCCTCAAGCCATGCCACCAAGGAAACTGAGATCTAGAGGGTCCAACCGTGGACTCACTCCTCCTCAACCGCAACAGGAGGCTCCCCTCCAAACCGTCCAGCAGCAGGGACAACTCCCTCCTCAGCCTATTCCGCCCCTGCAGTAGGAGCAGCCTCCTCTTCAGAACCCTCAGCCCCAGCGGGCTCAACTCGGGCCCCAGAACCTCGGTATAGGGACCTATCGTCCTCATCCACAGAAGCAACCTCTTCACCGCGACCATATCTCCGTACATAATCCTTCCACCGACTCCATGGCATCCCATAACCCTCGGCCTTCAGAAGACCTCCGCAACATCATCATCGACCGGTAGAAGGAGGAGGACCTTCGCCACCGTTTGGATGAAAGGCGGGCCCGTGAGGGAGCCTCCCGCTTAGAACGTCCAAATGCGCGATATCCTCGCCGCCGCGACCACATGAGGTCCCTCTTCATAGGAGGCGGAGGGAGTCCTCTGAGCACCGTCGAAGAAGGCATCATTCTCCCGCAGATCGACAGCCCCAGAGGGACCAGAACGGACCTATCACCTGAGCAGAATTCCAAGAGTTCCAGGCAACAATCTTGCAGGCCCTCAATCTCCTACCAAACAACAACAATAATGTTCAGAGGGTTCCCACTCCTCAGCCGGTTAAAAGCCCTCGCCATCGGTCCCTAAGCCCTCCTCAAGCTCCGAGCCACTGCCATCACATTCCTAGTCCTCGCCAGTCTCCGAGCTACCGTCGCCGTAGCCCACGCTCCTCTTTGTACGAAGACGAGTCCAGAGGCTCACCAGGATACCGTCGAAGGGATGATGTTGTCTACCGCCGTCTCCAAGAGATGGAGAGGCACCTTGGTCAACTCGATAGGGATGAGGAACTAAAAGGGAGGACCCTCCGGCCAAGCAGACCTCCATTTTCTCGAACCATAATGGAGGCACCCGTTCCAGCAAACTTCAAGCCACCGCAGTTCGAGACGTATACTGGGGAGTCAGATCCCATAGATCACATCGAGAGTTTCAAAACTCTCATGATGATCCATCAAGCCTCCGATGCCCTCCTATGCAAGACTTTCCCAGCCACTCTCAAAGGCCCAGCTCGGGAATGGTACTCCCACCTCGCTCCATCCTCCATCTTCTCCTTTGAACAGTTCGAGACCCTCTTTATAACCCACATTGTGAGCAGCCACCGCTCTGAAAAGACGAGTATTTCTCTGCTCTTCCTTAATCAGAAGAAGGGCGAGAAACTGAGAGACTATGTTAAGCGGTTTACCGCGGAAGCCAGGTCCATCGCCTTTCTCGACCAATCGATCGCTGCAGCTGCCTTCCAGTCCAATGTCCTCAACTCGAACCTCCGATCCTCCCTAGCCAAAAAGCTCCCGCGAGACTTCTCCGACCTTCTTCTCAGAAGCGAGAAGTACATCCGGGAGGAGGAAGCTGAACATCGCCCCACATTCGAGGGATCCTCTTCCGGAAATAAGAGGAAGGCCGCTGAAGACGAAGGAGCTAAGAAGCTCCAGAAGGACAACTGGGGTCAGCGTTGTCCACCTCCCAGATTTGAAAAATTTATCCCTCTCAATGCCAATGTTTCAACTATTCTCATGGAGGTAGAGAAAGAAGGGATCATGCCTCCTGTCCCGAAGATGAATACTCCAGGGAAGAAGAGGGATAAGGAGAAGTGGTGCCGCTACCATCGAGACCACGGACATGACACCAATGACTGTCGGGCCCTAAAGAATGAGATCGAAGCCCTTATTCAGAGAGGGCAGTTCTTCAAGTTTGTAAGAAAGGACCGGGTCGATCTTCCTCCACCCCCCAAGGGGGCTAACAAGCGGCCCGAGAGGCGTGACGAGACTCCCGAATTCGAAGAAAAGCGCATCTTGAACCTCATCCACGGAGGTCCAATGGGAGGAACCTCTAACTCATCTTGAAAAGCTTTCATCAGGGAAGTCAATTCGGTGCACAGCCTACCCCCTCCCAAAGGTCTTGGAGTCCCGATTACTTTCTTGGATGAAGATCTAGAGGGTGTTCGAATCCCCCACTGTGATGCACTGGTGATTAACCTCCACATGGCTAACTTCAAAGTACAAAGGATTCTAGTGGATAATGGCAGTTCTGTTAACATCCTCTTTCTAGCGGCCTTCCGAGGGCTCAAATTATCGCAGGACAGGCTCAAGACCGCCGGCTATACTCTCCATTGGTTAACGGGAGTGCCAGTGAAGATCAAAGGTGTTATAACCTTCGATGTAACTGCTGACAAAACTCCTACTATCCGAACGGAGCAAATGGACTTCATGGTTGTCGACGTCCCAGCCTCTTACAATGTGATCCTAGGTCGACCTGGCCTAGCAGCCTTAGAAGCCATCCCATCAGCTTATCATCTGAAGATGAAGTTTCCTACCAAGGCAGGCGTAGGGGAAGTAAGGGGAAGTCAGGAGATGGCCCGCAAATGCTATATGACCTCGATCGGAGGACCCGTCCTTTCCCTTGAGACCCTTGAGATCCCCCAGGGGAACACCCAGCCTATATCAGAACCGGTAGACAAGCAGAAGGAAGTGCTCTTCTCGGAGCAAGATCCGGCTCGCAAATTCTTCATCAGTAAAACCCTCCCCTCTGCCCTCTGTTCCGATATAGTCCAGTGCATAAAGAAGAATCGTGAACTCTTCGCTTGGACAGCTGCCGACATGCCAGTGATTTCTGAAGACCTCCTTGTCCACCACCTAATTGTTGCTCCGGTGTCCAAACCGGTCCAGCAGAAGAGGCATAAATTCGCCCCTGAGCACCAGCAGGCCATAAAGGAAGAAGTAGAGAAGCTCCTTAAAGCCCGGTTCATACAAGAGGTCAACTATCCTGAGTGGCTCTCTAACGTTGTTATGGTTAAGAAGGCAAATGAAAGTTGGAGGATTTGCAATGACTTCACAGATTTAAACAAGGCATGTCCCAAGGATCCTTTCCCACTCCCCAGCATCGACACCTTGATCGACGCCACTTCGGGCCATGAGCTTTTGAGCTTCATGGATGCCTTCTCCGGATACAACCAAATCCGAATGTTCCCCCCAGATATCTCGAAGACGTCCTTCGTCACAGATCAAGGTCTCTACTGCTATAGGATAATGCCCTTCAGGCTCAAAAATGCCGGTGCCACCTACCAACACCTCGTCAATAAGGTCTTCAAAAATCAGATTGGCCGGAACATGGAGGCTTACGTCGATGATATGCTAGTGAAAAGCATTTGGCCGGAACATGGAGGCTTACGTCGATGATATGCTAGTGAAAAGCATCTGGGGTCCGACCATGTCACCGACCTCCAAGAAGCTTTCGTCGTGTTGAAGAAGCATAACATGAGACTAAACCCAAACAAGTGTGCATTCGGGGTCTCATCTGGTAAATTCTTGGGCTTCATGGTCAGTCAGAGGGGGATCAAAGCTAACCCTGAGAAGATAAAAACCATACTCAATATGGCTCCTCCTGCGAATGTGAAAGAAGTGCAAAAGCTTACAGGACGCCTCGCGGCTATAGGGCACTTTCTGTCCAAGTCCGGGAAAAAGTGTCTCCTTTTCTATAAAGCCCTCAGAGGGGCTAAGGGCTTAGAGTGGGGCCAGCAGCAGCAAGAATCGTTCGACTAACTGAAAGCCTATTTGGTCAACCCCCCACTCCTTAGCAAGCCTACTCCCGGGGAAACCCTTTACCTCTACCTCGCTGCCTCCGAACAAACCCTCAGTGCTGTCCTAGTGAGGGAAGAAGACAAGGCTCAGAAGCCTATCTATTATGTGAGCAAGGTCCTTAGAGACGCTGAGCTCCGCTATCCGAGATTGGAAAAGATAGCCTATGCCTTGGTTTTGGTAGCCAGGAAGCTCCGCCCCTATTTTCAATCCCATTCGGTGGTCATCCTTACCGACCAGCCGCTCAAATAGGTCCTGCATAAGCCTGAGACCTCTGGGTGTCTAATGAAGTGGTCAATCGAGCTAAGTCAACATGACATATCTTATCAGCCTCAGACTGCTATCAAAACTCAAGCCCTAGCCGAGTTTATAGTGGAAAGCATGATCCCGGAAGTAAGTCAAGCGGCAAATGGGCCACCAATCTGGACAGTGTATGTAGATGGGTCTTCTTGCGCTGAAGGGAGCGGAGCCGGAGTCATTTTGGTAGGCCCAGATGACTTCTTTCTCCAATACTCCCTCCGCATCAACTTCAAAGCCTCCAACAACAAAGGTGAGTACGAAGCCCTAATAGCAGGCTTGGGCATGGCTCGCAAGGCAGGAGCGCAACGTGTCCGAATATTCAGTGACTCGTAGCTTGTGGTGAATCAGGTGTTAGGAGAATACAAGGCGCAAGATGACCGAATGGCCAAGTACCTAGCCAAGGTCCAAAGTCTCCTGGCTTCGTTCGAATAGGCACAACTCCAGCGGATCCCTAGAGAGAAGAACAACCAAGCAGATGCCCTCTCAAAACTGGCCTCTTCCTCCCTCCAAGGCCTCAAGCAGACCATCCTAATCAAAGTCCTACTAAGGCCCAGCATCGAAGAAGAAGCCCCCGACTCGATGGAGTCGCTACCTGTCCAACTCAAGGATAACTGGATGAGGCCTTTGATTGAGTTCCTCAGAGACGGGAGCCTCCCCCAAGATCCTAAAGAAGTTCGCCAAATCCGAACAAGAGCGGAGTGGTACACCCTCGTTGAAGGAGTCTTGTACAAACGCTCCTATACCCAAGTAGATGGCCGACCCTACTTGAGATGTCTCTTTTCAGAAGAAGCCTTATATGCCTTGAAAGAACTCCACGAAGGGATAGGCGGAGACCATTCGGGATCAAGGTCCCTCGCCAGAAAAGTCTTGAACTATGGGTACTTTTGGCCTACCCTACTTCGGGATGCCGAGCAACATGTCCGGCAATGCAGCCCCTGTCAGCAATTCTCCAATATCCGTCGCCTACCGCAAGCACAACTCACATCTCTCTCGAGTCCAATTTCCTTCGCAATGTGGGGGATGGACTTGCTAGGTCCGTTCCCACCAGCTCCATGCCAGCTCAAGTTCCTAGTCGTGGCAATCGACTATTTCTCCAACTGGATCGAGGCCAAACCATTGGAAACTATTACCGAGAACAAAGTGCAGCAGTTCTTCTGGAAAAATGTGATCTGTAGGTTCGGCATACCTCGAGTCCTACTAACAGATAATGGAACACAGTTTATAGGGACAGCATTCCGCTCCTTATGTGAAGACCTCGGCATTCAGCAGCGCTTCTCCTTTGTCTCCCATCCTCAATCTAATGGCAAAGTAGAGAACGCCAACAGGCAGATCCTCTCAGGCATCAAGAATAGACTAGACAAGTCGGCCAAAGGATTATGGGCAGAACAACTTTCTAACGTATTATGGAACTACCGCACTACAAAAAGGATCCCCACAGGAGAGTCGCCCTTCAATCTCACCTATGGATCCGAGGCTGTAACCCCCTTAGAAATTGGTTTGCCATCCCCTCGCCTAGCTGCATATCACGAAGAGCAGAATGCCAAGGAGCTCCAAGCCAATTTGGACCTTATCGATGAGCTCCGCGAAAGAGCTTCGATTCGCCAAGAGAGTTATCGGAGAAGAATCGAACGGGCCTACAACAAGAGGGTCCGTCCCAAAGATCTCAAGGAGGGGGACTTAGTCCTCAGAAAGCTAGCCATCTCATTCCCCAGCCAAAAGAGCAAGCTAGCCCCGAATTGGGAAGGACCATACAAGGTCTCCAAGGTAGTTCGGCCAAGAGCATATCGTCTTGAAGACCTCGAAGGCAGGGAGATACCAGGAACATGGAACGCCGACCATTTACTGAAGTACCAAGAGGGTGTTTGAACGCCTCTTCGAGTACCATCAAATGTCGGTCTATTCCTATCCTCTTATTATTTGTATTTGCATCTTTATTCTTCCATTGTAATAGCGGCCTGCAACTTAGAAGCGGCCAATTAAGCAATTATTAATAAAGAGCTTCTTTTGCATAATAATTCTCTTGTGATCGTTTTATCTCTCTGTTTTAATGCCCCAGTTATGTTCTCTAAAAACGACATGTTTGGAGTCCAAAACTTGGCTCGATTCCGCTTCGCAAGCTCGCTCTTAAGTGAGTTAGAAGTGGTTCTCCATTCGAAACTACTCCCACAACCGTTGAAACTTACTCAAACAACGAGTTCGGAGTCCAAAACTTGGCTCGATTCTGCTTCGCAAGCTCGCTCTTAAGCGAGTTAGAAGTGGTTCGCCATTCGGAACTGCTCCCACAACCGTTAAAACTTACTCAAACGACGAGTTTGGAGTCCAAAACTTGGCTCGATTCTGCTTTGCAAGCTCGCTCTTAAGAGAGTTAGAAGTGGTTCGCCATTCGGAACTGCTCCCACAACCATTGAAACTTACTCAAACGACGAGTTCGGAGTCCAAAACTTCGCTAGATTCTGCTTTGCAAGCTCGCTCCTAAGCGAGTTAGAAGTGGTTCACCATTCGGAACTGCTCCCACAACCGTCGAAACTTACTCAAACGACGAGTTCGGAGTTCAAAACTTGGCTCGATTCTGCTTCGCAAACTTGCTTCTAAGCGAGTTAGAAGTGGTTCGCCATTCGAAACTGCTCCCACAACTGCTGAAACTTACTCTAATGGCGAGTTCGGAGTCCAAAACCTGGCTCGATTCCGCTTCACAAACTCGCTCTTAAGCAAGTTAGAAGCGGTACGCCATTTGGAACCAATCACACAACCATTAACACTCTCAAAACCACAAGCCCGGGGCCCAACACATGGTTCGACCCCGCTCCAAGTAGGAGCCAAACAAATAACAAGTGCCAACACTACGCGCAAGTTCACAAAACAAATATCATTACATTAAAGATCGAGGGACAAATCCATTTACAAGACAAACTTCTCGTACTTATGACGAGATACAAGACTTGGACATAACTTGGAGAACAAAAACCCTGACTCTTTCAATGCCTCCTCGGGGCAGGGATGTTCCGATTTAAAGACACCCGGGGACGGCGAATGCCGTATGGCCGATGCCTAACCTTGGAGCTCGTCTCAAGACCGGCAAACTGAGACGCATCTTCAGTACTGCCTCTGATGGTGGCCCCAACGGACGCTCCGCTCAACGAAGCAGCCACCCCACTTTGTGCGTCGCTGGGGCTCCGCCGAGCAACAGCCAAGCGAGTCGCAAGCTCGTAAAAGGAAATTCCTCTCTCGCTCTCTTCACGAGTGCACGACGTGCTTCTGACATTGACCCGTTCAGGTTGGGGTTTGAGGCGAGCAACCTCCGCCTCGAGTTCGATGATTCGATTCTTCAGAGAGTCGTCCTTCATAGTTATCTTAAAGCAAGGGATCCGAGCGGAGCCTGCAGCACCAGGACTGTCGGCAATAATTCGACGGAGATGAGTAACCTCGATGCTCTTGTCGACCGTAACCCTCTTCAGCTCGTTAACCACCGCCGTCACCTTGCTCATTGTTGCTAACATCTCATCTCGCTCCGCCGTTAACTTGCCCATCGCCGTTGTTAGCTCTTCTCTCCCCGCCAAAAGCTCGTCTTCTGCTATCGTCAAGTCGTGAAACTCAGCTAATAGATCATCTCTCTCCGCCGAGACATCAAATAACGCCTGCCGAGCTCCCCTTCAGGAGGGGCTTCTCGAGCTCGTTTCTTTAGTTGCTTCAACTCGGAGAGACGCTTCACCAGCGTTAGCTTGAGATGATCTAGATCCAACTCGCTCTTGAGAAAACACTCTCTACTGCGAGAAAGGGCCAACTTCGTCTCTCCTAAGTCAGCTCGGAGATGAGGAGACGAGAGACCTCAGCCGCTACCAAGTTTGGCGATGCCTCCGCTAGACACAACTCGGCGATCTAAAAGAACATAACAACACTGAGCTCGAGCAACACATTGCTAAATTTCAAAGCAAAGTTGTTCTGCACACTTAGCTAAATTTCAAAGCAAATTTGTTCTCAACACTTAGCTAGATTTCAAAGCGAGTCGTTCTCAACACTTAGCTGAATTTCAAAACAAAATTATTTTCAGCACTTAGAAAAATTTCAAATCAAGACGTCTCCAAAACAAGATTGACCCCAACACTTAGAAGAAAAAAAAAGGGAAATTTCATTCATAACAAAAAAGCGGTGGTCAGTCCGCTACAAGGCAATACATGAAAAAGAGAAGAAAAAATACAAGGCAACAAAGATCAAGGGGCCACCTTGGGTAATAGCTCAGTGATGGGCACCTCGGTGGACGGCTCCCCTTCCTCTGCCACTCTGGCTTGGGGGTCGGCCACAGCCTCGTCACCCCCTCCATCCACCACCACGGTCTCGGGATCGGCCAGAGCATCGTCACCTAGTTGCTCTTCCCCCTCCCCTCCTTCGACCTCTTGCTCGGCTTCGGGGTTTTCCTCGCCGACCGGACCCCATAGCCCGTATCCCGACCTATCGAAGCCGGGGACTCGAGCCTCGACGTGCTCGAGCGCGGTGGCGTAGGACTGCTCCATGTTGGCCATCATATGCTTCTTAGCTTCGGCCTCTATCTCTGCCCTTGCTGCCTCCACGACCTCGTCCTTCTGTCGCATCACGGCCTCTAGGGCCCTCTTCGCCTCAGCCTTCTCCTCGGCTGCCCTGGCTACCTCCGAGGCGACCGTCTCCTTCGCCTGCGCCATGGCTGCCTCCAAATTGGCAACCCGTGCTGCCAGAGCATCCGAGCGGTGTTGCTCCGCCTCATACTACTTGTAATACCCCGTATTTGCAGCGAACAGTCGACTGGTCCATGTAGCAGTCGACTACTACTGCATAGTTGGGCCGGATTGGGCCAGATTTGAGAAGGATTTGAGAGATTTAGTCCCACATGGGAGGTGCACAAAAACTAAGTTGAGTATAAATATAATTAGCCAATGATCAAGAGTCACCTAATTGGTTAACCACCTTTTGAGAGGCAGCCTGTGGTGGGCAGTTGTACTACATAGTATCTAATTTGTATTCTAAAAATATTAAAATTGTCTGAGTATTGGGGCGGGGCGTTACAAAATGGTATCAGAGCCGACTTTCGACACCGGGTGTAGAAGAGGTCAGGGCGATCTGCAGTGTTGAAAGTCACTTATCTCCGGGATCAGGTAGGATCTGCGGTGTTGAGAGTAATTTATCTCTGGGGTCGAGGACTATTCTACATCGGCTAGAAAGGGCGGATCCTACACTAGATGTGTATCCCGTACTCAGCGAGGATGCTGATTTCTAAGGTGGGGTGTATGTAATACCCCGTATTTGCAGCGAACAGTCGACTGGTCCATTAAGTAGTCGACTGCTACTGCATAGTTGGGCCGGATTGGTTGGGCCAGATTTGAGAAGGATTTGAGAAATTTAGTCCCACATGGGAGGTGCACAAAAAACTAATTTGAGTATAAATATAATTAGCCAATGATCAAGAGTCACCTAATTGGTTAACCACCTTTTGAGAGGCAGCCTGTGGTGGGCAGTTGTACTACATAGTATCTAATTTGCATTCTAAAAATATTAAATTGTCTGAGTATTGGGGCGGGGCGTTACACTGCTTCACGACCCTCGCCCTTTCCACTCGGTCTTTGTCGCATGCGGCCTTCAACTCCCTCTCCTGCTCGGCGTACTGCTTGAAAAGGTGGCTGAAGTGGCACGTGATCTACAAGAAGAAGCAATTAAAACGCAATGAGAGCCGAGCAAAAAAGTTAGAGAATTTTCGAGTTATCAAAATCAACCAAGGATACTTACCGACATGGTCGCCCGAGCTATTTCGAGCACATCGTCGCCTGTCGTCCCTGCCTTCAGAGCAGCTCGATCTTTTGGGGTCGAAAGATGGCGAAGGGCCTGCATACTCATAGCTGAGTCCCCCAAGAAACCATCGTGGTTCATCACCCGCCAATCGGGGACGAACAATTTCTTGTAGCCCTCGGTCAGTATGGCCTCGGCCTGCTCGGTAAGGGGCGGGGCCTCGAGCCCCAAAGCCGCTGAGACGGAGAAACCTTCGCCCGAAGGATCAGAAGGGGTCGGCTGAGGAAGACCAACAGCCGAGGCCATCCACCGAGGAGAAGCCAGGTTGACGGTCTCGACCACGGCAGAAGACGTCTTGGCGGGTTGGCCAGACGAAGGCCTCGCACTCGTCCTCTTTCTCTTCCTAGCTTCGGAGGCCTTGTTTCGTTCGGCCATGATTGCCCTGAAGTCCATGCTCAGAGTCTCTGTTGAATAAAGAAAACAAAGTTAAGAAAAATGCAATGCATGACAGAAAATACACAAGGAAATAGAGATGTCCGGAGCGTACTCGGATCGATTGGACTAAGGCCCGACCCGTGGAGCACTTCCTCGGTCATGTCCCTCTAGCTTAAGGTCGAGAGGCCGACCATCTTTGCCGCAACCTCCGCTTCGGTCGGAGTCAACACCGGCTCGACCTTCGCATACTTCGGTACGTCCTCCTTCCACCGGGTCGGGAAGTCCCACGCTGAAGGTGCCCGGATCAAGAAGAACTTACCCTTCCACAACTTGATAGAGTCCGGGTTCTCTATCAACTTGACGCCTTTCCGAGGTGACAGATAGTACTGGTGTTCGGTCTTACTCATCCGATTGATTCGGTACAAGCTCCTGAGGACGACAAGCTGAGGCTCACCTTTGCCGTTCGGCACTGGAGCAGAAACCCAAGCACATGTCGCCACATGTTCGGCATGAACTGGATTGGGCTCAGTCCATAGCACCGAAGCACTTCGGTCACGAAGGGATGGAGGGGAAGGCGTAGTCCGGCATTCAGCGCGTCATAGGCGAAGACGCAAGTGTCGGGCATGAATGCTGTGCACGCTCGCACCCCAGGACCGGGGAGTATTAAGGTATACTCCGGAGGAATGACAAAGCTCTTCCGTATCCGAAGCAGATCCCTCTCGGTAAGAACCGAGGGGATATCATCAACCTCGGTAACCTCCCTCAGTTCATTCTCTTCATATGTTTTCGAGCGTCCGTAGACGGCCTTGGTCAGCAACTCGCCGGTATATCACCGACGGCAGCCGACCCATTTCTCCTCCTCGTCTCACGGTCTCCACCACTGTTTCGACGATCGCTGACCGAGCCACTTCCTTCCCCTTCTCCTCGGCCGCGGACGGCCCTACTATCTCCTTCCCCCTTTGTCTGCTCAGCACTTCTCCCCCTTCCTTGTGAACCAACTGCTCTTCGCTCTGACCCCCCAAGAAAGAAGTCTTGCTACCCGAGGACGCTCGTGACATCTCGAGAGTATATACACACACGATTGAAAATATATATACTAACCTTGATGTGACGCACTCGGTCAGAATAACCTCGTCGGAAATTGCCTTGCCACGCCGCGACAGCTAGCACAACCACCCTTGGACGAAAATCTCCGCTAGCAGAGCGACTCGAGAGCAAAAGTGAATTCTAAGAGTGAAAAGTGAAAGAATGAGATAAAGGGTAGGGGGTGAAGACTTATAGTGAAAAGAAACTACTCTTGGGCTTCTAACGCATTGGGCCCCACTCAAGCCCGTTAAGGAAGGCTAAATGACAGAATATAGAAGGGCTGAACGATCCAAACCTAGCCACGTAGCTCGGCAACTCATGAGACGCCGAGCTACCGGGGCACTGACCTCCACATTTGGAGAAAAATGTAGCCGAAATCATTGGGCAGTCAGATCGTCCCAAGATTCGGGCCCAAAGCTGATGAGCCGCTCATATTTTGACACGCCCACAAAATGACAAAAATACGTTTTCTCGTGATCTGAGCCTCCTGCATCAAGATTCGTGCCCTGATGGACGCTCCAGATTTAGCCACGTAGCTCGGCAGCTCACGAAGCGCCGAGCCACCGAGACACTCTGCCGAGCTACCGGGGCACCGACCTCCATATTTGGAGAAAAACGTCGTCGAGCTCCATGAGTTGTCATATCGTCCCAAGATTTGCGCCCAAAGTTGATGAGCGGCTCAGATTTTGACACGCCCACAAAACGACAAAAACACGTTTTCTCATGATCAGAGCCTCCTGCGTCAAGATTCGCGCCCTGATGGACGCTTCAAATTTAGCCACGTAGCTCGGCAGCTCACGAAGCGCCGAGTCACCGAGGCATTCTGCCGAGCTACCGTGGCACCGACCTCCACATTTGGAGAAAAATGACGCCGAACTCCTTGGGCCCTCAGATCGTCCCAAGATTCGCACCTAAAGTTGATGAGCAGCTCAGATTCTGACACGCCCACAAAATGACAAAAATACGTTTTCTCGTGATTTGAGCATCTTGCATCAAGATACGCGCCCTGATGGACGCTCCAAATTTAGCCACGTAGCTCGGTGGCTCACGAAGCGCCGAACTACCGAGCTACCGAGGCACTCTGCCGAGCTACCGGGGCACCGACCTCCACATTTGGAGAAAAACATCGCCGAGCTCCATGAGTCATCAAATTGTCCTAAGATTCGTGCCAAAAGATGATGAGCGGCTCAGATTCAACCACGTCCACAAAACGACAAAAAAACATTTTCTCGTAATCGGAACCTTGTGCATCGTGATTCGCGTCGTGATGAATACTCCAGATTTGGTCACGTAGCTCGACAGCTCACGAAGCGCCGAGCTACCGAGGCACTATGCCGAGCTACCAGGGCATTGACCTTCACAGGCAGAGAAAAGTGTTGCCGAGCTACTTAAACCGTACGATCGCTCAGATATTCGCGCTGTTAGCTGATGAACGACCTAGATTGCGCCACATCATAAATGGTAATAAAAATTTATTTTTTATTTATTAAATTTGAATTATTTATTTAAAAATTACGAAAAAATGATTGAAAATTCATGAAAATTAATTAAAAATTCTAAAAATTAATTATAAATTCGGAAAAATATTTTTAAGCCCCTGGGTAAATAATTATTGCTTAGAATAATTAATTAATGCCCCGAACAATAAATCACCGCTTCGCAAAATTAAACAAATGATCCAAAAAATAAATAAAAAATTAAGAAAAGTCACCAAAAGTCCAAAAGAGCTCAAGATTAACCGTATGGGTAGACAAAGAGTTCAAATTGCTACGGCTATGTGGAATGTGAGACAGTGATGTCATTTGGATATTTATGTATCATTGTAATATTTACTGTTATAATTATCACAAGCATTTGTTCCTTTCCTTTTGTTACTGTGTGAGATGGTATCTTGACCAATTGTTGATGTACAGGGATTGCACATGGATTCAGTTTTGTTAACAATGATGATCGAATGATGAATGGAGTTCTCAATAACTGGAAGTGCTTATTATTTATTTTTTTACTCACCAAGATGATGTCGGTCTAGGCAATGATGAAATCCACAACTTATTTTTTAAACTGTGCCCCCCCACCTCCCCCTTCTGCCTGGTTGTATTTTATGTTGGTGATACTGAAAAAAGGCAAATTTACAAGTGAATATCCATAGAAATGATGAGAGTTTGTAAGCTGATCCATGGTAATGATGAGACTTTTTAAGATGACACACAAAAACGAAGATAACAGTTTCTAAGCAAATCCGTGGAAATGATGAGAGATTTTTAAGCCAATCTGTGGTATCTGTGATGGCCTACTGAGTGTATGATTGATGAATTGAACTATGGGTGGCTGGGGGGGGGGGGGGGGGGGGGGGGGGGGGGGGGGGGGGGGGGGGGGGAGGAACACATAATTAGTATTAGTAGGCATGGCATTGTAAAAAATGCAGCCCTAGACTAATTTTTATGATTTATTTGAACAATTGGTACATACAAATGTGTTCTGAGCCTACGACTAATTCAATCCTTTCAAAGATTGACATTGCTTTGTTATACTATTTGACTTCATGATTTGTTAGTTATGAAGTCCCCTTCATTCCTTAGCAGGATGAACACTGGAGTGGTATTAGCTAGTTGTATATGGAATTTTCCATGGTTTCTGATGCTTTATAATAACTCTGAATATTGCAATAAATCTGATGATGGTTTTTCATTAGCTTTATAATAACACTGGTATTAAATGTTTTGAACAAGGCAACCTTACAATAATCATGATGATTTATTTGAACAATTCTTCTATACTTTTACTGTGTTCTGAGCCTATGAATGTGAATTATGCCTTTGTTGAGGTGTGTTCGGGTGCCTATTATTCTATACGCAGTTGTCAACTCTGATCTTCACAAGGTAATATATTTCTTACTCCACATCCTCCAAGTTTTTCATTAGCAACATCCTGCTTTTACTTCAGCAGTTTCTAGTACAGAAGTGAAATGATATTGCTTATTCTTGGGAAGTCATGGCTTCTGCATAGTCATGGCTTCTGAATCTTTGGGGTTTTATTTTTTTGACTTCATCTTGCTGTAAGTATTTTTGAAGGTAATTCCCAAAATTTATTTCTTGTTACATATCTTTTAACAACGGTTAAAGTTTTTCATTGGTGTGAAGGAATATGATATCCAATTCAAAGTATATTATACAAGCACGACGACCAAAAATTGGCATCTTCAGACTTGAGATTTATAAGGATAATTGGATATTTTCTGCAAACTATTTATAAGGATAATGTGTTCTGAAGTAAGGCAACCTTTTCTTTGCAGTTAGCTTATTTATGGGAAGTGGATAGCTTCTGAGGCTTTCATGTTTATCATCTTGTGACATGAACTGTTTGTTTCATTTCATATATACCAGTGAGAAGGGAAACATATGTTTGGATTGATGTGAAATTTTATAATATATTTGAAGCATGCCACCACTTCTTTATGTGGAAGGATGCCACCACATATCAGTTTAAGATGTGAAATTATATACATCGAGTGGATTAGAAAACCACCTACTTTAATTTTTACTCAGTTGTGCTTGTATGTCAACATCCCCTTCCTGCTAATATTTGGTTAAGCGCATGGGCAAAAGTTTCTGACACTTGCAATTCCTATCGGTTATCATTATTTTTCTACATAAGTAGCATCAAACTTTATGCTATTTAGATGCAAAACTGAAAAAAGGCTGTAAGAGAATAGTGTTATAGGTTTGGTATTACCCTAATAATTGTGCTTGTGATGGCTTCTCATGTTTGGATAAACTCTTTCTACTAAAATTGATACATGTGCCTCAGATGATACTGAAGATGATGGCTTTATGATGCTGGTTTGGGTTCTGATGCTGATACTGTGTACCATTCCCTTGCTGGTTTGGGTGCTGATGCTGCTAATGGATTCTACTGCTTCTGATGGATATTATTGGATTTTTGATGCTGTGTTTGGCTTCTGACGCTGTGATGGTTTCTGATGGTCTAGGCAATGGTGTAGGTTCTGATGCTCCTGTCATTTTGTTCTTGTCGGTCTCCATCTAAACAGGAAGTGCTTCATTAAATTGTTTAAATCACCCTACTCTTTTACCTCTATCAGTCTAGGCAATGATGAATAATCAAAAGTTATGATGCATGTGATTGGTAATGGTTGCATTTGATGCTTTATTAGGGAATAAAAGTCATCGATCCAACAGTTGATAATATTTTATTATTGGCATGGATATCAAATGCATTACAATGCATGATTAGAACTATTTGGCATGGCATTCAAATGCAGCCCTACAATAATCTCCATGTTCTATTCAATCATTTTTTCTATACATACATGTTCTGAGCCTATGACTAATTGATGCTAGTTGCTGATTAAATTAATGCTAGGTGCTGATTTTTGGTTCTTGTACATGCTTTAGGATATGTTGGTACTTGGGAAGCTTTTGGAGAGCCCAGAAGTGCTTGCAAACTGGCAGCGAGAGTACACAATGGAGACAATATTTGTATCTGATTTGCTATTTTGCACCTCCAAAATGAAACATCTTTAGTTCATCTGTTCCTGTCTGAATTGTTTAATTCTGAACAATGAATTTAGATAGTATGTATGTACATTTTTCTTTTGCTTATTATGTAAGGAAGTACACCAACTTGCATATATTATTTCTCATCTGATCCTTTCATATTTGTTCATTCAATCATCAACTTGCCCAGTGATGCATATATCTTCATCATTTGATCATTCAAATAAATAGTCTATTAACAAAGCAGGACTTCGGTTCCCAAAACGTACGTAAACCTCGCAAAATAAAATAGAGACATTACTTTCATACAAACAGTTCCTACACATCAAGAGGCACACGGTCTTTCGCATATCGCACATCAGTTGATGCAATCATCTTTATATAATACCAATACAACATCTTCAATGGAAAAAGTATAGTTGCATATCACTTCATGTGAACAAGCTTAAGGTATTTCACATTAATACAACTCCTCACATTGAAAATATTTGCTCCATTGGAGCTTTCTCACGATTCTTGTTCGTATACTTGCAGAACTTTGCTCTGTAACTGCAGGGAAAAAAAACACTTCAGAAGAAAACTAAAGCAAATTGTTTAAACATACGGTGTTTATAATCTCAGTGTCATAAAAACTGTACTTCTATTAATTTTATTTTTTTTTATTTTACACCCAAACGCCTTTTATAAGCTCATTATCCAGTTATATTTTTAAGAAAATTCCAGATTTTTTGGTTTACCAAACGCATTTTATAATCTCATTTTCAAAAAATAGTTTTCAAAAAAATTTATTACCAAACAGCTTTTACACTCTCGTTTTCAGAAAACAGTTTTCAGAAAAAAATTATTACCAAACAGATTTTACACTCTCATTTTCAGAAAACAGTTTTCAAAAAAAATTATTAC
This sequence comes from Hemerocallis citrina, assembly GCA_017893485.1. NCBI lineage: Eukaryota > Viridiplantae > Streptophyta > Magnoliopsida > Asparagales > Asphodelaceae > Hemerocallis > Hemerocallis citrina. The sequence goes on from CM030364.1 coordinate 255,426,697, forward strand.
CAAACAACTTTTATACTCTCATTTTCAGAAAACAGTTTTCAGAAAACTCTTTTCAGAAAACTGTTTTCAAAACAGCAAACCAAACGCAACCTTATAAGTCTTTTGGAATGAACATAGATGTCTAATAGCTATTTAACTCTTTGCTAAATACTGGACATTCTCAGAAGAGTACGTTTTTTTTCATCAATCGTATTTCTTCCTTCAAACTGCACCTATATATACTTATTTTCAAGAGCATAGCACTTACATTCAGTCATCAAACTATACCTATATATAAGGCCCAATTTTATTTTTCGCCCAGGACCTCAAATACCTCAGAACCGGCCCTGCTAGCACTGTGTTGATTGTTAACTTACACAAACCAATAATAATTAACTAGGTTTTCCTCCTTTTTTTGGGTGTAATTTTTCTACTCTATATTTACATTTTGATGATTATCAAAAATATTTACGTTTTGACTTTTTTTTTTAACATTATTTAATTTTTCTAAACATTTTCGCTTTGCTCATGAAATCAGAGGGAGGTGGAGGTGGTAATGTACATTATAACCTCTACCAAACCTTGAGTTTTTGTTATCAATTTCCTTCTCTTTAGTTCCAAGTCATGCGTTATACTACGAGTAGAAAAACCCCGGGTAAACGCGAACCTACCCATACCTACATAAGCCCGGGCCAACCTGAAAACCCGTCTGAACCCGACGGGTTGAGTTTGGGTTTGGAAAATACTAACCTGTCGGGTACGGGTCGGATCGAGTAGTAGGTTGTAAAGTTTGGGTAAGGGTCAAATACATGTAGAAACCCGCCTTACCCACAGCCCATTTTCAGCCCTAGTTGCAAATCCCTCTCCATCACTTTTTTTTCATATTTTTGTTGTTGTTTGATTATCCTCTCCATCACTTTTCTTAACCGAACAGTCTTTTTTGTTGGGCTCAAATTACTCTTTTTTTTTTTTTTGAGGTAAAAGGTGGAATAAAGCCACCCTGTTTCATTAATAAGAAGTTAATAAAACAACGCCGGCGTACCGGGGGAGAACCACAGTACAAAAACAAAAGTACAATGCAGGCTCAAATTACTCTTTTGCCCCATAATGTTGTTCCTTTGAAGTCACATATGAAGTTCACTCTAACAATTATGAATGAATTTGCTTTGGAAACTTATATCAGTATATGTATTTCTTCTAGTCTAGTTTAAACTTTTGAGTTTCATCGTCATCATAGTATTTCGTATTTTGATAAACAAAATGGAAGTGAACTATCTACAAAGCATGCCCACCAACATCAAGCAAAGCAACTGCGAGAATGTCAGTAGGGATAGGGATCATCATGTTCATATACGGAACTCTTCCCATTAGTGCGACAATAGTTTGCAATCCAGTGAGATAATCTGTTACCCTCTCGTCTCGCCTAATGTGAGTAGAGTAATAATAGTCTCAGAAAGCTCCAAACACAGAGTCCTTGCATCTGCAACTAGAGCTAGACTCCCCATGTATTCAGTCTCCTTCAACCTAAAGCTTAGCTCCTGTCATCCATTTAACACCTTCCCATACTGCTCTAACTTCCACCTGGTCCACTGCTTCCATCCCCGTAAGAGTATCCACTATCGTTTCTATCTAAATATGCATATATAGCATTTAGAAAATAACAAACTTAGAAGAGCGCTGCAGTTGTTTTTTTGATGAAACGGATAGAGTCAAAAGACTCCAGCCAGGCAATCAATAAATTAATAATGAGTATGTACATTGGGGGTTTTATCACAAGTAAAACAAAATAGAGAAGGAAAAAACAAACTAAGGGGTCTAATACAAGAGAGCCAAGCTAGCTATGACGGACAAAACCAACTAACATACAATATATATTAGAAAATAACGAGACCCAAAGATGGAATCAGTCGTGCCAACCGACAACCGACAACCGACAGCAGTCATTGGTAGTGGACCTCCCCCCGCAGACATCGCAAGGAGAAAGAGCACATTCGGGCGGTGTCCTTCGAGGCGTCGAAGGGGGAACTCAAAAGGGAATAGCCGGAGCAGCCAATGAGGGACATTCGGGCCGCCCAAGGAGGAGGAAGCCCAAGGAGCAAACGTTGGTGGAGACCGAATGGGACACCGACTACGGGGAAGGAGTGGACTCCCAAAAACAAACAACAACAACGCGATCCCTCCAGCCATACCAGCACCCAAGCAAACTAATGCTGCTCAGAGAGCTAACGATAGAAAACAGGAAGAAAACTGCGTCGAGAAGACCCAATAATACACAGCAGAAATACACCATAACCAGTCCACATAGAATATCCTTCAGGACAATACAGAATTAGAGGATGACATGCACCAAAAGAGCTCCTCCAAAATAGCAATGGTCTCACGATGGAGAGACAGACTAATACCATCCCCAACCATCAAAACCAAGCCAACCAAACAAACCAAACCATGCCAGTAACACCACTGCCAGAATAGATTCAGAGAAAGACAGAATAAATAAGGATCATCCAACATACCACAGTTCTAGAACATAACATGAAAGGGACTAAACACAGTTGTTAAAAGCTAAATTTGGAAAAGACGGAAGAAGATCTTCCATGCATTTTCATAAACAGTCAATGACAATTTTGTAAATATGGAAAGAAAACTTTGAGAAGAAATGATTTGGATGGAAGAAGATGTCCTTATTATTTTTATTTTTTTTTGAAAATGGCATTTTGGTAAATAGTCAATGGCAATTTTGTAAATTTTGAAAGAAAAAGTTGAAAAGAAATGGTTTGGACGGAAGATCTTCAGTCCTGATTTTTTTTATCTTTTGAAAATGACATTTTGGTAAATAGCCAATGGTAATTTTGTAAATATGGTGGAAAAAAATTGTGTCCAATATTATTTTTTCTTTTCGAAATGGCATTTTTGTAAATAGTGATAGCATTTTTGTAAATAAGAAAATATGAGAGACGGACCTTCTTCATCTGTCTCCCATACTTTTGTTTTTTTTATAATAAATTAATCGACAGACGAAGCATCATTTTCCATCCGTCCAAATTTTATTCTCAAACGAATGAAGATCATCCGTCTTCTACATTTAACATTTTTTCTATTGCGAAATTTATGTGTAGCAAATGACCGTTTACTCTAAAATTTGGATTTTTTGGATTTTTAGCGAACGATGGTGGGGGATTTTCAACTCAAATGCTAAATTTTGGGATTTTACAAAACAATAGTGGATGCTCTAGCCACTTATTTCAGTCACTTCCTCGTCCTCATAGTTAATAATATAGGAGAGCATTGTTAAACCACCGAGAGCTTATTGTAAATTTGTAAAGTTGGCAAGATGTAAGCTGCAACAAGGAGATGTATTAGCAATGTAGGAGGGATTCCCTGAGCATGATGGATTGGACGGCCCTAATTTAAATAACTGAGCAACACAGAGACTTATATGCTGTCAACTTGTACAACCAGACAATCCACAGAAAGATTATGCACATGGATACAGAGAACTAATCTGCAATTTTTTTTAAATCAAATTGAAAATGAGTTGAGGATGAATGTGTAATCATTCATCATGTGCAGACTTCAACAAATTTTGAGATAAAAAATACAAACTGCAAATGTTTCGCATGAGTGATAGGATCACACTGGCCAAGCACAACCTGTTGTACCGAGGAAAACAGGCACATTCATAATAGGCCCTAGAATGTTGCTATGAAAATAGATGCTTTTAGAAAAGCAAACCAACAACATGATAATCATCTTCCATAATGTAGTAGTCGCTGTAGTAATACAGGAAATAATGTTAAAGTTAATTTAAAAAGTGGGATGATAAAATGGTACAAACCCAACCTGAACTACATCAATATTGCTTCTTTCATGTTATCTATTAAGCACAAGAACAAAATACAGCAAAACTCCTGCGCCTTTTTTACAAGAAAACCCAGACTCATATATGAACTTTCTTCACGATAACACGTTGTGGAAAAAGAAAAGCTCTCCTTTCAAACCAGCAGCATTCCTTAGTGGTTTCTCTGCCAAGAATAAAATAAATAAAATAAAATTATATAAAACTATAGCACAGATCAGTAAAGAAAACACGTGAACAGTGGCCATAAGAGCATCCACAATCGCCATTGTGTAAATTACGCATATATGGATAAATGCATATAGCATTTGGCTATTGTGCAACAGTCACCAAATGCTATTTTTTACCAATTTAATTTAAAATAAAAAAATGTCAGATCAGATCGGATCGGATCAGACGGAAAAAAAAAAAACAAAATAGACGGACGCAACTTCACGTTGCGTCGGAAGAGGGGGGAAAAATCAAAAAAATGGTCAGACGCAACTTCATGTTGCGCCCGACATTTTTTTGGGAATTTTTTAGTTTAAAAAAAAATTCTAAAAAATGGTTAGACGCAACTTCTTTTTTTTTACTTTATTGAGTATTTTGTATTTTTTTTATTACGGTTAATTTTTTTCTTCTTGAGGGACGCAATGTGAAGTTGCGTCGGAGGAATAAACTTTTTTTTTCGGACGCAATGTGAAGTTGCGTCCTGTATAATATGCATAATTCTCATATCCGCTCTCATTTATAGCAATCTACTATAGCAGAATATGCATAATATGCATATTTAGCAGACGACTACAGCGATTTTTTTGACCAAATATGCTTAATATGCATATTTAGCCAACGACTACAGATACTCTAAGAAAAGAAAAAAAAAACAAATGGAAGTAGATGTTAAGTTTAGGGCCTGAACAATAACCTGAAAAAATAAATTAGATGGGTAGAATAAATAAGATTAGACTCCAAGCTCCAATATGCATTTATCCTTCTGGGTCATATAGGATTTTAGACTAATTTATCAACTATTCATCTGGATTAGTGGGCATAAAGATAGTGGGCCCCATAACAAGGGTATTAGAGAATCTTGGGTTGGTCTGGGTACTAATCAAGTTGTAGTGTCAAGTTAATTGATGGAGGAGGCTTTGTCAAGTCAAGGGGTTGGAGGGAAGGCATTGTCTTGCCAAGTCAAAAAGGTGATTGGCAGAAGGCATGCGTGCATTGTCAACAAAGTCCGGTAGGCATTGGAAAATAGTCTAAGATTGAGACCATGAATCAACGTTACCAGGTTGTCCCACATCCCCTCGAACCATGACCCGGATCTCGCGATCCAATTTATGGTGAATTCCCGATCTTAATATCTAAAATTAGTGATCCACATAAGGTTTTTTTCTTCTTCTATATTTTCAAAATGAACACCTTTATTTATTAATCCGTGAAGTTCTCTTCAAACTCTCCTCAACTAGTCATGGAGTTTAATTAAATTATCAAACTCGCATTCGTAATGCAAGTAACTAATGGTTTTATATATTAATTTTCTCTCGGTTTCTCTCTATACATGCGCGCACACTATATATATGCATACATGTTACTCAAAGGAGAGCCCAACTCATCCTACCCTCTCCGTACCACGTGTTGCTCAAGGTAACGAACCACGATCTCGTACCCGTAATATGAACCAAAACGTACTACAAACTTGGTAACACTGCTATGAACCTCGGAGGTTGTCCAAGGTTTAGGCTCCGAATTCAAGCCAATGTGAAGGTTGTTGAGGTTGTGGCTCGAATAATAGTCCATAGTCCCCTATGAAAAATAAATTAGATGGATAGATGGTTAAATTACATTAGACCCAAGACTGGAGTTTCACCTTTTCGGTCATATAGAACTTTAGACTAATTTACCAAATATCCATCTGGACTAGTAGGCCGAAAGTTAATGCGCCCAAGTCACAACAAGTGTCGAAGGCAAGGACAAATTAAAAATATTGGCAGGGGCAAAAAAATATAGTCTAAGGTGAGGACTATGAATCTGTGAGGTTCTCCGAAGTTTTGGCTCTCTAGTTGCTTCCTTGGATTTGAGCTTAGGTGGAGATTATTCAGGTTGTGCCTTGAATAATAGTCCATGGATGGACACATGGTTAAATTAGATAACACCATAGACTCTTATAGTTGTTTCACCTTTTAGGTTACATAGGACTTCACACTAATTTATCAACTATCCATCTAGACTATCCATCTAGACTGACGGACATAAAGATAGTGGGCCCTAGTCGTAAAACGGGCCCCAGTCGTAAAACGAGAACCATACAAAAAAGTGACCATAGGTGAAAACACAAGTACAATTAGAGTTATGCACCAGGCTGGATTGAACCTGACTCGATAAGCCAACCAGAAACAAGTCCGTTTTTTAAGGTATAAGACCGATTTTTTAAGGTCTAAAAACCTACCCAAAACTAACTAGTGTGTTTGTGAACTCTTTTCTTGCATGTAATTATAGACGAAAACCTGAATATTGTTTGTGAGTACATATTACAGTAATTCAAGAATGTGGATGGTCATTTCTTTTATTTCTATCATGTATAGTTTTCGAAATGTGCAAGATTATAATCTTCTTAAAAGCAGTGTTTACAGAGCAGAAATAGGTATTCCCATTTTTTCATGTGTTTTTTCCTATATGATACAAAAAAGAATACAGATATTATTGATTTTCGACAAAAATGAACTAAAACTAAAATGATAAGGATGCTAATGGGATGCCCTTCGTTTAGAATGAAATTGGATGCTATCGAATATTACTAAGGATCAGAAAGAAAAGGAGCTTACTTTCAACTTAAAGTCCCTGTCTTACATAAAGATAGAAAACTATCTGATGTAAACTGACCCTAAGTAAAAAAAAATCAAGAATATTAAGAGATTAAGTTTACCAACATGTAATGCCGATTAAGTAATAACTTAAAACTATTAATTGGTTTGATAGATTTTCAAAATTGAATTAAGTTTAACAAGCTCAATTAAAGATTCACGCCTAATAATCAACAATCGTACTTAATCGTTCTTAGCATGTAAAATATGCAATAAATATTTGTACTTTAATTAGCAAGTAGAAGTACACACTCAATATTTGTGAACAATTGTAAATGCAGATAATATTCTAGAGATGAATGACAGTATCACAAATAATGGAGAAGTGGAAAGAGATTACCGAGTTCGAAGAAAAATACACTGGTTCTCGGGGGTTGCGGTGGCGAAGCAGTGAGGAGGTGGTCGGCAGTGGTGCTGCTAATGGCAACGGCGATGGGTGTGAGGGATCAATCAGCAACAGGATTAGGGTTTCGAATTGAAATGGATTTGGGGGATTGGGGTTTAGGACTTGATGAAGATTTAGGGATTAGGGTTCAGATCTGATTTGGCTTTGGAGAGGAGGATGTCTGTGTGTGCTGGTGGAGTTTCTGGAGGTGGTCGGAGGCGTGAAGGGAGTCGACAAGGGTGATCAGGTGGAGGAGAGAGGGGTTCGGGGGTCGACTGAAGAGGAAAGAAAAGCGAAGAGGTTGGGGGGTTTGGGAAGGTGGATATGGCATCAGAATTGGAGGAGAAGAGGATTTCAGGTTGGTCAGGTGGAGCAGAAGAGGTTTCGGGATGGTCGGCCTAAAGAAGAAAGAGGGCTAGGGTTTGGGTCTCGGATTGAGGGGAAAGAGAAGATGAGAGAGGGGCTCGATGGTCGACTGAAGAGGAGAGAGCAGAGAGGTCGGGAGGTTGGGGGGTAGATCTGGCATCGAATTTGGAGGAGAAGAAGATTTCAGGATGGTCGGGTGTAGTAGAAGAAGTTTCGGGATGGTCAGCTTGAAGAAGATAGAGGGCTAGGGTTTGGATCTCAGATTGAGGGAAAGAGAGAAGAGAAAGAAGAGCAGGAGAGGGGGGGAAGGGGTTTGGCGGTTGTGTATAAGTAGAGGAAAAAAGGGTGTGTTTTAGGGTTTCTCACAAACCCTAATTGTAGGATGGTCGGGTGTAGTAGAAGAAGTTTCGGGATGGTCAGCTTGAAGAAGATAGAGGGCTAGGGTTTGGATCTCGGATTGAGGGAAAGAGAGAAGAGAAAGAAGAGCAGGAGAGAGGGGGGGACGGGTTTGGCGGTTGTGTATATGAGAGGGAAAATGGTGTGTTTTAGGGTTTCTCACAAACCCTAATTGTATCTCAATGTCTCACACAAAAGAGATGAATAAAGAGCAAAACTCAATCACAATAGATTTTTTATTAATCAAAGCATAATGTTTTCATTAATCTATAGGCCTATATATAGGCTCAAAATAAATGTGGCTCGGGGGTCGACTAGAAAGGAGAGAGGAGCAAAGAGGTCGAGATGTTGGGGGTGGATTTGGCATCGGATTTGGAGGAGAAGAAGATTTCAGGATGGTTGGGTGGAGTAGAAGAAGTTTGGGGATGGTCAACCTGAAGAAGAGAGAGGGCTAGGGTTTGGATCTCGGATTGAGGGGAAAGAGAGATGAGAAAGAAGAGCAGGAGAGAAGGGGGAGAGGTGTGGCGGTTGTGTATAAGGAAAGGGAAAAGGGGTGTCTTTTAGGGTTTCTCAATCACACAATTAGGGTTTCTCACAAATCCTAATTGTATCTCAATGTCTCACACAAAAGAGATTTATGAAGAGCAAAACTCAATCACAATAGATTTTTTAATTAATCAAAGCATAATGTTTTCATTAATCTAAATGCCTACATATAAGCTCAAAATAAATCTCAATACAAATCTCCAAAATATCCTAATGCATAAAATAAAGGGTACAAATCGCAAAAAAACTACAATATATGGCTATAATTGCCAAAAACAAATATGAATACTGAAATAAAAATACTAGGCTAATAAAATAGTCATCCTAGACGATGCATGTGCTGATAGAAGCGCCTGAATCGTCTCAAACCGATGTCCTCATCATTCTCTTCGGTTGGGAAAGAGCTCGACTCAGTCGAGTCAAAATCAGTTCTTCTGTCATGGTGCCCCAAAAGGTCTGGATCCAAATGCTGGAGCTCTTCACGATCAATCCAAGTATCCTCTAACTCCGGCTTGTTCTTCCATCTTACCAAATACCTATGAATATCACAATCTCTAGTAGAAATTATCTGATCATCTAAAATATTGTCCAATTTGTCTATCGGTGGGTAAGTAGTGGCAGGTAATGGGGAAACTGTGGAAATCTCACCACCAGGCTGCAGGATACTCATCTGTAAGAGATTTTCTAGGGTTAAATTTTGGGTCTTCATAGGGTACTAGATCCTCAATATTGAAAGTCTTACTTATGCCAAACCTTCAGGAAGGTTAACGATATAGGCATTATCATTGATCTTATGCAAAATTTTAACTGGGTCTGCAGCACGTGTGTTCAATTTCTTAACGGAGCCAGCTAGAAAACGTTCCGAACGAATTCGAACCATCACTTCGCTACCAATATTTAAAGTTTTAAGTATCTGCTATTAACTTGTAGTTAAAATTATTCTCATTAATTTTCTTAAAATTTTTTATGCAAACCATGAATATGGGATGCAAATGTGGATGAAGACTCTGAGACTCCGATGTTCTAACACAGAAATAAAATCTATGGTCTGCCAAGTGACTTGGGAATGAATGTGTGACTCAGGTACATTCAATGAAGGTGATTGGATCGACCAAATACAGTTGAGAGACTGGTCATCCTCTTCTTCACCGAAGTAATCACTTACATGAGGTTCATAGGTAAACACATTGTCAGGCTCATCAGCAATGACAGCGGTACCTTCTACGATGTTGATCCTCCTGGGGTTGGGACAGCTGCCAGCAACGTGGCTGTATCCCTTGCATTTATAGCACTTAGTGCGAGGATCAATCTTAGAGTAATCTCTTTCAGTGTTCTTACCCGTGTTGTCATTTTATGTGGATAGGAATTTGAAGTAGGCTGGCTTGGGTAAGACTTGTTGGGGTACTGAGAAGAGGAGGGCTCAGGCCTAGAGAGCTCAATAGATGTCATTCTAGAGAAATGATCTCTCGAATCGCTGAACTTGTAAGGAAAAATGCTTTAAGGGAATCCACATCGAAGACAATGGCATAAGCTGCTGTCAAGGAGTCCACATTTCTATGAATTAACTTGTCCCTAAGATTGGCTCGTAGTCCAGCACTGAACCTAGAGAGTTTGTTCTTCGCTACATTTACCTAAGGCATTGCACCGAATGAGAAAGTCGTCAAACTTATCTACATACTCTTGGGTGGATTTGTTTCCTTAATAGAGTTGGTTCCACGAATATAGCAATCTAGTGTGGAATGACAAGGACATATATCTCTCGATGAGCTTCTCTTTCATGGCTTCCCAAGTAGCTATGGGTGTCAGGCATGTTCAAGATTAGTTCAGTGTTATTTAGCTTTACCAGTCAATTTCATCGTGGCAAATTTGACCTTCAGGATTTCATTGATGTCAAACCACATGAAGTAGTGGTCCATAGCACGGACCCAATCGAGATAAGCTTGGGATTCCATGTGGCCTTCAAAGTGGGGAACGTCTGCCTTAACATTCTCGTATTGTTTGTCAATCACGATCTTGATGTCGACCGTCACGATCATTCTCTTGAGGGATCTGATGATTATCATGAAGCTCAGGGACAACCTTCTGATTTAATTTCCCAAGCCATTGATCGATATTAGTGAGAGTTGTTTGAATAGCAGCGAGGGTAGTGGAAATGTCAGTGTTGTCCATTGGTGAAATTTGGAAAAACGTGACCCAAGTGCACCTAATTTTGAATTTTTTATTTTTAAATGGCCTAAAGCACTAAATGCAAATAATACCTTTTTTAAATCTGAAACGATCTAAAATAATAATCCTAAATAAATGCAAAAACTATAGCTAAATGATGTAAGAACTAGAGTTTTAAAAACCTTCGCTCTGATACCAAAATGATGTAAACTTAAACCTAAGTAGAAAACTTTCAAGAATATTAAAAGATTAGTTTACCAACATGTAATGCCGCTTAAGTTAGAAATTAAAACTACAAATTGATTTGATGGATTTTCAAGAATTGAATTAAGTTTAACAAGCTCAATTAAAGATTCATGCCTGAAAATCAACAATTATACTTAATCGTTCTTAGCATGTAGGATATGCAATAAAGATCCGTACTCTAATCGTTCTTAGCATGTAAGACTTGATGAAGATTTAGGGATTAGGGTTCGGATCTGATTTGGCTTTGGAGAGAAGGATGTTCGGGTGTGCTGGTGGAGTTTCTGGAAGTGGTTGGAGGCGTGAGGGGAGTCGACAAGGGTGGTCATGTGGAGGAGAGAGGGGCTCGAAGGTCGACTGAAGAGGAGCAGAGAGGTCGGGAGGTTAGGGTGGGTGGATCTAGCGTCGGATTTGAAGGAGAAGAGGATTTCAGGTTGGCCAGGTGGAGCAGAAGAGGTTTCAGGATGGTCGGCCTAAAGAAGAGAGAGGGCTAGGGTTTGGGTCACGAATTGAGGGGAAAGAGAAAAGCGACAGAGGTAGGAGAGAGAATAAGGGGGGTGGCGGCTGTGTATAAGGAGAGGGAAAAGGGATGTATTTTAGGGTTTCTTACAAAACTTAATTGTATCTCAATATCTCACAAAAGAGATGAATGAAGAGCAAAACTCAATCACAATAGATTTTTTAATTAATCAAAGTATAACATTTTCATTAATCTAGAGACCTATATATAGGCTCAAAATAAATCTCAATACAAATCTCCAAAATATCTTAATGCATAAAATAAATGGTGCAAATCGCAAAACTACTATATATATGGCTAAAATTGCCAAAAACAAATATGAATGCTGAAATAAAAATACTAGACTAATAGAACATCCATCCTAGACGATGTCTGCGCTGATAGAAACACCCGAATCATCTCGAACCGATGTCCTCATCACTATCCAAAATCGTTATTGATCATGGTCATCTGCACTCTAACAAAAATTATCGAAATAGATTTCAACTACATGCACTAGGAAGTTCTCCTGTACATATGTACTTGATAGTTTAGCACTCTTGGCATCTTATTCTAAACTAGGATACATTACACACCCATATGTGTCAAGATACAGGTGTTGACCAAGCTCAATATTTCTATATTATTATTTTTTGTATTTTATGTCCACACTTTCTTGTCAAATATATCTCAAAAGCAACATGACACTAAAACAAAATTGCTAAAGTGGCGCTTTTGAAGGCCTTTTATAGCCTCAACCGTAATCATTAAATAGAATTAGCACAAAAAGTTACATTGATCTTACTCCATGTTGCATAAAATGATATATTTTTGGCAGGATCATATTTTTGTTATCCTAAGCTACAATTATTTTAATTAGATAGAGATAAACAATAGCTTTCAGTGAAGATTTTAACGAAATGGCACATTCATCTGCCATGGTGTACTCAAAATATTTATCAATCAGAAAAGAACAACCAATGGAAAGAAAAGTACTGAAACATTTTCTCCCCATAATTGTAACTCGAAATAAAAGATTCGGAAACAAGGTAGATACATAACACAGTGGGAAGTCCGATGTCAAAAATCACAAAGTAAGCATCATATTTCAAATAAGTCAAATAAAATAAATAAAAGACTAAAACATAAGGTGAAAATACAAAGAACAGGAAAACCAAGAGTCAGGTAACTTTTTTCTAGAACATATAAAATACCTTGCGCTTATTAAATCCTTTCCTCCCTCTGCTTGGGTTCATGTAAGAAATATTATCAGAAGTATCTTTCTCCTGTCGAGGAAGCATTCTAAGTATATCTCCGAAACCATCCGTCAATCCAGATAATCTGTTTTAATAATAAATACAATAGTACATAAGTCAAAGAATATCATCGGTTTAAGCAAAACCGCATAAACGTATTGAAATCGTGGCGTCTATGCTGCAATTTTTTTAATAAAAAAAGTTAAAACATCTGACTAGATAGTTTCCAAATCACAATTAATTAATACATTTTGACATTTTGTTTTGTGCTGCAAATCACATCTTAATGAGCTGAATGCATGTCTAACAAGCATCTAACATGACACTTGATCTATAGTTTTGAAAGTGTCTAGCAAACCATGAAACAGTTTCCTGCCTTCAATAAAAAAATGGCCCCATTATCCCTCCAGCATGAGCGACACACGATAAATACACAGAAAATCATGTTTTTTAATCAGTGGGTCTATTTTGGGTTCATGAAGAACCAGTTAGCAAGTAACCGCCCACCTCTCCACTTACGTGCGTGCACATAATAACACTGTGAGTTCAATAGTTCACATACCAATATACCCCAACAATACATGGTACGCAAGTACAAACATGGTGTTTGCCTTTTGAAGATTTGAAATTGTGCCCGACATGTCAAACATTTTGGGTTCAACGGTATCATCCAAAGACTTCATTTTTCAAATATGGCAATTTTGGTTATGTGTTCATGACCTGCTTGTGTGAAACTGATGTCCCTACTGAGAAAGTGGGTTGAGAAGTTAGGGATCATACATAAAAGTCAAGCCTGGCTAAAGGTTTACATATTCTATTTGACTTTGGTCAAACTCAACACCAAAATTCAAAACGTATAAGGTAGGAGCCAAATTAGGGTAAAGTGTTCCCATCTCTCGAGACTCTTCTCATATCCCTCAACTGAATGAGGGCATACCTATGCTCCTCACTCTTCTATTGAGCTCACTTCCTCTCCCCTGATGATAGTCATTCCCTCTACCCGGGATCTTGTCCTTTTACTTCTCTTTTCCTTTCTTTCAATAATAGCAACCCAACCGGCCAAGCCACCTTCTCTTCTCCATCTCCAAACAACACCACAATGAACAAGCTGCTTTTCTTCTCTCCAAGCTTACAGGGCCCTCTCTATTTCCCCCTTCTTCTCAGCCCTCCCCAACTCTCATTGAACTCCCCTTCTCTTTGCCATTCCTTCATCAGCAGTAGTGTCCCCACTGACATATCACAAAATAGCAGTGGACCACAGAAATGGCGCCTTCATTTATCGACAGACAAGCAACGAGGGAAGGGCAGAAAGAAAGTATTACCACATCTCTTTATGGAGGAAAAATTTACCTTTTCATTCACTTTTCTCTTTTGAATCTTCTTTTTCTCTATTTTTTCTAGTTGTAAGTGGGACCATTTAAGTGTTTCAAGTAAGTTAATTAAGCTGTAGGAGCTATGAGACTGTAGCATAGATCTTTGCAAATACAGGTTTAAGAGGTCATTCATTTACTTGGTATGTTCATTAATGTTTACATGATTAGATTTGTATATTGTTATTGAATTATTTAATTATGATATGAACTATTAATTTTAACATTTTATGTTTAGTGGTTGATATATGACAAATTACTTCATGCATTGAATCACTGTATCAGATCTAGCATGATAGTTGTAACTATACATTTCAGTTCTAAATTAAATTCTTTGTGTCAAGTAGATGATATATGGTGCAGGACAAATTACTTCATGCATTGAATCACTGTACGAGATCCCGCACGATATTTATAACTGTGCATTTGGGTTTGAAATTGAAATTATTTGTGCCAAGAAGATGATATATGGTGGATGATGAATATAAAGTTTATATAGGTCACGTATAAGAAATAATTTTTCATCCTGTATGGAAACCTAACTTACTCCTGACAATATCATATCCAACATGAACAATTTTAGGCTGAAAGATGGGAGACATCCAACATTCAGAACCTCGTGGATTTTATATGCCACATCCAGATCCTGAAACTCAGTTTGTCTATCAATGTTCAGTATCTATTTTGGTAATTCATACCATTTGTGAGGATAAATGGAAGCTTCAGGTATTAGACACAAAAAGTTCAGCAAACAAAGGGTTAGCTGAACTTCAAAGAGTTCTTCTATCTGCTTAGTTTACCCTTAAACCAAATGTTAATACATTACATCACCCGAAATATTAGAAGTTCCTTACTAGTCACTATGAGGACTAGTGATGAATTTCATAATGTTACAGCCAACCAGTCAGTCTTTATGACCACATGCTTTTTATAATACTTGATATTGTAACCATTAACACACTTCTAAACTAGGTTTTCTTTTCCAATTCTACAGAATAATATCAGAAGCTAGCAACTAAGGGCTATTTTTTGATCTGGTGGAAAATTGTTAATGGCAAAACCCTTTCTCAATTTCTTATTCAAATTGTGTGATGACTGAGTTGTTTTTGTGGTCAAAATGATATTCTCTAAAGCACTTAGGCCTTCAACATAATTTCAAGCAACTAACTTTAACGTTTATCGAAGAAAAGCTTCCTCTAAAAAGTTACTGAGACAAATCAAGAAAGTAAGTTATTAAGGCAGATGGTACCCATTTCTTGACTTCTTTAAGTGCTTCTCCAACTGTTTTTCCTTCTTAGTAACTGGAGCACGAATGAAAAGATCCTCTTCTTGTCTAGCTTGCGCTTCTCGCTTTGACAGGTACCTGGTTAGCTCTAGGCTTTCAGATCCAACTGTTTCTTCGATCTGCAAATGAATTGCAACCACGATTAGAATATCAATAAGAGAGAGAAAAAAAGGTCAAATAGAAAATTAAATTCACATTAGAAACCTAACCTCTTCTGGCCTATCTTGTAAGTCATTCATAATATCTTTCAGATAAGGACTTCGTTCTGACTGCCGCATCATTTGCTTCTCCCTCCTCAAGGCCTGCTTTTCCTCTCTAGACATCTTATCCGTGTCATTGCCCATACTCGTAGGAACAAACCTAGGGGGTACGTATACACCACCACCCTTAGACATAATACAATAACATAACATTAGCACTCAGCTTTTCTCAAATATCAAATAAGAGTTCTTGGCTTCTTTCAAGACAAGAAATTCTTTCATGATATTTAATTGACCAAGAAAACCAAAGACAAAAAGAGAGAGAGATGGTACACAATACTCAATGATAAACATCTTCGAGGAATCAAATAATTCATGACTTCATGTAATGTACCAAATAGTGCCATACACTATATCATATAGTATAACACTTCAACAACAATAAATCACAATATACTATCTATAAAGCAAAAAGGTCTCATCTCCTTGCTACTTGTTTGATCGAAAAATGAGAAACCCCAGTTTTGAAGTATGCAAGCTATACTTTTATCAAGACCCAAATTAAAATGAATGTACTGAAGCATTAATGGAAAAAAAAACTACAAATAAAAAAGGTTGCTATTACCTGTTCAGCCTCAGTGACTTTACTGACAAGCATGCCAGGATTCGGCCGGTACTTCAATGGATCCTCGCCATCTTGAGACCCTTCATTCTTCTCCTTCACATTGGTGCCCATCATCTTTTCTTTTTCAGCATTGTCAGCAGCCTTTATAAGTTTCTGGACTTGGTACTCCAGCTTCTTATCTATCGGACGAATCTAACACATAATTTGGACATAAAACTAAGTTAGCTTTATGACCCCAAAAGGAGTGCAGCTGTCACTACTCACTAATTATGTGATAACCCATTATCAAAATACATCCAGTAACTTTAGAAAGAAATAAATAAAAAAATGAAAAGTAGGGAGCTGTGTTCTCTCATTATCTAAACGTGCTTATTAGAAATAAATTTAAAAAAATACAATTTTAAATAAAAAATGAGACTGACTTGTACACGAGCCTTTTCATCACCATAACAAAAAAGGGGGAAAATACTATGGCGCATATGAACATTCCAGAGCTCCCTACTATGTACTAAAATTTGAAAAGATAATGTAAGATGGTGCATCTTAAATTGCCTCGCCTCCCATCCTCCGGTGAACTACCTCCCTATAGGCTATACCTACCATGCATAGGGATATTTTTTCGGAAAATTATAGCAACACGATAAGTTGCATGCAGCACCAGATAACAATATCACAAAATAAATAGTGAACATGAACATTACACATGCCAAGAAAAACTATTCAATACCATCAACTACGCTCTAAGTTGCACTTCTAACCCCTAAAGTCAGTCATTAGAATCCTATACGCAATTAAACAAGTTCAAAAATCAACAAAAAGCTCACACCTTTTCAAGAAACAATCTAATCTCAACGAGACTTCGGACAACAGGATGCCCATCGATGGACAATCCCCGCGCTTTCCGAAGCAAATAATACACAATAGATTGACAATACCCCAAAAGGAGCAGATGCTTCGCTTCCAAGTAACTCATCCCATCAGCAGTTAACAGCTGCTTCTGCTTCACCTAACACAGAATTAAAAGAACTCAACTTTCCAAATAATCTCCACACACAAAAAAAATAGATTTTCTTAGCGGAAATCATCACAAATTAGGTTACCTTTAGGGTTAAGGCTTGGACTTTGTGCCTGACTGCGTCTAATCCGTCCTTCATCTCTTTTAGTAGGGCAACCAATTGAGGAAGGGGGTCCCTGAATGGATTGAGAATTGGAGGTGAAATTGAGATGGGGGGGTTTGAAATTTGAGAGTGAATTGAACCAAAAAGTCGAGATTTTTACCTGTTAAAGGTTGGAATCGGAGCGGATTCAGGGACAGTCATTCCTTGAAAAAGGGAAAACAAAACCCTAATTTAGGGTTTTATGATTACCTTAAAATTTTACGGCAAGTTGACGGCGGAAGATGATGGCGTAGATGATGGCGAAGATGAGTGTGGATGATGTTGGAGACCACTCTTGAGCTCCTGAGTTAGTGCTTTGATTTGGAGAGAAAGGGTTGAAATCAGGGGAAACCTCAAGGAATTGGGCTTCGGGATTAGAGAGATCCAAGTGGAGGGAGAGAGGGGAAATGTGAAGTTTTCATTTTTTGAAGAAATCTGACAAAGATGAGAAGAGGTCGCAGTTGGGGAGATTGAGGACCTAGGGTTTGGGGGGTTTGGGGTTTCGGTGTGAATGAGAGAGAATGGAGCCTGATATACAACCTGCGGCCTCTATTCTAAATAGTAAATAGAGGCCGCAATCCTTTAACATTAAAATTAAAAGAGTAATGCTTTAGCCACTACCAATTTCACTACCATTTTCTTCACTATTTTAGGTGGCATACTCCTATTGGAGAATTCTCCCACCTACTCTATCATCCCCTACCTATTGGAGTGTGCCACATAAGGTAGTGAAGAGAAATGTAGTGAAATTGGTAGTGGCTCTAGCATTACTCAAATTAAAATATATATATATATATATAAGTCTACACCACACGGCTATCTTGTTCTTTCAAGTATTTTTTGATTTTTCACTCAAGCAACAGTTGGGAACTGTGGCTTCAAAAGAGATGTAGATATAGTTCCCAACTGCGGCTACAGCTGACATAACATCGACTGGCTCACTCAGTTACTCAGGAAAATAGTTTACAAAGTGGCTTAGTTTGGAAAATAGTTTCAACAAGTGGCTTAGTACGGGTAAAAATTCCTAACTGGGGTTGTGCACCCGGTCGAGTTTGACCATAACCGACCCAACCCGAAATGTGGAAATTTTTAGCATTGGAAACCTACCCAAACCCAATTGAGTGGGTCTGAAAATGCCCAATAAAATTTGTGTCGGGTTTGGGTTTTATAGGAAACCCACCCGTTCAAACCCGAACTCAACCCACCTCACACCTGAATCTAAATCTGGACCTGTTGTTCTCGTGATCAATCCCGGCCCAGTCTAATTAATGAGGTTCCAGGATTTAACATTAATTTTTTAAAAATTTTGAAACTCGTAGGCAACTATGAGAGGTTATTAAGTACTTTGGCTCATATGAAATCAAGTAGAAGCATGCAAATGTTTGCTCAGTTTGCTGTTCGTTGTTCTAAAGGTATAATATTATTGTGAATGATAATGTTGTATTCTTTGAGTTTCTCTTCAGGATTTTCCAAGCCATTGTGAGGTTAATGAGGTGGGCATGAAGAATTTGCTTTTATTGATATATATATGCTAGTACTTGTCTTGCAACTTGTAGGCAGATATAGGAGGTCACTAAGCATGTTGTTGTTTGTGGTTTTCCAGTAATGAGCTTAGGGGATTTAAAAGTATTATAGATCCATCTAATAAGCGAGGTGGGTTTATGGTGAGTGGTTCTAGCATGAATGAGTTTAAAGAACTCGTACGTGTGTGTGGTATGCATGACTTGTAAAGAGTGCCTTTTACTTGGTGCAATAATCGAGGGGGCTTAGCTCGCATATGGGAACGATTTGATCATTGTTTGGTGGTTACGGTGGACTGGATTGATCTCTTCCCTCTTGTCTCAATGTCTAACCTGGTAAGAATTACTCACTCCTCTTTACTTATTAATACAAAGGCTATTGATGCTAGTGACTGAAGCCTTTTCTTTTCGAAATTTTTTGGGCTTCCATCACCCAGTTAAAGTCTGTTGTGCAATCAGCCTGGAATACAAATGAGCTAGGCATTAATCTTTGCAAAGTGTTATTAAATATAGTAATGTGCGGCTTGCCTTGAAAGGGTGTAATCATAATGTTGTTGGGAATATATTTATGAAAGGGAGAGAATTAACTAAGTATGTACAAAATTTACAGTTTAAAGATTGTGTTGGCCAATTGTCGTCCTTTGAAACTGACACTCTTAGATTGCGGACACGTGAGTTGCAGGAAAATTTGGCTATGCAAGAACAATTTTGGCATAAGGAATTTAGGGTGGACTGGATTAAAGGCGGTGGCCGCAATACCAATTATTTCCATCGTGCCACATTACTTCATCACACATGTAATTCCATTAACAAAATCCAGAGTCAATCTGACACTCTTCATGTTGGGAGACTAGAGATATCGAATTGTTTTGTTGAGTATGTTAAAGATAAATGGTCACTAGCCCTTGCTCATCGTCAAGATTTGTCAATTCCATGTATCAATAATGAGGTTACCAATGAGATGAATGATCAGTTAATTCATCCCTACACAGTGACAAAAAATCTAGGTGTTCTTCGTTTGATGACATCTAATAAATCACCGGGTCCTGATGGTCTTTCTGGTACATTCTAGAAGTGTTATTGGAATATTATTGGTGTTGATGTTATTGCTGCTGTGAATGAATTTTGGCAATTAGCCTCACTTCCTACTCAATGAAAATCAAATTGTATTATCTAAATTCTGAAGGTTCCTTGTCTATCAATGTCACGCCCCGCTTTCCAGAATACGGAAACACAGGCACGTAACTGAGGCCCAGCGAATGATGCGGATACATCATTCATAAGTTGTATATTTAACTCAACAACAAGATAACAATATTAACCACACAAACATGTAAAATCACCACAGGATAACAAAGTACATGACATATTACATGACACAATACAAAATATAACCAACAACTGGAAAAGAAATATAGTTACGGATCAAACACGCCTGGATTACAACAAAGGAGTACATGAATAAACAAAAACAAAAATAACATGAAATTAAACAAGACTAGAATCTCTGTTCAGCAACACCTTCGGGTAATTCTTCATCTGGACTTGCAAGTATATTATTACAAAGGAAGAGACAAAGAGGTACCCGTTAATGTAAGTCACGGACCGCAAGTGGTACAAGCTAACGGGACAAATATAGAATAAAAACAAAAGCAGGAAAGAACAAGGAATCAAGAATCATATGATAGTAGAGATACAACATGCAAACAGGAAACAAGACATCATGGAATAAGTGGCATGCATGTACACAAGTAAATAAATCCATAAGAATATGTAACATGTGAACAAGTAAGCAAGCAAACGTGTCAACATGAACGCATAACATGTAAACAAGTAAGCAAGTCATCATGAACATGTAACATGTAAACGGATCATGCAAGTGTACGTGTTAATGCCATGTCTTTTATTAGTCTAACTAGGTAGCACTTCATGCATTCCATACCACATGGTTGCTACTCACAATCAAGTGAACGTTTAGACTAGTGGTGGATTCTATAGGTCACGTACTCGGAAAAATTGTATCTTGTTCGAGATACGTGCAATGTGGAACATGTAGTGTAACCTGTAGCGTGAAACATGTCAAGTATATCTTGTATCAAGATACGTGCAATGTGGAACATGTAGTGTAACCTGTAGCGTGAAACATGTAAACCTGTAATTTAGCAAACATGCAACTTGTAACTTGCAATTTGCAGCGAGAAACCACGAGCCCCCATCTGAGTACGCTCTTCTATATTATCCACTACTAAATCTTTTCTCTTTATACCCCGGCTTGTTATCTTTTTATTACAATTAAACATGAACAAAAACTATATGCAACAACAAGGACGGGTAACATAGCAAAATCAAGTATCAAGACTTATGCAATGCAGAAAACATATTTCAGGGTCAATAAAATATATGGATGTGACTAATGGCATGTATAACACTTAATCAAGAATAAAAGATATTATAACAACATGCAACCTAGTAGCAAGCAATTCGTGCACAACATCATGTATAATTATAAGAGTATAAATATGTATATCGTGTTTATACAATGCATAAGGTGACAAAGTATTCACGATCATGTATGAATACGGGATCAATAGATTATGTATAATACGAATAGAGCCAAGAAATATAATTGCAGTATTTATGCAAAAGAGCTTGTACTAGAACAAATGGGTTGTACAAGAGACACTTGCCTGAAATTGAAGACAGAATAACGGGATCAAAATCCTGGGTAGTAGAACACGTGCAAGATATGTGGCAGCCACGCCAAAATAGCAATCCCAAAATAGCAACTTCCAAAGCAGTAAACAGCAATTCCACTTCAAGAACTCCAAGGCAGCAAACTAATAATCCACCTCTCCACAACCCAATAACTCCAATACAACAGCAAACACCCTCAACACAAACTCCAAACAGCAACTCTTCAACAACACCAAAAACTAACACCAACTGCAACCAACTAATAATCCCCAATAATAACTCCAAACAGCAACCCAAACACCAAACTCCAATAAATAGGATCCTTCTCTACTCCAACACACAGCAAAAACCAAAAATGTACCCTAATCTTCTTCTCCCAAGTCACGACAGAGAGAGGGAGAGAGAGAGAACGGGCGGGAGAAGAGCTGTGATCGGCGACGGGGAGATGGGTGCCTCTGACTTCAGCAATGGTGAACGGGGAAGAGGCAGCAAGGCTCGAGGAGCGGTGCTGGGTGGTTCTCAGAGCGGAGACGAGGAACAGGGGCTCGGCGAGGTGGAGATGAAGATGGGTGGCGACTGGGCAGCGCGACTGGAGGGGATGACGGGGACAGGCGGAAGGGAGGACGGTGGCGATCTGAGGTGGGGATGCTCGACTGTGGGGGATTCGAGTGAAGGAGGAGTGGGTTCTCTGGTGGTGATGGTCGTCGACTGGCGGGAGATGGGGTGAGGCGATCGGGATGGCAAAAACGGTGCGAGCTCGACGGGGGAGCGACTGGCGAAGCTTCGGGGTTGGCAGCGGAGCGGAATGGCGGGCGACGGTGCAAGCTGATGACGACGAGGAGCTCGACGACGGAGCTCGGGGTCGAAGTTGAAGCTGGAGGTTGGGCGGTAATAATGGCAATGGAGCTTGCGGGTCTTGTTCGATGGTGGCGACGAGGTGAGAGGGATGGAGCGAGGGCATTGCGGAGCAGGGGCGAGGTCAGGGTTTCACTGTGGAGGAGACAAGCGGGAGATGGACGGGGTGCTTCGGGGATTTGAGTGGAGACTGGTAGAGGAGTGGCTGGGCTTCACCGTGGGTGGACGAATGGGGAACGCTCGAGCGAGAGGAAGGTCGAGCAGAAGCTGCGACGGAGAGGAGTGGCTGTCGACGATGACTAGGCTCGGGGGTTGCAACGGGGAATGTCGAGGGAGGAGAAGAGTTGGGTTTGTTCTGTTTTGTTTTTGGTTTTGGAAATCAGAAGAGGAGAGAGATGGAGAACGGGGTAGGGGATAGTAGATATATATATAAAATATTAGAAAAAATAAGGTAATGGGTGAGAGAGAGTGGGAGCAGTTACTAGGTTATGGGGAGGAGTGTGCAGATACGGAAATTGAAAGTGGGGAGTTGGAGTATGGGACAGAAAAGTGGGGAAGAGAAAAATATTGTATACGGGTAGGTGTAGATAAATCTGTACAATAGGAGTAATGGGTTCTAGGTTAGTGGGCATGGGCTTCAAAATATTTAAATAAAATAATTAGGGTATTGGGCTAATCATTTGGGCTCAGATTAAACATAATAATAAAATAAAATCAGAATATGGAATTGGGCTTCTGATAACAACTGGGCTCACATTAATAATTAATAAAATCAAATGCAACATGGGCTTATAATAAACGATTGGGTTTATAAAAATAGTTTAAATAACGAAATCAATTAGGGAAAAATAGTTATAACATACTGAGGATTTAAATACAGAAAAATACTTTTAAAAATACGTATTAATGAAAACAGGGGTTACAATCAATTACTAAGGATTATTGCCTCATTAGCCTTGGTAATTTTTCATATAAGATAATGCCAAGTTGTTGGTCCATTGTATGAAGCTTGTGCTTAGCTCGTTAGCTTCTTAAGAACAAGGTGCATTTGTTCTCGAACGTTTGATATCAAACAATGTTTTTATGGCCCAGGAAGTTTTTCATTGAATGAAGAAAACAAGAAAATGAACATGATTTATGGCTTTGAAACTGGATATGGAGTGTGCTTATGATCAAATTATATGTGATTATCTCTCCGCCTTTTTTCTGCAATTCGATTTCCACCCATGTTTTGTTCAATGGATTATGGCATGTGTTGAGAACCCAAGATTCGCTGATTTATGGATCCCCCTCTGATTGGTTTCAATCAACTATGGGATTACGATAGGGCTCTCACGCCGTACTTGTTCATTCTATGTTCTGAAGTATTGTATGGCCTCATTTGTAATACCCTAAACTTCATTTTTATAAAAATATTATTTTTCACGTGTTGTGCACGTGAAAACTTCATGTGTAAATCATTTATTTATTTTGTATGAAATCTCATTTTTTGTATGAACAATTATTTTCCTTTATTTTTCTAAAAAGCCTATTTTCAAAAGCCTAAAACACTAATTAATTGTTTTGGCCCACTTTAATTAATTATTAATTTGTTGTCTTGGCCCACAAGCCTAAGCCCACTATTTATGGAGCCCACCAATCTAATTAATTAATTAAATGGTCACACTTGTCATGTAGAGATAATTGGTGAACATTTTGATTAATTAAATTGTACAACCTTTAAATAGGGGTACTAGGTGGTACGTGCAAAGCACGTAGTGTGCAATGCACACCCTTTTTGTGGCCGGATGGTGTGTGGAGGAATGGGAGAGTGGGTGAGTGTGCATGGGTAGTTATTTTGTGTGTGTGTGGTTGCTATAACTCCTACTCCTATCCTAGCCATTCATTCTATAACTATCCATTAAATCCTAGCCCTCCAATCTATCTTAGTATATATACCCCTCCAATCTACTTGTATTCTACACTAATAAGCTATTGAAAGAGGAAATTATATAAGAGATATATATTGTGAGTGTGAGTGTGAGTATTTCCCATTGGAGGCCGGCTACCTTTCCCATCTTGGAGCTTTCGGTGTTGGCAAGGAGGAGGTGGCGTGCATTGCAATCTAGGAGGCTCTAGGGGATATTTCTTAATTGGGTTTTCTTCACAAAGGTGGTTGTTTCTCATGACTTCTAAAGTAGAAATCATGCTAGGGAATGAAATTGAATTGTTATTATGAAATACCAGTTGAAATGAAATGCATGCTTGCCTAAATAGAAGGGAATTGAGAAATTAGCAAATGTGGGTTGATTGATTACTATATTTATTAATTATGAGTAAAGTGAATGTTCTCGTTATTTCTAATGTTAGTATGCAAAATATGTCATAAATGTGGACTATGTGGTTTAACTAGTAAAAGACTAGCATCATGTTTATGAATTAAAGTGCTAAAGTAGAGTGGTGTGTTAAAGATAAATTGATAGAATAAATTATTAAGAAATGATTGGTAACAGATGTCATGAAATTCCCCATTGCTACTTATGCCATTAGAATGAATGAAAAAGAATGCATTTTTGCAAAACAAATGATTGAATTCATCATGTGTAATTAATTAATAAAACAGAGGTTTTTATAAAGCAAATGATCATTGTGAAATACGGGTTTACTGTAAATTTTTAAGTAGATTGTAATCTGGGAAGTTATGTTTCGAAAAGAGAAGAAAAAATATTTTTTTTAGACTTGAAAAACCCCGCAGCACAGCCGACTGACTATATGTAACAGTCGACTGTCCTGGTCATTTTGATTTCGAGTTGAAAAACATCGCAGAGCAGCCGACTGATCACATTTAACAGTCGACTGGCCTGATCGTTATTTTTGAGTATAAAATCATAATGGAACAGCCGACTATCCATATGATACAGTCAACTCCTCTGATTATTTTATTCTCGAGCTTTAGAAACTCGCAGAACAGCCGACTGGTCATGGTTAACAGTCGACTGCCCTGAAGTTTCAAATAATATCTGTGTTGTGGGAGAAAATCTCTATGACCTGAGGCTTTGTATAAGTGAGACTGTTTTTACAAAATGAACTCTTTTGATTATTAACTTAATTTGTTTCTGTAAGAAATTTCGAATGGATCATTGAAGAAGTTGAAATGAGATTTTTTGGGTAATGAGAATTTTGAAAGGTGTGAATTGTGAAACAATTGAAAATGCGAACCGTGGATTTGGAATGGATTGAAATAGAATTATGTGAGCTTATAAATTAGTGAATGCGACATGTTTGAAGAATTTCAGTTCCCAAGTATATATGCATTGAATTATTGATTGTGATGAGTTATGAAAAATGTGAATACATGAATACTATGCTTTTGAAACATGAATGGTGGTTAATCATGAAAATGCTCTTATGGGTATGACATTGTAATTATGAGTTGAAATTGAGAATTAGGGTATAGCCGAGCCTTATACCGGTAGAGAAATGAATTGAAATGGAATTTGAAATGAAAAGACCAAGATTTTGGTCATGTTGAATAAATGGTTAAGACCGGTATAGTGGAAGTGCTACATTCTAAGAAATTAATTTTATTCATGATTCAATTAAATTAAGGATTAGATACATAGTGATGATGTGATGAAAGTAAGATAAAAATATTGAGTATGAGGGCCATTGGATTGGCGGCGTGAGAGTATTCACAGGCTGTCTTCACAATGCGTCGTGACATGACGTGGATATTGCTCTAGAGTACCGTCCCGGTGGCGACGCTCGTGGGATGTTTGGTGACTGCGGGTGGTGTCATGTCCCATGACGGAGGCTGAATTGACCACAAGTTGTCTTCACGATGCATCGTGACATAACGTGGGATTCCCCTCCAGGCTTTCTGGACATGAGCTCGTAAATCATAGAACATCTAGGATACTTACCGTAGTTACAGTAGTAAATTAAGTCATGGCGAGGGATTGAACCCTATAAGATGAAAAACGATTAAGGGCTTACCCTCGGACCTATGTAGTATGGGATGCATAGAATCCGAACAAGTGTGCATTAGTGTCATATAATATAAATAATTACATTAAAGACTAAGTGCACATTCACAACACGACATCGATAGGATAGTCCCTTTAGTTCTGTTTGTGACAAGTTTGTGATTTGTTAAGAAATGAGAATCGTTATACTGTTTCCGGCATAGAGATGATGGTCGTGTATAATATTTCGTCAGTTGAATAAACTGACGCGCCCACAGTTTTATATGCAGGGTAAAGATGCCTGACTATTGAAGTGTACATGCTGCGCAAGATTGAGTTAAATATGGTTTCATATAATTTATTGTAATATTGCTTCCGCTGTAATAATGTACAAGTGTAAATGTAACTCTGATGAAAGAAAAGTTTTTATTTCCTTGTAAAATTGTACGAAAGAAATGTAAAGATCCTGTGAAATCTCGAATTCTGTTGTATTTGGAATTCGGGGTATTACATCATTAAACAACATGTGTTTGCTCCAAAGCTTTCATGTAGTTCTATAGAAAATCATGAAATGTCCTTCAATCATTTATTCTATGTTGATTATATTTGCTTTTGCAAGAGCTAATGTATATGAGTGCAAGGTGATTAAGAGCATTCTTGATACTTATTGCTCGCAATGGTCATAATGTGAATTTGAGTAAATCAAATGTATTTTTTTTTGAACATGTGGGCCTCAACTAGCGTAATCGGGCTCTTAGATTACTGCAGATGGATTCAGATTCGATGCCTTTCAAATATCTTAGAACATTGATTATTTCTTCACGAGTTCCCTCCTCCATCTACAATGACATCATTGAAAGGGTTCGTAAGTGATTATCAGGATGGAAGGCAAACACTCTTAACTTTGTAGGTAGCATCATTATTCTTAAATCAGTGGCCCAAGCACTCCTATGTATACTATTGCCCATAGTTGGGTTCCCAGGTCAGTCATCAACAAGTTGGAGTGTGAACTTAAGTCCTTCCTATGGGCTAAAGGCAATGGCAATAATGAGATCCACATGATAGTTTGGGAGACAGTTTGTAGGCGATGATGGTGGTCTCTGGTTGAGAAGGTTAAAGACTTTGCAAATGAATCTTATGACAAAGAACTTAGCTCGAGTGTATAGGTGCCCTCAATCTGTGCTTTTCAAGTAGCTTTCGATTAAATATAAACTCTCCAACTCAATGTGAGATATGAAGTGTCCGAAGAATTTCTTTTGGTTGTGGTGCACCTTTTGTAAAGGAAAATATCTTTTATGTAATGGTCTTTGTTGGGAGGTGGGTGTGACTCGAGCATTGGTGTCTATTCAGACCCATAGATTTTCTGTGCCCCTCTAAATAAACTTGGGTTTTATGGCTAAAACTGATATGCATAGCTCTTCCATGATGGTTTCTGAACTCATCACACCATTTCACGAGTGAAATTCATTAGTGCTTGAGAACCTATTACCACCTTCAGTGTGCAGTATTATCCTTCAACTACATATACCTGTTAATACTGTTGCAGATCGCCTATTAAGTTATGATTGCTCACCTTGCATATGTGTCGTTGAAAGCCCTTTACTTGGAGGCATGAGAGACTCATACCAAGCCAGTTGGTTTCCCACAGAAATTGGTTCATTTGAAAATTGCACCGAATGTGGTGATGTGGCTTTAGAAAGTTGCCAACAGGGGGGTAGCAACAACATTTGAACTTGGTTTTCGTGATTTGGATTTGTCACCATGTTGTCTTGTTTGTGATATTGATGGTGAGACCATCGACCACCTTCTGTTTAATTATGCCTCAGCACGATGTCTGTAGGATATCTGTTTATGTACTGGCATCACCTTTGATGTCTCAACCTTGGTTGACCTATGGTATTTGTTGGAGGGGGGTAGTCTCAGGCCTGGGTGCAAACACCATGTATTTCAGTGCCTTACTGTCACCTCTTTCTAGCATACATGGAAGGCTCGTTGTAGAGCCTGTTTTGAGAAAGTATGCACTCTCTCGCAAACATTTGTTGTAGCCGCTGTCACTGATAAGGGGAATTTGATAAGGGCAATTCCTAACAATGGCATCAGAACATCATGTTTCAGGGTTGCATGAGTTCCTTGGAGAAGATGACAGATCACAACACAAGGATCAAACAATTCGACGGTAAGATCAACTTTAATCTCTAGAAGGTGGACACGTATGATGTACTAGTTCAGAAGGGTTTGTATCTTTCCCTAAAAGGAGATAAAAGAAAGTCATCTGAAATGAAGTAGGAGAATTTATATGAGATGTATTTGAAGGCCCTGAGTTTAATCCGCATGTTGCTGGCGAACGAAGTCAATTGTAATACATCCTTGAGGAGAAAAGCATGACGAGTTTATCGGCAAGACTTAAAGAAGACTACTCGTGATCGTCGCTGCTGGATCAGATGTATTGGAAGAGAAAGTTGTTTTGTTTCTCAATGAAGGAAGGTACACATCTTCAATATCGTATTGTGGAGTTCAATAAGATATTATCTGAACTAAATGCGATTAACGGGGATGATCTAAGCGAAGAGGATAACGATTTCAACTTAATATATTCACTACCAGATTCGTATGAGCACTTGATAACTACTATGCTACACGAAAAATATACCAATGAGACACTTACTATAGTCAGGGTGATCAAAGGTCTAAAAAAGGATGAGCTTAGGAAGGTGACTCATAAATCATAGTTTACTTCTAGGAGTTGCTTGGCGGTGAATGATACTTCAAATGAAAGGGATGGAGCAACAAGAGTAAGATCTATTGCCACCATTGCAGAGGGATCGGGCATTACAAGAGGGACTGTCGCAAATGATTGAATCAGAGGGATGCAGACGCCAACTTGGTGAGCGCCAATGAATCAGGTGATAACTTAAACTGTCTTCTTGTTTCAAGTTCTTTAAATGTGAATTTGGGTTGGTTTCTTAATTCGGGAAGTCATTTTCTACGTATAAATCTACAACATGTCATAGTTTAAGATTGGTGATTAGTGAGATTTGTGAAGTAGAAGGTGATGGAACAATTGAATTAGAGATGCAAGATGATAAAAGGTTCACACTAAAAGAGGTCATGCATATTCCTTTGATGAAAGAGAATCTGATATTCTTGGCGACTCTGGATACTCGAGGCTACATGTACACAACTTGATGTGGAGTTTTAACAGTTTGAGAGAGTCGTCGTAAGGTGATGAAGGGTAAGAGGGGGATTAGGTAGGGTCAGCACAACCTCTATCAGCTTTGTGGGAATGGTAAATCTCGCGCGAATGGATTGAAGCCCTACGTTTCTAGAGCACTATCTAGTTTGATGTCACTAGAATCACTGAAGTGAGATTCCAACGTTCGAATATCATCGAGAGGTTAAGCCTCAAGTAGGTGGAGTTCGTGTGGAGGGTGACACCTAGTGGGGTATGCCCTTGAAGGGAGCATGCAGTCGGAGAAAAACATGTGGATGTTCAACTTGCAGAAAAAATCACTGAACCAAGTTGTTTACAAGAGAAGAAAGGAAAGAGTCTAGAAGAGTTCAATCACACTAGTGTGAAAGCAAGAGTATGCAATCCAAGGTGGAGATTGTTGAGTTTATGTTTTGCACACTATATTTGATGAGAAGAGAAGGCAGGTGAAGTAAGAAGATGTTCGATGCAATGATTGGACAAAGTAGGGAAGAGCAGCAGCAGGCTACATAAAGAGCAACAACAGCAAGACAGTCGACTGCCAAAAGGGCAATCGACTGTTGCAGCTGTCTGTTTAGGAGTCAGGCAGTTTCAGTCGACTGTATTTTGTGGCAGTTGATCGCAATGTAATAGTAGGCAGCAAATCTGACCGGGTCTTGGGATCTGATTGTACCAGCTTCTTCTCCATGTTAGATCGTACGACTTTCCTCGTATGGTTATCTCTTCATGATACATCGGATGATTATTGTATTAAAACATCAAATTATAGTTTCTCTAGATCTCTATATGTAACACCCCGAATTCCAAATAAAACTGAATTAGAGTTCCACAGGATCTTTTCACTTCACTTCGTACAATTTTACAAGAAAATTAAAACTTTACTTTACATCAGAGTGACATTTACATTAACACTTATACAGCGGAAGCAATTTTACATTAATTACATGAATAAAAATATACAGCACTTGAATAATCTTTAAGCATCAATTCCTCTTTAGTCTTTTTCATGTGCTTTACCCTGCATGGAAACTGTGGGCACGTCAGTTCATTCAACTGACGAAAAATTATACACAGCCATCCTCTCTATGCCGAAACAGTATAACGATTCTCAATACTTAACAAACCAAAAACTTGTTCACAAACAAAGCTAAGGGGACTATCATATTGATGTCGTGTTGTGAATGTGCACTTAGTCCTTAATGCAATTATTTATTTTATATGACACTAATGTGTACTTGTTCAGAGTCTGTAGCACATACTACATAGATTCGAGGGCAAGCCCTTAACCGTTCTTCATCTTGTAGGGTTCAATCCCTCGTCATGACTTAATCTACTTCTGTAACTACGGTAAGTATCCTAGATGTTCTACGAACTACGAACTCATGTCTAGGCATCCTGGAGAGAATCCCAACGCACTGACACATGACTTATCATGCAGGCATCATGTGATAATTCAGCTCCTACCATAGACATGACACCACCCACAGTCGCCAAACATCCCACGAGCGTCGCCACCGGGACGGTACTCTGGAATAGTATCCACGTCCTACTCATGATGCATCATGGGACTTCCTGTGAATACTCTCACACCGCCAATCCAATGGCCCTCATACTTAATGTATTTCTCTTACTTTCGTCACATCTTCACTATGTATCTAGTCATTATTTTAATTGAATCATGAACAAAATCAATCTCTTAAGGTTAGCACTCCCACTATACCGGTCTTACTCATTCATTTCACATGACCCAAATCTTGGTCTTTTTCATTTTAAATATCATTTCAACATTTCTTTCATTGCCGGTATGAGGCTTAGCTACACCCTAGTTCTCAATTTCAACTCATAATTACAACATTGAGTTTTTCATACTCATAAATTCTATTTTTTCAATTAGCATGATTTCTAATCATTTCTATGAATCAAATCTCATACATATAGTTCAATTGCCATTCATGCATTTCATATTCAAAATTAATCTCTACAATTTCATTAAATTCTCATACTATAGTTCATTTCATTTACTTAATTCAAAAGTCACTAAGTCGTATTTTTCATTCATAACCCAAACTCAATTTAACAATGAGAGTCCATAGATTGCATATTTAAAATTTCTGTCATTCAAAAAAAAATATTCTTTTATCACTTAGCATAATGTTCTCAAAAAATATCATTTTTATAATTCTCCAAAGTAAATTCCATAAGAGTCTACAAAAATTTCACTTCTAACTCACTGGTACACAAATATTTTCATAAGTTCTACATGATTTTAGAATAATTAATATATTTTTTTCGGATTTAGAAGCCAAGAATCAATTTTAAACAAAAAAAATCAAAAAGTTTCTAATCTGCCGAAACCCAGAATCTAACTCGCGACCTGAGAGTAGACAGCCACCCCGCAAGCCAACTGAGCAGGGGCGGAGCTTAGTGAGGGCCCGGGAGTGCTCGGGCCCCCCCAGAATTTTCAAAAACCCCCTTCACATTATTGAAAATTTTATAAACCCTTCAAAAAAATTATGATTTAACCCCTACTAAGTTTTATTGTTTGGCCCCCCTAAAAATTATGAAAAAATCTCTATATTTTTGCAATTAATCATAGAATTTTACCTTGGCCCTCCCGGTAAAAATTTTCTGGCTTCGCCCCTGCAACTGAGCTAGGGTGCACACGCGATATATAAAAGGCAGTAGTAAATAAGTGTTTTTGGGCTCGGGTTTGGGTTTTATTCGAAAATCTGAAAACAAAAGGCAGAGCTTAGGACTCGAACCCGCTACCACAGAGGTCACCCACGGCTACAGTACGCGCCCAACACCCACATCGACCAAATCGTCTAAGCGACCAAGTCGTTCCAAAAGGGTTTGTAATAGTTTTAGTCCAAAACTCTGTTCATTACTAGTTTTCAAAATTTCCAAAACGTTTTTAGTACTTTTTCCTCTTTTTTTTGATTCAAAACTTTCCAGAATTTAATCTATATGAAATCACAGTAAACCAGTAATTTTAAAATCATTATTTACTTATAAAGCATGCATTTTCGATCTCAAACTATGTTCTAATGTCCATAATTTCGACATTGAGAACAATCACATTTGCATACGATTCGAAGTCTAGATTTCTACAAAAATACCTCATTTATTCATTCTCGCATTTATTATCCATATACATTAATTTAGAACACAAAATTCTCCTCTTTCCTACAATAGAGTTTACTCTAATTTAAACAAACAATTTCACATGAAGCATCCAATTCATCATTTGTCTCATAAGCATAAATTTCTTCACATAGCATAATTCATAGACATCTAGCATGGCATAAATGATAGTTTCTAGTACTTTAATTTCCAAATACTCAACTAGCAACCATTTTAACAACCATTTTAACAACCATTTTCTAAATTACCATCTCATCTCTAATTAAGCAAACATGAGTCCAATTCTAACTAGTTGTTCTTTAGTAATTTCCTCAAATCATTTCTAGCATGGTATCTAGATTTAGAAGCATGAGAAATACCCACCTATTGGAGAAAACGAAAATGAAAGCTCTTAGAATGCAAGAAAGTGGCCTTCTCCTCCTAGAATGTATTGCAATTTGCCTTCTCCTCCTTGTTTGTATGGAACCCGAGCCTCCTCTTGTGCTCCTTGGATGATTGGCCGACCTCTACTTGGTTGGAACACACACAAATGCACACTCTAATACTTCTCAATCTTTTTCTCTCTTAGTCTTTTTCATCTTAATGAATTGTTTAGTGCACTAATGAGAAGAGAAAATAGGGGTATTTATACACTTTTAGGATGAGAATAGATGGCTAGGATTCAATCAAGGAGTTAGAGATCAAGGATCAAGATTATTTGGAAGTTGTAGTAACTTCCATGAACTCATAACCACCCCTCAACTCCATCCACTCTCTCCGTCTCTCCATGCACAATCCGGCCATGCCCTAAAGGGTGTGCAATGCACACTCTAGTGTGTGCACGTGCCCCATCTAGTGTCCCCACTTTATAAGTTGTGCAATATTAATTAATTAATTGTCTACTAAATGTATCTACATGACAAGTTAAGGCAATTAAAAGGGTAATTAATTTGTGGGCTTCTAATTAGTGGGCTTTGGACTCATGGGTCATAATAAAATATTTAATTAATTAGGGTAGGCTTAGAAAACAAGCTTAGGCTTTTAAAATGGGATTTTAGGAAATAAAGAGAAAGAATGAAAATGTTTGTTCATGTTATAAAAAGATAATTTTATAAGAAAACATATCAACATTTTCTCCTTTAATAAAAATTCAGGGTATTACACTATATATTCAGTATAACAAGTCAATGAAGTATAAGCGCCAATAGATAAAGATAGTTCTATAGGTGAGAGATTTTTCGATTGTAAGCAACAAATTTTTCCAGTGAGGTATGAGAGAGGGTCGTGGATAGAGATTTGTAACTCTTGTATCTTTCTATAGTTGGACATTATCTCGGTTTTCTCCTCCGGATTAGGATTCGCCCAAACCGGGACAAAATTGTGTGATTTTGTGTGTTTGATTTGATCTACTATTTGCTTGGTGGTTCTTCGTAATTACATCGTAAACTCAGCAAATCCGACAAGAAAAATTCCTAACAGTTAGTATCAGAATTTCAAATTGCAGGGTTGCACGAGTTCCTTGGAGAAAATGGCAGATCATAACATGAGGATCAAGCAGTTCAACAGTAAGAGCAACTTTAATTTTTGGAATGTAGACATGTATGACATACTGTTTTCAAAAGGGCGTGCATCTTGCCATAAAAGGAAGTAAAGGGAAGTCATCCAAAATGAAGCAGGAGAATTATGATGTGATATGTTTGAAAGTCTTGAGTTTATTCTGGTTGTGTTACCTTCCTTTTTAACTTTAAAAAATAATTTTGGTTGAATTGGAAGTTGAATACCTACGATGATGTTACTTTGACAGTGACATAATTGTAGGTAACGCAACTCCAAATTTTGATTCAAAATGATCAAAATTTAGATAACTACAGTTACATAACAACATGTACTTGTCATCACTAACCTCAGTATCCAGACATGTACAGCTTTACCGTATACAATTTTAGATCCAAGTTCTTAAAGGCATTGATGAGCAAATCGGTGAGATCTCTCTTCATCTCCTTGTGCAGTAAGTCTTTTTATCGTTGAGTGATTGCTTGGTTGTAGAAAAAACTTTCTTTTGTCAAATTGAGTCATATTCTTTTGTCGATGTTTGGACATTGTGATAGTGGCATCATTTTTTTTATTTTTTTGTTTATCTAGAAGAATTTGAAAGACATGGCAATTGCAGATAGCGATTGTAGTTAAACTTTTTTTAAAGAAAAATTTTAAACTTACAATTTTTATCTAAAATGTATATAACTAAACTCACTATCGCCTATCGCATATAGCGAGTTTAGTTCAGACATTGCTATTTCAAATTGCGAGTGTAGTTGTACTCATTTTTTTGAGAAATTTTAAATATGTAATTTCTACCTGAAATGTATATAACTACACTTGCTACCTCAGGTAGCGAGTTTAGTTCAACTAACCTCGCTATTTCAGATAACGAGTGTAGTTGTACTTATTTTTTAGAAAAAATTTAAACATGTAAATATATAGACCTACACTCGCTATCCAAGATAGCGAGTCTAGTTCGCTATCTCAGATAACGAGTGTAGTTGTATATATTTCATGTTCAAAATTTCTCTAAAAAATGAGTACAATAACACTCGCTATCCGAGATAGCGAGTCATTTGAACTAGACTCGATATCTCAGATAGCGAGTGTAGTTGTATACATTTCTTGTTCAAAAAATTTCTAAAAATTGAGTATAACTACACTCGCTATCTAAGATAGCAAGTCTAGTTCAAATGAACTCGCTATCTCAAATAGTGAGTGTTGTTGTATGCATTGCAGGTAAAGTTAATATAGAATGGATTTATAGTATGTTTTAGTTGAGTGTATTTTTGGTTAGTTCTTACTTACCTCATCCTATCATTTTCAACTGCAACTAGTAATGTTAATTATACAACTAAATAAGCTCGCACAACTGTTGCAAGAAACAAATATGTAATCAATTGAAAAGTGTAAAGCTTTGCAGCTATTACCAACCAACAGCTATAGTTATTATTATTGCATTTCATAACAGTTGAACGACAATATTACATGCAATAGTGTTTGCCAACTCAAAACCCTAAACCTATTATCCAACATCCCGAATTGTGCATTTTAGTTAATTGTGCATATTTAGTTGAGTTTGAGATATAGCCACTTTATTTCTATCTCAGATATTATATGGCATAATGTATGTGTGTTTAAAGCCAAGTCATTATGTATGCAGGGAAAATTTGAGATTATTAACTTTTTTGGCAAATAAAATAACTAGGCTCGCTATCTTAGATGGCGACCCTGGTTCAAAGAGGCTCGCTATCTGAGATAACGACTGTGAGAATTGTGAGTTTCCAGAGACTTTGAAGTCACTGAAAAATTACAAATTCTCACAGTCGCTATCTCAGATAACCAGGGTCGCTATCTCACATACGTATGAATTTTAGCGACTGGTACAATTCGGGATCTTGGATGATGGGTTTAGGGTTTTGAGTGTGGGAGTAGAGAGAGTTGTGAGTGATGAAGTGGATCTCAATAAATTTTGGCCGGATTTTTTTGGTGAAATAACGAATTTGGGAGGCTTGGGTTTTGAGTTTATTTCGAAGTTAGGAGAGAGAATGGAAAGAGAGAAGTAAAGAGAAATAGCGAAACAGCGAGCGAGTCTTTAAAAATTCCCCAATCGACACTCGCCATCTCAGTTAGCGAGTGTGGTAGAAACATACTCGCTATCTGAGATAGCAAGTCTAAACTTTGTATTTTTCTTCAAGTTTTTCTCTAAGTGATGGAGAAACATCTCAACATACACTCGTTATCTCGGATAGCGATGTTATTTTCACCAAACTCGCTATCTGAGATAGTGAGTCTAAACTTGAAAATTTTCTTTACGTTTTAACACCTCAACATACACTCTCTATCATAGACAACGAGATTATTTTCACTAAACTCGCTATTTGAGATAGTAAGTGAGTCATTTTGGTAAATAATTTGAAAAGTGGGTTATTTTGGTTAATATTTTCGAAAAGTGGATCATTTTGGTAATAAATTCGGTGTTGTGCAGGTCGGTCACAATGGCATCGAGTGATAAAAAAAAAGTTTTTAACACGTGTACCTCCAAAAAAATATGTTAATATTATATAAGCCCTTTAAAAATGTATATTTTAATATTTGTCTTTAACAATATAAACTTATTTCTTACTTACCCCTAAAAGTTATCTCAAACTATGTATATTTAAAATTTATAAGATTAGTGATGAATTTGGATAGAAAACATAAGGAATAAAATGAAGTTACAAAGATTTACTATAAATTTATCTATTTATTAAGAAAACTGAAGAAAAATTAAAAAGGGTTGATGTGTTTGGGTTGGTTTTACAGTCGAATAACTTTGTAAAAAGTAAGAATAAGAAGCTTGACTAGTAGAGGAAGAGTATTTTGGCCATTTTACATAAAATCTATTAAACATAATTGTATATTCCATACACTTTTATGTCTTTTAAGTAGTTTTAATTTAAGGCATAACTAATATTAAACCCAAATTGTTAGGGTTAAATGTGAAAATACATATTTGTGAGGGATATATGTGATATTTAAATAATTGTTAGGGACATACATGTTTAAACCCTAAAAAAGTTGGTTAGTAGTGAATGAAGGAAGAAATTACAACTTTTTGACATTTTATTTCAATTGAAATAAGACAATGTAAATTTTATGATCATTAATTGCTTGTGAGCTTCAGTTTATTTTTTTAAAAATATATCGCTAATATGAAAATTAGGAGTACAGTTAACAATACTCTTCCTCCAATAAAGAAAATTGGATGTCTTTGAAAATCACCTTTCCTTCTAAAAGTACACTAGTGTTACCCTGTGCAAATTGCACAGACTAAAATAATTTTAATTGACTCATAAAAGTATATAGAACTTTAAAAAAGTGTGAGAGGATTGAGAGAAATTAACTCTTTAATTGTACAGTTTAGTGAAATTTACCATTAAAAATACGCTCACAGTCCGGCCTTTGTATACATCATGATCGGCAACACCTAGGCCTTGACCCGCCTTATCTCAACCCCCCTCCCTTGCCCGCCCCAAATTCACACCCTATCAGATGTCTTATGCCTCATATCACGCGTCTCTGCTGCCTTCGGCCGCATCGATGTCTCCTTCTCCAGCATCCTCCTCCACCTCTCCGTTCGCCTCACCCTACTCTCTGCCGCCTACTTCCTTACCAAATCTCATTCTTGGACCCGATACGCAGTCATCCTCATCTTCAACTCGTACTTTTCCCAAAATTCAAATTTCAGGATTTTAAAAACACAAATTAGAAATTGAAAATAAAATGAGGTAGTAATTTAGGGTTTCAAAAATTAATACATATGTCATACATAGATACAATTGATTTAGTTTAGCAACATTTTTCAAAACCATTTTTTCACAAACACATTGTGTGCTACATAGATATTTCATCGAATACTTAATGAGTAAAGCACAGTTATAGTAATTAAGTTATGTATTTATAGGTTTTTGGGCTTTTATATTGTTTTTTTTAATGAAAATGTGCATAATGCACGTATTAATAAATGTGAATTCCTACTTTTACTCTCATTTCTTTATTTCAAAATAGAGAGAGGAGAGAGATTGACACTCTCTCTCCTATTAGTATAATATATAGATATAATTTGTGCTTCAAAACAACATAATCTGCAATAGAGTCTCGTAATACTGCATACCAAATGCTATTTAACAACACAAAATAAAGTTGTAGAGAAATAAAATTAAACACAGTGAAAAAAATACCATATCTACTTACAGGGTAGGCCCTGAGTTCCTGGAGTCCGAGGCGAAAGGTCCAAATAATTTTTTTGGGAATCCCTAATAACAATATAATTTTTTTACGCGTAAAATATATACCTATATTTACACGGAAAATATAAATTTGGGGTCTTTAAAATTGCAAAAAATCCGGGGCCTGAGGCGGCTGCCTCACCGGCCTCAAAGTGGGGGCCAGCCCTGTCTACTTCATTCAGTCAATGGAACTTGCGTTCATGGCACGCCCCAAAAAATAATTATTTGGCCCTTTCGCCTCGGGCCTCCGGTAACTTGGGCCGCCCCTGATCCCTTCTAAAGTTACATTGACCACATTCAATAATATACATTTATACAGAGAATCCAAGAACCCTAATAGAAACATTCATCATACATACATTATGTACCTCAAAACATTTAAATTAGTATGCAGTCTTCATGGGATTTAATTGTGGGGCTTGAGATTGGGCTCCATCACCTACCCACCACCTAACACGAGACGCATACTTCCAAGTTCAAACAATTTTCAATTCTATAATCCTTGGACCTTTTGTGCTTCCCTACATAGAATACATAGAATAGACACCACAATTTATGTTAAGTTGTTGAGTTCTTCCATAAGAGTTACTGATTTTCTCTCCCTTATAAGGAATTGGTTCAGGCTGTATTGGAGTCTAGCCTACCACGTTCAATTACTAATATTGTGCTATAAATGCCAATTTGGGTCAATTAAGTTGTCAATCGCCTCCTTTGTAATGATTCCACTCTATCAATAGTCATCTTGAAGACTTTGTATTCAGCTGCTAGTGGAAGAAATTAAGAGGAGTCAAGTTTTCCAAATAGTTTGATCCACAAACTGAAAGCCGCAAAAAAAATTATTGTCTGCATGTGGTGGAATTCCCATTAGGTTAAAGTTGATTCATCGTGGATGCAGGTGGTGCCTACTTGTCCAGTATGTGAGGTTAGGGATAAAATAATTGAACATTTTCTCTTTGGTTGTATTCTCGTTCGCCAAGTTTGAAGCATTCTGATAAATCTGTTAATGTCCATATTTTGGAACAATAATCTGAATGCAATTAACAATTTAATTCTCTATCTCTGGTAATTTATACTTCTTTTCTCTTTTCTATAGGAAACAGTCTAGAAGCAACTAAATTAATTGGATTCAAGATTTACTCAGGACTAATCTATCACGGTGAGGATGAAGCACTGGAATGAAGACATTAATCATGCATCAAAACATTTGTTAGGGGCATGATGGAGAGTTGTGTCAACAAGGTTGAAAGTGTGGGGTCTTGAAGATTTGTGATTCAAGCATGAAAAGCTCAGATCAAAGAAGAAGCATACTGAATACATGAAAAGATGAGGGAAACATCTTGACACAAGTTGATATTTCATTGTTCAGCTCAATTCTACAAGAAGAAGATGTGCAGGTGTGAAATTCTCCTTCTCCTCCACTGTGTACATATATCAGCTGTGCATGTAGTAGCACTACTTGGAATCTTCACATCAGTGTTTACAATCTCCATTTCTTCACTCTCCAACTCCCTTTTTCATCTCCTAATAAGTGTAACTTTACATCAACTCGTAAATAAAAGGGTGGTGAAGTTCATAGTTGATCAAGCTTCAATTCAAGCAAACTTTCAGAGTTTTTGAAACCAAACTGAAGATGAAGTTGCAAGCATTTCAAACAGCAGTTATCTATTACAAGGAGTGTATTTGAAGGGCAAAATAAACTCAAGTATCAGATGTGCATGTCAGATGCTACAACTGTGCATGTCAGATACTTGAAATCTCCACTTCATGGCTCACAATTCCCATTCCTTCACTCTCTAATTCCATTTTCACTTCCTATCAAGTGTGACTCTACATAAATTGGTGGTTGAAGTTCACAATTGATCAAGCCTCAAATCATGAAAAATTTCGCAGAGATTAGAAAGAAAAGCAAAGACCAAGACTGTGGAAGAAGTTGCAAAAAGTTCAAATAGCAGATTACAATTGAAGTGAAAAATAAATTCATTCATGAGCTGTGCATGTTTCAGATTGCT
The DNA here is from genome assembly GCA_017893485.1 of Hemerocallis citrina. Lineage (NCBI taxonomy): Eukaryota > Viridiplantae > Streptophyta > Magnoliopsida > Asparagales > Asphodelaceae > Hemerocallis > Hemerocallis citrina. The sequence goes on from CM030364.1 coordinate 255,467,032, forward strand.
ACAGTATCAGCTATCAAAGTCTCAAAATCCTAACACTAGATGCACACCCTATTGTCCACTACAGATACATGAGTTGTGGATGCAAGGTCTCTTAATTTTTTTAATGTGCACAAACTTCATCAGTCGTGCATGTACATATAACAGCACAACTGAATTCCTTCTTCACAGTGAGTTGCAAAATTTCACTAGCCTTTGAATCAGTTAAGCTGCAAGTCAAACACAAAAATTTGTGTGTAGGAGCTGTAGAAGCCAGGCCTTGTGAAGAGCTATAATAGGCAGACCCCTTAATTGGTGGAGCACTTGTATTCGATTACAAAGAGGAGAGGAAGATTTGATTCTCACAATCAAATCGGCAATCACAACCGAAAATGGAAGCTATTCCTTTGGTTGAGAATTTGTTGCCAAATCAGATTCCGAAATTGAAGCTACTCAGTTGGTTGTAATCAAATTTTGCTGTTTGTGGAAGGTGATTTTGTTGAATTAATCCACTCCCCATAGTAAGGAGATGGCAACCAATTCAATGTTGAGCTAGAGATCTGCAGGAAAAAAAATATAAGAGGCTATAAAAAGAAACACAGGGTGTGCAGACTGGGGGGAGTGTGGAGAGCCATTCAAAAGCAAAGCGCAACTTAGAAGATAGAAGAACTACAAGCTAATTGGAAGAGTGATCTGAAAAGCAACTAGCATCAGCTGCGGTTAGAAAAGGAGCAAACAACTACGGTGTTACTTCTCTATCATGTTTTCTTCTAGTTTAGTTGACATATCTCTTAGCTTCTGTTTGGATAGATCTATGATCAAGTGTAACTAAATTTGTTTGGGGCATGAAGGAAGCTCTAGTCATGTATTTTAAACCCTATTAGTGCACAGTTAGCTCTTTTTGTGATGTTCATTGATTAAACCATGCTTATAGTGTCACTCTTGATAATTGTTGTCATGATTGATCACCATATACATCATATATTTTGAGTTTGTTACATGAGCAGATTTAGATGATCGAGTTAGTGCTCATGATCAGTAACACAAGAACTCATTTTGGGTTCTAAAGTTTAATCAACATAAAGGACTAAAATAGATACCATGTTCTGGTTCTTTATGTGTTTGTCAATTTCTATTGTTGTCATGCTTTCTTGACGTGTAACTTAGTAGATATCTCACGCCCCGCTTCCCAAAAATATGGAATACGAGCACGTGACGAAGCCCAGCGAATGATTTTTATATCATCCATAAGCTGTAGGATCGACTCAGCATCATAACAAGAATATAACCAGATTTATATATAATCAAGCATGCATGAATAATTCATTAAGCAACAGAAAACAATTTAAACAAATAATAATATTCAAATAGTTCCCATGTCTGGATCAAGTGTAAACTCAGAAACAAGTCTTAAACAGTAGAAGAAATAAATACCTTAAGGAAAGCAATTATTTAAACAAGTCCTTACTCCAAGCGAAACCTGAAATATCTGCTCGCCAATTCCAGCAGGTAGCTTGTCCCAAAGTCTGCTTAATAAATATGAAAAGGGAAAACATGGAAAAACAAGAGAAGATGCCCTTAGTGCAAGTTAGGGCCACAAATAGTGAAAACAAGTACAAGTATGGGGAACAGGAACTGGAATCAAGAATGTAACAGGGATACATCAAGTAGTGGGAACAACCAGGAATTAGCTAGCAAGGGAGGACTTCTTAGTAAACAGGCTAGTTAACAACTGCTAATGGTAAAACATGTGTCAGGTGAACCTGTAGGGGTAACTAACATCAAGTATCATGTTTCATGTGTCAGGTTTCACGTATCAAGTTTCTTGTATCGTCTCATCAATATCAAGTACAAGTGTCATGTTCATGTTTCATGTATCAGATATCAGGTAACCAGGTAATCAGGTAACAGGATAATCAGGTAACAGGTAATCATGTATCAGGTATTAAGTTCAAGTCTTGTGTGATTACTATCTAGGTAGCACGACATGCATCCATGTTTTTACTACATGGTTGCTACAGTCAAATCAATTGCATTTAGACCTAGTAATGGAGTCTATAGGGCGGCGTACTCAGGTATCAAGTATCAAGTATCAGGCAGGCACGGTTCATGAATACGAATTTAAATAACAGGTTCACGAAACGAGTTCGTGAATACTAACAGGTTCAAGGACCACACAGTGGTTCCATGAATACAACAGGTTCATGAGCCAAGTAACTGACTCCATGAATACATCACGTGCAACAGGTTCATGAACCGAGTACTGGGAAATACAGGCCTCCTTCTGAGTACACTTACCTATATTGTCCACTCTATAGTCTTTCCCTTAACCCCGGCTTATTACATTTGTTCAAGCAGAGTTGTATATTGGAGTTTATACATGTGAAACAGGGTTTAAATAATAAAAATTAATTCTAAGAAAAATTGGAGATGTCCTATAGGGTGTCCAGCAACTACATATAAAATTTTGAGTCAAACGCTTGCTGGTTACATAGCTAAATTAATGCGCAAAGTAATTGTGTACAGCAGTTTTGCAAATCTGCGTCTACTGACACAGCTGCAGTAAAACTTCCATAACTTCTAGACCGTAACTCCGAATTCAAAACTTTTGGAAGCTATCGATATCTACACATCCAGATCTACAATTTCTATTCAGGGCTCGGGCCCAGATTCAAATGATAAGGGGGTCAAAACAGCGAAAGGAAATTCAGGACAGCAACTCGTAGAAATAATTTACTAGCGTAGGTTACATGGGAAAATGTTATTTGGTGTCTAAGTCATTATGTGGCATCAATACATGATAATGGAGTTCAAATAGCAAATAATAATTTTTTTTCAAGTTATAGGGTTGCAAGTTCGTCAAAAATTGAATGTGACATGTATCTACAAATTTAGGGCTCCTTAATTCATATGTCTATGTGTTCATGTGTTCAAGGGTAAAAGAGTCCAATAATTATAAATTAAATACAAGGAAATTTTGTGACTCTTAGAATTTTCAATTTGGAGGTTCAATATTGATCTACAACGAATTTCAAGGAGGAGTCACAATCTAACTATTTGTAGTATTTCAAGGGTGCTTGTACTAGAACAATAAAATGTACAAGGATACTTGCCTTAATTTGACGATGATTAGATCCACTTGTTGTAGAAAATTGGGTTGAAAAATCCCGAAAGAAGTCCTCCAAAAGCACGTGCGAAGATCCAATAGAAACGCCCAAAAATTCCCACACCAGATCGGCCGAACAGCAAACAGCTAATCGAATTCGACGCGCCCAGAACACGGGACAGCGAGCGCGGCCAATGGTTGAGCTCCTCCGCAGCGGATCCCTCCCGAACAGCGAACAGCGGATCTGGGATTCGCTGTGGGCGAACACGGGACAACGGTCACGGGCGCGAATCATGGCGCGATCCTACGGTCGAGATCTGATCCCGCCCTTTTTTCCTCCTTTCTTCTTCTTCTTCGTTCACTTCTTCGACGATCACCACAAGCGAGGGAGAAGGAAGGCGGGGGTTCTTCGTCGGTGGCTTTGTGATTGTGGTGACGCGACGGCGTGGCTGCGACGGCCACGGAGAGGCGGCGACGAACGTGGAGGGCGACGCGCTCGTTTGGGTTCAAAGAACAGGGGAGGAGTTAGGGGAGTGGTTCGGTGGTGTTAGCGCCGTGGACGGAGGTCGAGGAGGATGAAGGGGAGATGGGGCGATGGAGGGTGGAGGTCACAGGCAGAGAAAATGGGTTGGGTTCGAGAGTTTGGGGATGGCGAATGGGTTCGGTTGCAATGGGGCGAAGGTGAAGATGACGGTGGATTGCTGCTGCGGTGGGGTTGACGAGGAGCGGGGGTCGTGAAAGACGGAGCGGAGGCGAAGCGGCGAGGGTGGTTGCAAAGGCGAGGCGGACGGAGATGGGGTATTGGGCTTGGGCACAGGGACGATCGAGAGGTAGAAGAAGGCTGGAGAGGGTAGGAGAGAGAGGCGGCGGGTTAGTTAGGGTATAACAGTATTGGTTGGGATTAGGGTTAGGGTAGGGTTTAAATAGTAGGGTTTGTGGGTTCGTGGGTTTTGGGTATCCGTTTCAAATAGAACCCAACAGGAGAAATGGTCAAAATGCACTAAAATGTGGATTAAAGAGATAGTGAGAAGAATTGGTCCATTTTTTATGAAGAACGATACAAATGGCACACAAATGAATTTGATAAAAGAACCCAAAATTTGAGTTGAGACAAAAATAATGATTTTATTTAATCTGAACAAATTACATGATCTCAAATAGACGAGAGAGTACAATGAGGCACAAAACAGTACAAAAATATAAATACGGGGAAACAGGAGTTACAAATCCTACCCACCTTAACCAAAAATTTCGTCCTCGAAATTTGCTTAGACGGTACATAGGACATGGTAAAGTAACTTAGGGGAGGGTAACAAACAAGGGATATAAAGAAAGGACACTTGGTGGTAATGCCAAAATAAGAAAGGAGTGGATAACAACGATGTCAAATGGAATGCATGAAAGAGAATAGACGGTATCAAAAGGAAAGAACAACACGAGATAATAAAGTAAGATAAGAAGTCGACAGAACTGAAATCAGAGAGGGAAAGGACCGGGAAGAATTAACCATTCAGTGAATCAACGGATGGGGATGAATGCAAGGAACAGATAGGGAAGCAACAATACAAAGGACTAGTTGCAACAAGGGAATCCCGGGACCTGCGGATTATGGCCCACCACGCTTCCGCTGCGACACTCTAATGGTGACGTTCCAAGCTCCAAACATGTTGTTGGAGACCACGTGACTCCAAGCAACGATCCGAGCAGGAAGATAAGAATGAGACACCAGAACAAAGGGAGTATGGGTTCCAAATAGAGATAGGCGATAATGCAAAATGGATATAAGGCTTGAGCTTCAATCTTCATAATTAAAAGATAGAATATATATCAAAACTAATGGCTTTTAACAGGAATAGTAACACAACAAATATCAACAATAATAATATCAATAGTAACAGAATAATAATAACAATAAATAAAAATAAATATACCAATGATAATAATAAAATTAGTAATAATAGTAACAAAATAATAATAATAACAATAATAATAACAGAAATCAAAATCATCATAACCATACAGGTAATAATAACATAATAAAATACCAACAATACTAATAATAACAATAACACATACATGACAAAATAGAATTCAACACATTCATGAAAATAATGCAATAATAATAATAATGATAGCATTAAAATGAATATTAATAATGATAATAGCAATAATAACAATAATATCAATAAAGCAACAGTAATAATAATAAAAATAATAACAGTAATAAAGGTGATGAAAACGATAATAATAACATCAATTGAAATGACAGTAATATTAATAATACCAATAATAACGAAAATATTCTTTTACCATCAGTTTCATTATATAAGTAACGAGTCTTGAAATACCAATTAGTAATAGGTAGAAAATCTTGCCTCCTTAACATCAAGTTGCATATTTGCCTTCACGACATCAGGTTTCAAATTGCCATCCAAATATTCGGCTGCACATTTTGCCTCGCCGATATCTGGTTGCAATTTGCCTCCATTGACATCGAGTTGCATATATGCCATCTCGACATTAGGTTGCACCGAAGTAGTGAAATGTATATAAAATTGAGCATGCTCAGGCTCAAAACAAATTAATAATAATAATAGTAACGATAAAAGTAATAGTTTCAATAACAATAATAATAATAAAATATCGATACTAATAAGAATAACAACGATAATAACAATGATCATAACAGTAATAATAACAGTAATCACAAAAAGAATGATAATAATAATATTAATGATAGCAATAATATTAAAATATCAACAACACTAGTAAAAATAATAATGCAAGACAATGTATAGTTTGTGCCCAACATTTTCGTGGAAGTAATTTAATATTAACAATAATAATAAAATAATGAAAACAACAATAAAATATCAATAGTAGTAACAAAATAATAATACTGGTAAGGATAATGAAAATAATATCAATAATAATAATAGTAGTAATAATAGCAATAATGATTTGTCTTATCAAAATAATTCAGTAGAAATATATAGTCGATCAAAAATGAAAAGCGAAGTTAAAATACACCATTATTCGAAATAACATAATCTTTGTTGAGAAATATTTTTATAGACGATCTAAAATAAATGTAACAAATAATAATCAAAGTATAGAAGTATTCGGGAAAAAAAATTATAAGGAGAAAATAGGTAGGAGAAAAATGAAGCTACATCCAATAAGGAGTTAAATAGGAGGATGACTAGAAGGGACAAGAGAAAATTAAGGAATTGAATGCGAAGAAAGAAGGACGAGGAGCAAAATCAGAATTGAAGAGAATATAGCCAGGAGGAAACAACCAACATGACACTCAATATGAATCAACAAATGATAATGAATGCAAAGCAGGGAAAACAATGAACGACACACGAGATGAAATAAGAAGGAATTAACGAGGCAAGCAGAAAATAAGAGATCGCTTGTATCAGAATCAAAAGAATAGGGGTACGGAAAAATAAACTTGCACCCGATAAGGAATCAATAAATCAGGATAACTGCAAGAGATGGAAGGAAGCAAGGAATCAAGAATTGAATATGAAGGGATCAAAATGAATGTGATAAGACTTGTGTCCAGATCGAGTTGATTATTAAATTATTCATGTGGTTGCATGGCCTGTTTAATGTTGAGTTAATCCTGACTGAGTCAAGACTGTCTAATGTATTAGTTAACTAACACATTAGCCAAACTAAAAACCTTGTCACGCCCCGCTTCCCAAAAATATGGAATACGAGCACGTGACGAAGCCCAGCGAATGATTTTTACATCATCCATAAGCTGTAGGATCGACTCAGCATCATAACAAGAATATAACCAAATTTATATATAACCAAGCATGCATGAATAATTCATTAAGCAACAGAAAACAATTTAAACAAATAATAATATTCAAATAGTTCCCATGTCTGAATTAAGTGTAAACTCGGAAACAAGTCTTAAATAGTAGAAGAAATAAATACCTTAAGGAAAACAATTATTTAAACAAGTCCTTACTCCAAGCGAAACCTGAAATATCTGCTCGCCAATTCCAGCAGGTAGCTTGTCCCAAACTCTGCTTAATAAATATGAAAAGGGAAAACATGGAAAAATAAGAGAAGATGCCCTTAGTGCAAGTTAGAGCCACAAATAGTGAAAACAAGTACAAGTATGGGGAACAGGAACTGGAATCAAGAATGTAACAGGGATACATCAAGTAGTGGGAACAACCAGGAATTAGCTAGCAAGGGAGGACTTCTTAGTAAACAGGCTAGTTAACAACTGCTAATGGTAAAACATGTGTCAGGTGAACCTGTAGGGGTAACTAACATCAAGTATCATGTTTCATGTGTCAGGTTTCACGTATCAAGTTTCTTGTATCGTCTCATCAATATCAAGTACAGGTGTCATGTTCATGTTTCATGTATTAGATATCAGGTAACCAGGTAATCAGGTAACAGGATAATCAGGTAACAGGATAATCAGGTAACAGGTAATCATGTATCAGGTATTAAGTTCAAGTCTTGTGTGATTACTATCTAGGTAGCACGACATGCATCCAACTTTTTACTACATGGTTGCTACAGTCAAATCAATTGCGTTTAGACCTAGTAATGGAGTCTATAGGGCGGCGTACTCAGGTATCAAGTATCAGGTATCAGGCAGGCACGGTTCATGAATACGAATTTAAATAACAGGTTCACGAAACGAGTTCGTGAATACTAACAGATTCAAGGACCACACAGTGGTTCCATGAATACAACAGGTTCATAAGCCAAGTAACTGACTCCATGAGTACATCACGTGCAACAGGTTCATGAACCGAGTACTGGAAAACACGGGCCCCCTTCTGAGTACACTTACTTATATTGTCCACTCTATAGTCTTTCCCTTAACCCCGGCTTATTACATTTGTTCAGGCAGAGTTGTGTATTGGAGTTTATACATGTGAAACAGGGTTTAAATAATAAAAATTAATTCTAAGAAAAATTGGGGATATCCTATAGGGTGTCCAGCAACTACATATAAAATTTTGAGTCAAACGCTCGCTGGTTACATAGCTAAATTAATGCGCAAAGTAATTGTGTACAGCAGTTTTGCAAATCTGCGTCTATCCGTTTCAAATAGAACCGAACAGGAGAAATGGTCAAAATGCACTAAAATGTGGATTAAAGAGATAGTGAGAAGAATTGGTCCATTTTTCATGAAGAACGATACAAATGGCACTCAAATGAATTTGATAAAAGAACCCAAAATTGGAGTTGAGACAAAAATAATGATTTTATTCAATTTGAACAAGTTACATGATCTCAAATAGACGAGAGAGTACAATGAGGCACAAAACAGTACAAAAATATAAATACGGGGAAACAGGAGTTACAAGATATCATACTAAATACTTTAAGAAAGAAAAGAATTAGAGTAGATACCCATGCCTAATTCGATGCTGAGGAAAATCACCAATTTTAAAGTGTAGATATCATACCTTTATAATTGACAACATGAGCAAGTCAAAATGATTCATAGTTGTGCATTAGTGTGGGTTTAGAATACATGACTAAAAATAAAAAATCAATGCCCCAACTCTTTGATAGATCTTTTTGCTCTCAAATCACCTTGATCACCCTTTTAAGTAGGAGTTGTTATCATTTTAATTTTTCTTCTTAATCCTTTTCATTCATAAAAAAAAAGTGAAACCAAAACAAAAGTAAATAATAACAAACAAGCAAAGAAAACATCTTTGAAATTGATTAGTGAGTTGTTTACTACAATCTTTGTTGCTTCGACCCTTGCTAATACTACATTTTTGTCAACGATTCGTATACTTGCGAGGTTTTAATTTGTGTTTAGATTATTTATTCACTTAGATAACTCCGAAAATATCAACACATTCTCTTTCAACGATGGACACTAGTGTCAACATGACATCTTTCACTGATCTATGGTCAATGTTAGAGGGGAATTAGCTTCGTTCATGTGCTAAAAAACAGTTATTGTGATCATTAATTATTACTATCTTGTGGTATGTTTGGAAAGCTCGATGAAGAGGATGTTTTGAGAGAGTGTGTCTCCCTCCCACACACTGTGATTTCTAGTGCAGTTTTAAACATTGTTGAAAGGTGAGATGCTCTTGGTGATTTTCTGCTTTAAGTGGATTCCTACAATATGAACAATTTGACGGGTCTCAGAGTGATCTCCGCTCCTCGCCGTGTCAGGAGCTCTTAATCAAATGGGTTGCACCGCCTGAAAGATATATTAAGCTCAATTTTGATGAGTCCTTGAGGGGGAATAGCACCGACTACGGTTTGATCTATCGAGACTAGTTTGCTAAACCGCTGTTGGTCGGTGGAGGGCCGGTTGTGATGATATTTATCAACGTTACTGAAAGAATATGTTTGTGGATAACTCTTAGGGTCTTTCATATGCTGTCTTACGATGGTCATGTTCTTATTGAGGGAGACTTAAAGCTCAACTCGAAGCTCGTTATCGATCAGATCTGTGCAAGAAGTGGTCACGACCCATTTATCATGATATATTACTCATGCTTGAATGTATGAATATTGTGATACAACATATATATCGAGAGGGGAACACGCGTGTTGATTGTGCTGAATAAAGAGGACATAGTAGTGATCAAAACTTTATGTGGGTTAACATCTCCGATCCTGAGTTTCTTATTTTGGCTAAGGAATATGCTAGAGGGATCTACCAATTGAGGGATGCACCAATTGAGGGATGCTCTTGTTTTGTAGTCATTTTCCAGTTTCTAATTATTATTGTTCTAATTAGAGAGTTGATATTGTAGATTAGCAATATTTTTTTTTTGCATAGCCTCGCGTGTGTATAAACAATACTGTTCATGTCATATATATAGAAACTGGTAATAATTGTTTTGCATGGAACAATAAATAAAAGTTTTTAAAAAAAAACAAGCTATATTCATCCAAGTAGTTAATTTGTTTAAAACATACCCTCTCCAAAATGTTCAAACTAAACTCCCCTAGAAAAGATAAAATTAATGTTCAAGCTGAATCCATGACCAGCTCAGAAATTTGTTGTATTCCACAATAAAAAAAATGTTGTTGAATCAAATTATATATGGTCAGAAGAATTTTTAACTCTCCCATTTTATCTTAATGGAAGGTTTTGATTTTCGGGACATGTGAGCTACTTCAACTTAAGTTATTGTTCTTATTTGCATATTTGAGCATCATTGTTAGAGCTGATATCGGACCCTATCGGATCAGGTTCCCCACTACCCGGATCTGCACCCAATACCTCACGGGTCCAAAAATTGGATCTGGACTTGAACTTGCAAGAACCAGATCCGGGTCCGGGTCCAGGTCCTGTCCTAGTTAAAAAAAATCTACCAGTCGGGTTCGGTAGCGGGGAATAAATATTTGCACTTAAGTATTTTTGCACCCGATACCCTACGGTTCTAATAATTTCTGCACTTAAGTACATAAATAAATATCATATTTACACATCTATCTTCAACAATTACTTTTACTAGTAATTTACACGTGCGATGCATGTCTTAATAAATATAGTTTTTTAAAATAAAAATTTAGAAATAGTCTGGATTTGAACTTAGAACCTTCTTTATAATAGTTATGCACATGTATTGCACGGGTTGGTAGATTGACAAAATATTTACAAATGACACTAAGGCCTTCTCCCATTATAATATTAGAGATATGTATATCCCTGTAATCATATTATTCAAATTCTATATTGGGGGGGGGGGGATATTTTTTAACAGATTCGGGTCTGGGTCCGGGTCGTTTTTATTTTGAGCGGACTCGGAGCCGGACCTGTTAGTGCATCGGGTCTTATTTTAGGACCCGGACCCGGACCCGGACCCGGACCTATATAGATCGGGTCGGTTTCGGTCCAATGCCGGGTCCGGATCGGATCTGGGTATTGGATAAATGTGACAGTGCTATTCATTGTTTTCCTCCAAATGGATTCTTGCCATTTTGCCCCCCACGAAACGTCTTCCCAGATTCAGCAAGGACAATAATCCAGTAATAAATCAGATCCGAATTTTCTCCATTATGCGAGAAAAGTAAACTACAATCAACATCGTACTTAATCTCTAATCTATAATATTATAATGGGAGAATGCATTATCATTTGTAAATCTACCAACATGTGCAACGCACGTAAATAACTAATATGAAAGAGGTTTCAGGTTCGAGTCCTCCATATGTCAGAGTTTTTATTTTTATTTTTTAAAATTATTAAAACGTGCATCAGACGTGTAAATTACTAGTATCTAATGGAAGAAGATCTTAGTGTCAATCTATCAATGCGTGCAACGCACGTACATAATTAATATGAAAAATGTCTCATGTTCGAGTCCTCTGCCAGAGTTTTTACTTAAAAAAACAAACAAATTTATTAAAACATGCATAGCACGTGTAAATTACTAGTATTGATAATGTCTGTAAGAAGAATAAGTTGGAGGTTAGTTTCTTATCACCATCATGACTGGCCGTTATGGACAATTGCGGTTGAGTAGTAAACCTATTTGAGGAGGATTAACTTGCACACTCTTAGGTTCATATTGAGATAAAACTATGTGCAACATAAGTGATGCTGCTTGTTTTTGGTCGCAGTGTGGGTGCACCAAGTGTGAGTTCGGACTCAATTTGTAATGAGGGAAGACTACGGTGCCGGACGGTGAGCGAGAGGCTCGCTTCGGCGCTTGAGGATCGGCTCGGATGGCCTTGCCTCGAGTACCTGCAGACGGTCCTGAAACACCGGGGTTTATCCCGGTGGCGGACCCTCCGACGATCTAGTCAGTCTCTGTGAGAGAGTAGCAATAACTAGGGGAATTTAGATGGCAAAGATTGATTACCTGAAAAGGTGGGTGAGGGTCTGGTATTTATAGGGAATCCCAACTGGGTTTGGATCCGCTTGGGGGCCGGGTCTGGACCCGAAAGCCCATGGGCCTGACGTGGCAGGAGGCCCAGGGGGTTTAGGGCGGACGTGGCAGTGTCAAGAGTGGTATAGGGCTGACGTGGCAAAGCCCTAGGTGGTATTTGGAGCTGACATGGCTGATCATGGGGCTCCTGTGCCTCTGGGAGAATCGGATGGCCTAGGTTGTGCCAGGTCATCCTCATTCCTTGCCAGGCTGGGAGGACGGCCCGTGGGGCTGTCGCGGATCGGAGGCCGAGGGCCATCGGGGCTCGTCGAATACGAGGAGACCAGTTCTGTGGGGGTGAATTTACGGCTCGGTGCCGAGGCTGTAGTGGTCCGGGGCCGAGCCGGATTGTTTTTTCCTTTCGAGTGAGCCATCCTGGGCCTTGGCTGGGCCCCAGGCCATTTTTACCCCACCACACAAGCCCCCCACTCCTGCGGGGATGCGGGAGTTAGCCATGGAGGAGTGTTTTATGGTCGTGGAAATGGGTTGGCGAATCGTTGGGCCTTCGTGAGAAGGCTACCCTGGTGCTAGACCGAACCTCGAGCTGGCGAGGGATTATGGGTCGGCAAGGGTGATGGCGAACCGTTGAGTCTTCCTGAGAAGACTACCCTGGTGCTAGACCGAACCTCGAGCTGGCGAGGGATTATGGGTCGGCAAGGGTGATGGCGAACCGTTGTGCCTTCCTGAGAAGACTACCCTGGTGCTAGACCGAACCTCGAGCTGGCGAGGGATTATGGGTTGGCAAGGGTGATGGCGAACCGTTGAGCCTTCCTGAGAAGACTACCCTGGTGCTAGACCTAACCTCGAGCTGGCGAGGGATTATGGGTCGGCAAGGGTGATGGCGAACCGTTGTGCCTTCCTGAGAAGACTACCCTGGTGCTAGACCGAACCTCGAGCTGGCAAGGGATTATGGGTCGGCAAGGGTGATGGCGAACCGTTGTGCCTTCCTTAGAAGACTACCCTGGTGCTAGACCGAACCTCGAGCTGGCGAGGAATTATGGGTCGACAAGGGTGATGGCGAACCGTTGAGCCTTCCTAAGAAGACTACCCTGGTGCTAGACCGAACCTCGAGCTGGCGAGGGATTATGGGTCGACAAGGGTGATGGCGAACCGTTGTGCCTTCCTGAGAAGACTACCCTGGTGCTAGACCAAACCTCGAGCTGGCGAGGGATTATGGGTCGGCAAGGGTGATGGCGAACCGTTGTACCTTCCTGAGAAGACTACCCTGGTGCTAGACCGAACCTCGAGCTGACGAGGGATTATGGGTCGGCAAGGGTGATGGCGAACCGTTGAGCCTTCCTGAGAAGACTACTCTGGTGCTAGACTGAACCTCGAGCTGGCGAGGGATTATGGATCGGCAAGGGTGATGGCGAACCGTTGTGCCTTAGAAGGTTTGAGCGGGGCGGCCTGCTGTCTTCGCGGAGCATTGAAGGCGCTCCGGGATCTGTACAATGTTCCAATTTCCTAGGGGCATTAATGGCGCCGCCTAATAAATGCATGGCGCTTAGGCTTCCGTCGTTTGGCTTTCCCAATGTCATAATGGCCGGTCTATGGGGGAGGTTATAAATACCCCTCTCCCCACAGCGGGTTTGATCACAACAAGGGTGGTGTATTGGCCACCAGAGGTGTCTGCTTTGGCGGACGTCTGTCTCTAGCAAAATTTTGACCCTGAGAGCGTTGGACGGGTGGTCACTCTATTGCCTTGTTCTTCTCCCGTTCCTGACGGCCTCGATGTGAGTGTCAGGGTCGGGGGAGAACAAGGCAGAAGAGATGGCGGCTGTAGTCCGGGCTCGGGGGACAAGGTGCTGAAAGGTTTTAACCCTGGGAACCTCGGACTGGTGGTGACTTTGCCGTCCGGATCCTTTTTCGGGTCAGACGGCCCTGACACGGCTGTTTGCCCGAGAAAGATCCGGACGGGAGGGGTATCAACCGAATTCCGGACCTGGGGCTGAGGAGCCTCGGATAGATGGGTCGTCTCCGATCTCTGTCTTCCTTGTCAGCCCAAAGGAGTTAGAGATAGGAGGTGGGCCGATCTGCTTTCCGATAGGGTTCTAGGCGATGGTGGCTTTTCTCCCACCCTCGAACAGTTCGGGGTTTCGGCTGCCGAGGCTGTAAGCCCCGAGTTGTTCGCAGGTGAGAGGGGAGCCGACCGAGCCCTGGAGCCTGAGGCGCCTGTCTAAGGACGGCGCCTTAAATCTTAAGCAAAAAATTTTCTCCGCTGAACACTCCATCCGAACCGACCTCTGTGTGGTCTCCAACCGGCGCTAGGTGACGTCAACAGCGCCAGTTTCGAGGATGACGTGGCGCGATTCTATTGGTGGCAGACGCGTGCTATTCGAGGAACAGTAATGCAAAAATCGAGGCGTCACCTCTCCCTCTATAAATATCCCCCCTCTTCCCCATTCTGTTCATTTCCCTCTTGCTGTCTTCTTAAAAAGAAATCAAACACTTCAGCGCTCGGCTTGACTGTTTAGCGGCACCGGCTCGTCAGTTCGAGGCAACCCAAAGGTTAGTTTGTAAGTTTCTTTTGTTAGGCACAGATGTCTAGGGCTCAGTATGGCTCGTCGACTTCGACGTCGAGGGGGGAAGGGAACCCTGCCTCAAAATCGACTTCGTGGGAGGAGCCAAGGTTCGAGGAGGAGTCGGTACATGATGTGAAGCCTTCCGATTCGACTTCGTGGGAGGAGTCAGTATGCGAGGAGGAGCCGGTATACAATGTGAGGCCGTTACGCTCCCGGAACCCTTTCGTGGTGGAGAGTAGCGAATCTGAGGAGGCAAGTGATAGCTCTGACGTTGTGGAGATAGTGGGTACGGATTCCGAGGGGGAAGATAGTGAAGGAGAAGGTGAAGCAGCCAAGGCTCGGACTAGAGGCACAGGGAGGGGCCCTAAGGTTCGGGGGGTAGGTTCGTCCTCCACGCCGGCCGGCCTTGAGCGTTTGTCCACCCCCTCGCCAGAGAAGGCTCGGAAGAAGAGGGTGCCGAGAAAGAGAGGGATCAAGGCCGAGGGTTCGAGCAAGGCGCCCGTTGTTCGGAACTTGGCGACGGGGTCTCCAGCGCAGCCGGACCACTTCCGGCGGTACCCCGGTGATCTTTCTGACACGGTGCTATTTGGGGTCCAACCTTCTTCGCCGAGTCGGAAGATTGTAAAGATGGATTCGATTTCGACGATATTGGAAGATGGTGACTTGGATGTTGCACGGTCGCATTTCCACATCGGGTCGGAGTATGAATTGATGCTGCCGAGCCCGACCCTTCGTCCCACCGATCCTCTGCCGGACTGGTACTGCGTCTTCCCTGTAGACGCCTTCGGCTCCGGACTGAGGCTGCCGATGCATCCGTTCATCAAGGAGGTGCTCAACTGGGCGAAGCTGGCCCCGATGCAGTTCGAGCCGAATTCGTGGAAGCAAATCATCTGCTTTGTGCTGCTCTGCGAGGAGCAGAAGGTACCCCTCTGGCTGAATGTGTTCCGAGCGATGTTGGGGATCAGCTCGTCGGGAGAGTCGGAGGGGATATACTATATCTCCCTTCGGGGTAAGGGGAAGGTGGTTCACGGCCATCCGGACTCAATTAAAGAGTGGAAGCAGAAATACCTTGTGATCCGGAGCGAGGGGCTTTGGGACATCCCCACTCGGTGGAATTATTACAAGCCTCAGTTCAAAGCGCCGAGGCCGAGGGATATGTCTGTCGAAGATTGGGGGTTTGTCGGGCGTCTGCGGCTGTCGCATAGCATCAGCTGGCCGAAGGTGACGGAGGGTCACTTGGCGAGCGTTGGACTGAGCCCGACCGTGCTTTGTATGTAGTTGTTCCTTTCGTGTTTTACTATTCTTTTGAGCTCATTGTCCTTAATGGATCTTTTTGCAGGTATGGATCCTGAATCAATCAAGGCTCGGAGGCTCGCCAAAAAGAAGGCCGAGGAGGAGGCAGGTGCGAAGAGGGCGAGGGGGCCGACCCCGGTTGCATCTGAGGCCACACTTCAGCCGAGGGGCAAGAGAACTCGCTCGGAGACGAGCAAGGAGGTTGCGGTTCAGGGGATCTCGGGTCAGGCTAAGGCTTCCAAGCGCAGAGAGGGGAAGGGTCCCCTGGTCGAAGGCGAGGGGGTGGACAAGATGACGGAGGAGCTGCGGCAGCCGTGGGTGCCGGACTGGACGATCCGGAGGGGGGATTGTCTGACCCGGGGGACCCAGGGCATCGAGGTGGCGGATAAGCTGGCGACTCCCCGGGACCGCACGGAGATGAAGGTCGAGACCCTGAATGAGGCGTACACGCGCCTTGCGCAGGCCAACGTGGTAGTAAGTCCGCCGACCCCACTTGCCTTGTGAGATGTCGTAAAGGAGGTTTTCTTAGTAGTGCTTGGTTACTGCAGGCGACCGTGCAGGGGGCCCACGTGAGAGGCCTTTACGAGGCGGCCTTGGAGCGGGAGCGAGACCGGGCTGACAATGCCTTGCAAGAGATGAAGGAGATGAAGATAGAGCTCGAAGGCTCGCATAAGAGGGAGCAGCAGCTGAAGGTCGAGCTCGACGCCCGGGATGCCGAGTGGGGGAAGAAGGTGTCCGCCCTAAAGAAGAAGTTCGCGAAGGAGAAGGAGGAGTTGACAGCGGTGTTGCAGGACCTGGTGATCAAGGCCCAGGATGAAGTCTACGCAAAGGCCCTCAGCCATGTGAGGCATTATTACCCGACCATCGACCTGACCGGCTTCGACTTCGATATGGAGGTCGAGGGGGTACCGAAGACCCCTAATGAAGAAGGGCCCGTTGATGGCACGGCTGCCGACCCCCCCGTGAACCCGGCCGATGCTGAGGTGGGAAAATAAGTTGTCTAGTTTTGTCTTTCTTTTTCCATCTCTCGATTGTATTTGCCGACCGCGGACTGGCCACCGCATTTTTTGTATGAAGTAATTCCATTTATAAAAGAGGATTTTTGATTGGCCGAGTCTTTTGTACTCGGATTTTTCCGAACCACTTTTGCCGATGTGTTTTGAGTGGGCTGGTTCTCTTGTGGGTTACGGCTCCCCTTCCTGAGGCGGACCCCCGTCGCTCCGACGTGGCATGGCTCCGGAGCAAGGTTGAGGTCCTGGAGGCCACGTTGGTTCGCTACCGAAAGGGGGCTTGTGACAATGATGTGGCCTTTAACTATTATCGGAACAAGTCTGAAGCCCTAAGCGAGGAGGCGAGCCGGCTGAGGAGGGCGATGGTGGATCGGGACCTCAAAAGTGCCGGTCTTGGATATACCATGTCGAGTGCATCGGTGCAGAGGCTCTCTTCTGAGAGGCTACTTCGTGATGTCATTGTGGAGAAGGAGATGGAGATACACCGTTACAAGACGATGCTGGGTGTCTCGGCATCCTCCTCGGGAGGTCGGCGAGCGGAGGGGGTTCCCTCTGTGTTGCTGCTGCTGGAGCGTATGCGACCAGTTGATGTCCAGAGCTCCGTGGTTGGTGTGTCGACCGTGGCTGAGCCTAAGGACCACCATGACGAGGAGAGGGCTCCTAGTCGTTCGATCGGGGTGGTACCGCCATTCGTCGGACCCGAGGGGCCCTAAGATGGTGGCTTCCTTCAGTTTGAGATGAGTGGAGTGGTCCTGTGACGGTCTTTGTTTGTTTTTTCAGAACTAATAAGGGAGTATGAATAAAGAATTCTTTTCCTTCTTTGCTCTGGTCAGTGGTGTAGTGAATGATGGCGGAGGTGAGGTTCGGCCCCGTCAATCCGTGAGGGATCGGCGCGGGGCGTTAGGAAGACTCCCTGGCCTGAAGCCGGTTCCTACCTACCGAGACGTTGGGGGACGGCACCGGAGTGAGGACCCGGGTGCCGAAGCTCTTTGAGAAAGCGATCCCATTGTCCGGTGTTAGGTTGGACCTGCCGAGGCGTTTGGAGTTTGACAAAAAGAGATTTCTTTCATATATGATAGGGAGGGTCGCTAAAACGGCCCTTTACACATGAAAGCTTACAAAAAATATTATTTACATTAGCCAAGCTAGAACCTATGTTCGTCCCTCGAGGAACTTCATTAGGTGCTCGGCGTTCCAGGGTCGGCTGATCGGCCGGCCGTCCATATCCGCCAGTCGGTACGTACCAGGGCGTACGGCCTCGACTATCCGGTATGGGCCTTCCCAGTTGGGAGCCAATTTCCTCTTCTTGGTTGGGTCAGAGACGGACAGTTTTCGTAACACGAGGTCCCCCGCCTTGATGTTTGTGGGGCGGACATTCTTATTGTAAAACTTCTCGATCCGTTGTTGGTAGATGCTTCTTCGGATCGAAGACTTCTCTCTGACCTCGGCGACGAGGTCCAGGCTGGCCCTCAGGCCGGACGAATTGTCAGCTTCATCGAAGGCCATGATACGGGGAGAAGGCAGGCAGACCTCAACGGGGATAACTGCCTCTGTCCCATAGGTCAGACTGAACGGCGTATCCCCCGTGGGGATCCTCTTGGTGGTTCGGTGCGCCCATAGTACGCTAGGCAGTTCTTCGACCCACAGCCCCTTGGGGGAACTGTCGAGGCACTTTTTGAGGCCGTCGAGGATCTGCCTGTTCGCGTTCTCCGCTTGGCCGTTGGACTGAGGGTGGCAAATAGCGAAGAAACGTTGCTGGATGCCGATGTCTGCGCAGAAAGTTTGGAAGTTCTGACCTTGGAATTGGGTTCTGTTGTCCGTGACGAGGACCAGAGGGATTCCGAACCGGAAAATGATGTTCTTCCAAAAGAATTGTTGTACTTGGCGCTCGATGATGCTGGACAGAGGCTCGGCTTCGAGCCACTTGGTGAAGTAGTCGATGGCGACTATCAAGAATTTCTTTTGCCCTACCGCTACGGGGAAGGGGCCCACAAGGTCCATGCCCCACATGGCGAATGGCGTAGGACTAGCCAGGGATCGGAGATTGGCTTGAGGAAGCCTCTTGATAGGAGAGAACCTTTGGCATGGGCCGCACCTCTAGACTAGGTCTTGCGAGTCTTGGAGCATGGTCGGCCAATAGTACTCCTGATTCAGGGCCTTTCGAGCGAGCGTCCTGCTCCCCATGTGGCATCCGCCGATCCCCTCATGAAGATCTCTCAGCGCGTAGTTGGCCTCGTCGCTGGTGAGACAGCGGAGGTACGGCTTGCCATCGGCCAAGGTGTATGAGCGTTTGAAGAGGACGTCGTCAATCATGACGAACCTTTCAGCTCGGACCCTGACTCGTCTAGCTTCGGCCCGGTCTTCAGGAAGCTCGGTATTGACTAAGAATCTCCGAATGGGAGTGGTCCAGTCGTCTGGACTGGTACCGTCTTGAACACACATTGCCTCCTAGTCTTGATCGTTGATACTCGGCTTCAATAGGATTTCGATGAGTACCGTTTGGTCGAGACCCTCGAAGGAGGAAGAGGCGAGTTTTGACAATGCGTCTGCTTGAGCGTTCTGCTCCCTAGGGACTCGAATGACTGTGGAGTGGCAGAAGGACGCTAGGAGACGTCGGACCACCGCCAAATACCTCATCATGCGATCATCGCGGGCTTCGTATTCTCCGGTGATCTGATTGACCACGAGCTGAGAATCGCTGAAGGCCCGGATTTGCTTGGCTCCGGCTCGGTGCGCTAGGGTCAACCCGGCGATCATGGCCTCGTATTCCGCCTCGTTGTTGGAGGCCGGAAAGTTGAGGCGGAGGGAGTATTGAAGTAGGAATTGGTCGGGGCCACGAAGGATGATGCCAGCCCCACTCCCCGTTCCGTAGGATGATCCGTCGACAAAGACCTCCTAGGTCGGATCCGAGCCCTCGATGTTGGGCTGCTCGGAAACGGTGCACTCAGTTATGAACTGGGCGAGGGCCTGCCCTTTGATGGCCGTCCTCGGCTGATAGCTGATGTCGAACTGACTCAGCTCAATTGACCACTTGACTAAGCGGCCGGAGTTTTCGGGCTTGTGGAGGACAGTCTTCAGTGGCTGGTCGGTTAGTACTTGGACGGAGTGAGCCTGGAAGTAAGGACGAAGTTTCCGGGCTGCCATGACCAAAGCATAGGCCACCTTCTCTATCTTTGCATACCTCGTCTCGGCAGGGAGCAGGACTTTGCTCACATAATACAATGGTCTCTGAACTCCATCTTCTTCTCGGACGAGGACGGTGCTGAGGGCGCTATCCGAGGTGGACAGGTAGAGCCATAGTGGTTCGCCCGGCACGGGCTTGCTGAGGAGAGGAGGGTTGGTGAGGTACTGCTTCAGCTGTTCGAAGGCTTCTTGTTGATGGGTACCCCACTCGAAGCCCCCTTTTCCACGTAGGGCCTTGAAGAAGGGGAGAGACTTCTCCCCTGACTTGGAGAGGAAACGGCCGATTGCAGCCAACCGGCCTGTGAGCCTCTGAACCTCCTTGACATTCCGGGGCGGGGCCATGTCAATAATAGCTTGAATTTTCTCAGGGTTCGCCTCGATGCCGCGCTGGCTGACGATGAACCCCAGAAATATCCCAGTGGAGACGCCGAAAGCGCATTTAGCCGGGTTGAGCCTCATGTTGTGATGCCGGAGGACTCCGAAGGCTTCCTCGAGGTCGGCGATGTGGTCTGGCCCGGCCCGGCTCTTGACGAGCATGTCGTCGACATAGACTTCCACGTTGCGGCCTATCAGGTCTTTGAAGATTCTGTTGATGAGCCGTTGGTATGTGGCTCCGGCGTTTTTCAGCCCGAAGGGCATAACGCGGTAACAAAAAAGACCCTGGTCGGTGACGAACGAGGTCTTGGAGATGTCCGGTGGAAACATCCGGATCTGGTTGTACCTCGAGAATGCGTCCATGAAGGACAGTAGCTCATGCCCCGAGGTTGCATCGATTAAGGCGTCGATGCGGGGGAGGGGGAAAGGATCTTTCGGACATGCCCTATTTAGATCCGTGAAGTCGATACAGATTCGCCAGCCCCCGTTTGCCTTCTTCACCATGACGACATTAACCAACCACTCGGGGTAGCTGACTTCCTGAATAAATCGAGCGGACAGGAGTTTGTCGACCTCTGTCTTCACAATTTGCTGTCTCTCCGGGGCGAACTTGCGCCTCTTCTGGACGACTGGCTTAGAGTCCGGGATGACGCTCAGCCGATGCATAATCAAGTCTTCGGAGATCCCGGGCATGTCGGAGGGCTTCCAGGCGAAGAGGTCAATGCTGCGGTGGATGCAGGCGATTATGCCTGGCTTCAAGTCCTCGGGGAGCGAGCGGCTCACTCAGAACCATTTCGATTCATCCTCGGCGCCGAACGGGACCTTCTCCAGCTCGTCGACAGGCTCGGGAGCGGGGCCGTCCCTCTCGGGTTCGAGCTCAACGGCGTCGAGGGGGAACACACCCCCACCGACGACGGTCATGTAGCACGACCGCGCTGCTTCTTGGCTACCTCGGACTATGCCGACCCCCTGCGGGGTGGGAAATTTAAGTTTCAGATTGTAAGCCGAAGGTACCGCTTGAAGGGAGCACAATCCGGGTCGGCCGAGTATGGCATTGTAAGCCGCCTTGACGTTTACCACCATGAAGTCCATGGACTCGGTCCTCTTGACAGGGGCCGATCCTGCGGTAACGTCGAGAGTAACAATCCCTTCTATCACGACAGGGACGTCGGAGAACACATGCAAAGTGTATCCGGCTGGCTTGAGCTTGCCTTTAGGCAGCTTGAGATTCTCGAAGGCTTCGAGGAAAAGAATATTTACCGAGCTGCCATTGTCGACGAGGATTCGGCGAACCTCACAATTAGCCATGTGGAGGCCAATGACGAGGGCATCGCAATGAGGGAGGCGAACGCCTTCGAGGTCTTCTCCGGAGAAGGAGACAGGCACCGGTTGCAACCTGGGTGAGGGGTTATCTTGGACAGCGTTCACCTCTCGGATGAAGGCTCTCCGAGAGGTATTTGACTCTCCCCCTATTGGTCCTTCATGGACGCAGTGTAGAATGGCCGGCGTGCCTGTGGCTCCCTCGGGTTCGGGGTCCCGATCCTGGATGCGGTTCGGAGTAGGGTTCGGAGGCGAAGGCCTCCGGTTCCTAGCATCTCGCCGATCCCGTGGGCCTTCTCTGGTGAATTCTCGGAGGTACCCTCGTGAGATGAGGGCCTCAATCTCGTCTTTCAGGGCCCGACATTGGTCGGTTTCGTGCCCATGATCTCTGTGGAATCGGCAGTAGAAGCGCTGATCTCGCTTCTTGTTGTTACTTGGTCGGGGAGGTAGTCGGACAAGGCCTTTGTCTTCGATTTCTAAGAGGATAGCGGACACGTTGTGTGTCAGGGGAGTGTACCTCTCGAAGCGAGGGACCGGAGGTGCCCTCTTCGTAGCGACTCCTTCCTTTGCCGTTTTCCTGGCAGGCTCGACGTCATCGACCCTGCGCTTGCCATTCCCCGCGACTTCTTTACTGCCCTCTGGGTTCAGAGCTTCTTCAGCTCGTATGTACTTCTCGACTCGGTTGAGAATGTCAAGGAAGTCCAGAGGTGGCTTCTTCGCCAGGGAGACCTTCAGCTGGTTGTGCCGGACATTGTGTCGGAAGGCAGCTGAGGCGATCCCGGCGTCAAGGGCAGAGACGGATCTTGCCTCGGTCGTGAACCTCTTGACGAAGTTACGGAGCGACTCCCCCTCCCTCTGACTGAGGTCGAGCAGGGAAGCACTCGTCTTTTCGGTCTTTCGGCTAGTGATGAAGTGGGCCAGGAAGCTGGCTTCCAGCTGGTCGAACAAGAAGATCGAGCCAGCAGAGAGTTTGGAGAACCAATCCCTGGCCGGACCCCGGAGAGTGGCCGGAAAGGCTCGGCACAGCAGGGGATCCGAAGCACTGTGAATCATCATGAGGGTTTTGAAGCCCTCCATGTGATCAGCTGGATCACCCTCGCCGTTGTAAGTCTCGAACTGCGGAGGCCGGAAGTTCTGGGGGATCTCCGCTTCTATGATGTTGACAGAAAATGGAGGTCGAGAAGGTCCACGACCTTGGACTAGGTTGGGATTCCCGTCGCCGATGCGCTCGAGGCGATTCTCCATCTCTAGGAGGCGTCGGAGCACCTCGTCTGTGCACTCAGGAGGGGGGGTCGGCGCACGAGCGTGACTCCTCCCTTCGCTCATTTGAAGGGGTCAGCTATAGGTCGCGGACCTTGGCGCTCTATGGAGGGCCTCCATGATTTCATCTCTGAAGCTTCTGAACTCGGCCCTGGTGACCGCGCCATGGTCGGAAGGGTCGGGTCGGGGCATAGGAATTCGGCCGATGCGGCTGAGTACCGACGGCCTGTCCCCTTGTGCGGGCCTGGAATGGTTCGGGGCTGAGTTGGAAGCGGTCCCTCCCCTAGCCTGGCTAGCCCTTCTGTTCTGAATGACCCGACGAAGGTCGGGTTCGGCGACGTGCGAAGCGCTTCGTTGGGGTCCGGGGTTTCCACCCGGATTGTTTGATCCTTGCCTCCCGTCGAGGGCGTTCTCAGGAGGAGGCCCATCCGGACGGGCAGAAGGAGTTGGTCTCCGTCTCGGAGCCATAGGAGAGCGTCAGAGGCGAGGCTAGGGCTAACGTCCGCACCGGACAAAGATTTCCCACAGACGGCGCCAACCTGATGCTGCTTGTTTTTGGTCACAGTGTGGGTGCACCAGGTGTGAGTTCGGACTCAATTTGTAATGAGGGAAGATTACGGTGCCGGACGGTGAGCGAGAGGCTCGCTTCGGCGCTTGAGGATCGGCTCGGATGGCCTTGCCTCGAGTACCTGCAGACGGTCCTGAAACACCGGGGTTTATCCCGGTGGCGGACCCTCCGACGATCTAGTCAGTCTCTGTGAGAGAGTAGCAATAACTAGGGGAATTTAGGTGACAAAGATTGATTACCTGAAAAGGTGGGTGAGGGTCTGGTATTTATAGGGAATCCCAACCGGGTTTGGATCCGCTTGGAGGCCAGGTCTGGACCCGAAAGCCCATGGGCCTGACGTGGCAGGAGGCCCAGGGGGTTTAGGGCGGACGTGGTAGTGTCAAGAGTGGTATAGGGCTGACGTGGCAAAGCCCTAGGTGGTATTTGGAGTTGACATGGCTGATCATGGGGCTTCTGTACCTCTGGGAGAATCGGATGACCTAGGTTGTGCCAGGTCATCCTCATTCCTTGCCAGGCTGGGCGGATGGCCCGTGGGGCTGTCGCGGATTGGAGGCCGAGGGCCATTGGGGCTCGTCGAATACGAGGAGACCAGTTCTGTGGGGGTGAATTTATGGCTCGGTGCCGAGGCTGTAGTGGTCCGGGGCCGAGCCGGATTGTTTTTTCTTTTCGAGTGAGCCATCCTGGGCCTTGGCTGGGCCCCAGGCCATTTTTACCCCACCACAATAAGCACTATAAATTTCTTTGCATCTTTGGTTTCCGGAGAGATGATGGACTGTACTAAGTATGTAGTATAATATACTAAGTATGTAGTATAATATATATATATTAGTATATATAATAAAAAGGAAAAGAAAAGAAAGAATGGATTAGATGATGATGACGTGGATGGTGGATGGAAGGAGTGGAAGTGTAGGTGGTTTGACTAGTTGACTTGTATGGATTAATGGAATGAAAGAAAGAAAGAATGAATGTGTGCTTGTGGTGAATGTTGACCGGTTGACCCCTAGGGATATAATCCCATATCGGCCTAAAAGAAGGGGAAAAAGAAGAATATATAGGAAAATGCCAATGATAAGGGTACCCAACTGTCCGGACACCCCTTTGAGGCAGCCTGTGGTGGGCGTGGCTAGAATTTAGTTAATTGTGTGCGTACGAGCTGAGTGCGGGGCGTTACAGATGGTATCAGAGCCAACTTTCGACTTGTATATAGGAAGTGCGTGGGACGCAATATGTGTATATGAGATGCGTAAGACCCTGGGAGGGCAGCAATTAGGAGACAAGTCTACATTCGACTAGAAAGGCGATCCTGTACTAGATTGCACGTCCCGTATTCAGCGAGGACGCTGAATTCTTAAGAGGGGGTGAATGTGAGACCCCGTATTTCTAGGAGTATATATACTAAGTATGTAGTATAATATATATATATTAGTATATATAATAAGAAGGAAAAGAAAAGAAAGAATGGATTAGATGATGATGACGTGGATGGTGGATGGAAGGAGTGGAAGTGTAGGTGGTTTGACTAGTTGACTTGTATGGATTAATGGAATGAAAGAAAGAAAGAATGAATGTGTGTATGTGGTGAATGTTGACCGGTTGACCCCTAGGGATATAATCCCATATCGGCCTAAAAGAAGGGGAAAAAGAAGAATATATAGGAAAATGCCAATGATAAGGGTACCCAACTGTCCGGACACCCTTTTGAGGCAGCCTGTGGTGGGCGTGGCTAGAATTTAATTAATTGTGTGCGTACGAGCTGAGTGCGGGGCGTTACAACAGCGCTCTTGGCGAATGCAAAGGGTTGTGCAATGATGCAACTGACCGACTCCATGAATCGGTCCAACTGTCGAGTAAAGTTCCTGACAAAATGTACAATCCAATCAATTGTTGGAAAATAATCTATATGAGCTCACATATGTGACTAAATGTATAATTGTTATTCTAATGTCTAACCCAAATTAAAGTGATATAATCAAGATTAAGTAATGGGTTAAAATCATATAATTTAAAGTGTGATATAACACATGTAGAGACCGTAAAGTAAATTTCTTATTTTGTGATGGGCAAAATTGAAAATCAATAATTATCAATTAGGGTTATGGTCCCCTATATATACGTATCTTCTCATTCCATCTGTCATCCCCATCAATAGAAGAACAGAGAGACGAACTTGCATATCATATAGGAAGATCCAAACCCTCTGCACAATCTCCATCAATGGCTTCAGGTTAGTGCTTCCGCTTTTAATGTTTTTCTTTTAATTTAGCAAAGATCTATAGTTTCATGATTTAGGATTTTATATTAAAACACTTTTGCAACATGATTAAGATCTAGATTTATAGAAACATGTTTTAGGTTGTTATTAATGTTTTATGCATGTTCTTAAGTATATATAAAATTTCATCAATTGGTATCAGAGCCATCTTTGCTGAATTAATTGAAGAAATTTAGGATTTCTAGTTTAAAGAAACTTTAAAAAAAAAAATAATTTAGGGTTCTATTTGATCTTCTTGTTTAAGAAATTCAATTGATAAATTCAATTGATGAATTTAATTGATGAAGTAATTGGATCAATTGCTTCAGATCTGGAATTAAAAAATAAAAATCAAAAAATAAAATCAAAAATCAAAAATCAAAAATCAAAACCGTAAGTTATGATTTGATGATCGTGGTTTTGGATTGTTGATAACCTTTGGCTTCAGATATGGTTTTGATTCTGTTAAAGATTATTAATAGACTCTGCCCATAGATTCTATATGGGGAGGTAGTATACAGTTTAAATGGAATTGAGGGGCCCACGAGATGGAAGGCAGCGAAATGCTTCTGCTGCCGTTGCGTCACATGGGTGATGCGGCGGATGCATGGGGCCCGCCCGGTGCAGAAGGGGTTTTCTGATGTCGCCAGGAGGCAGTGAGGCCCACGATTCTGTTTATAAAATCATAACCATATTAAAGATCTGAAACATAATTGAAGATATAAAGATTCTGCTTATAAATTAATTTGTGATGTTTATAAATTAATAGCGATTCTGTTTCTAAATTATAGATCTGTTTTTTTCTTCTTTTCACATCATTATATTTAATTTGTGATGTTTAGATCTGAAGACATAAACATTCAAACAATATTTATGTTTAATTAGATCAAATCTTCTCAAATTATTCTAGACAGAACAATCAAATTCAAATTTTGGTTTTGGTTTTTTCTTATGAATGTCTAATATTTGAATAGATTAATTTAAACAGAATGTTGCCAAAGTGACCTCTTTTGTGTAGATTAATTTATTTAAAATATCAAGATAATTGTGTGTTTGTAATTCATGCGTTTATTAACTGACCCAAAAGTAAGTTGATATTTGGCCAAATTTCATACACATCTGTGGTAATAAATATGTGACAATTATAAGGTATTCCATGTGAACAATAAGTCAGTCCAAAGAATGACTTATTATTTGACAGGATTTATTGTCAATATTTGATTGCTACAACAAGAGTACCGCTTACAGTTAATGTTACTGTCCAAAGACTTGATATTAATGTTGTGCCTGGTATCTTGAGATGGTATTAACCATTATTTGAATTTATTGTTTTATATGGATTCTCATGTGAGCTTATTTTGTTTATTTTTGTTCTATATTCAGCTAGTGTATCTTCTGCTGCCTCAATAACTGCTAACATCAATTCTATTCTCATGCTTAATGAGACAAATTTCAAGGAATGGAAAGGGACATTACTGATAACTCTTGGCTGTATGGAATTAGACCATGCATTAAGGGAAGAACAACCTCCACCTCTCACTGCGGAAAGCACTCCTGATGATAAAAGAGATTTTGAGAGGTGAGATTGTTCAAATCCCATGAGTCTAATGATTATGAAACACAGCATTCCAGCAGCCTTTAGGGGCACAGAATCCGATGGGATTACCAAGGTCAAAGAATTTTTAGATCAAATTGAGAAACGTTTTGCTAAAAACAACAAAGTTGAAATGACTTTGGTCTGTTCTGAAGTTAATTTATCTTCAGTACCTAGAAACACTTGGTAGATAGATTCTAGTGCTACTACTCACATAAGTGTTTCTATGCATGGTTACCTAAGCTGCCGAAAGCCAAATGATGGTGAAAGACACATCTTTGTGGGCGATGGAAAATCGGTAGAAGTGAAAACAATTGGGCATTTTAGGTTATTATTAGGAACTGGTTTTTAATTGGATTTGAAAGACACTTTTGTTATTCCGTCTTTTAGACGAAATTTAGTTTCTGTTTCCTTGTTGGACAAATCTAGTTATTATTGTTCATTTGGAAACAATCAGTTTAGTTTATCTTTAAATTCGAATGTTGTTGGAACTAGTTACTTGAATGCTTATGACAACCTTTATTTGCTTGAAACAATTGCATCCTCTAATGAAACCTTGCATATAGAGTCACATGGTACTAAATGTAAATTAAATAAAGAAAATTCAGCGTCATTATGGCATAAGAGCTTAGGTCATATCTCAAAAGGTAGAGTTGAGCGTCTTGTGTCTGATGGCATTTTGGAGTCCCTGGACTTCACAGACTTTGATATCTGTGTAGACTGCATAAAGGAAAAACAGACCAAAACTAAGAGATTAGGTGCCAATAGATCTTCAGGCGTCTTAGCATTGATTCATACTGATATTTATGGGCCATTCCCCATGGGATTTTGAAATGGTCAACAATATTTTATATCATTCATAGATGATTACTCACGTTATGGGTACCTATATCTTATTCATGAAAAATCACAGTCTATGGACGTGTTCAAAGCTTATAAAGCTGAAGTTGAGAATCAACTCAATAAAAGGATTAAAATTGTCAGATCTGATCGTGGTGGTGAGTACTACGGCAGATATGATGGCTCAGGTGAACAACGTCCAGGACCGTTTGGTAAATTCCTAGAGGAATGCGGTATTGTATCACAGTACACCATGCCAGGATCACCTAGCATGAATGGTGTTGATGAGAAACGAAATAGGACTCTTAAGGATTTGGTAAGGAGTATGATTGCTCATTCCACCTTACTTGAGTCCCTCTGGGGAGAAGCATTAAAGACAGCAGCTTACATTCTCAATAGAGTACCAACTAAAGCAGCTGTAAAAATACTTTATGAGCTTTGGACAGGTCGAAAGCCTAGTCTAAAGAACTTTCACATTTGGGGATGTCCAGCCGAGGCAAGGCCTTACAGGCCATATGAAAAGAAATTGGACTCCAAAACAGTGAGCAACTACTTTATTGGTTATTCTGAACGATCTAGGGGCTGTAAGTTTCATGATCCCACACTTAGAAATATTTTTGAGACAGGAACTGCAATATTTTTTGAGGAAATTGAGTTTAGGGGGAGAAATAAAGTTAGGGACATTGCTTTTGAGGAGGAATTGGATTTAATTACAAACCCAATTCCTACTATCACTTTTGACAATATTCAGGTTCCCACACCTATTATTGATCAAGAAGTGAATCTGGAACCTCAACAAGACAATATTAAACAACCCCCCATTCAAAATGAGGTAATTGTTCCAGAAGAACAAACTCAACAACCTTAAGAACCAGTGCCATTAAGGAGATCTACGAGAGAAAGAAGGAATGCTATTCTGGATGATTATATTGTATTCTCTAAGAACATGAGGATGACAATGGAATGATGGAAGATGATCTAATCACATTTCATCAGGCCATGAAAGGTTGTAACTCTCAAAAGTGGATTAATGCCATGAATGAGGAGTATAAGTTTATGCAAGACAACAAAGTTTGGAAACTTATCCCATTACCCGAAGGTGCAAAATCAATTGGTTGTAAATGGATATTTACGACCAAGAGTGATGCAAATGGTAATCTGGAGAGTTATAAGGCACGTCTTGTAGCTAAAGGCTATACTCGGAAAGAAGGCATTGATTTTACATAGACTTTCTTTCCAATTTCATCGAAAGACTCGTTTAGGACAATTATGGTAATTGTTGCTCATCTTGATCTTGAGCTACATCAGATGGATGTCAAGATGGCATTTCTCAATGGCGACATTGACGAGACAATTTATATGGTGCAACCAGAAAACTGTGTCGGAAGATCCAAAGAATATGGTTTGCAAATTGACAAAATTCATCTATGGACTCAAGCAAGCTTCTCGTCAATGGTACCACAAGTTTCATCAAGTAATTATCTCATTTGGTTTTGAGATGAATATAGTTGATGATTGTGTGTATCACAAGTTCAGTGGGAGTAAACATATATTCCTAGTTCTATATGTCGATGACATATTGCTTGCCACTAATGATATAAATTTATTGCACGAAACTAAAAGGTTTCTGTCCAAGCATTTTGAGATGATGGATCTTGAGGATGCCTCTTTTGTATTAGGAATTCAGATACACCGAGATCGCTTTCGAGGTATTCTAGGGTCATCACAAATGGAATACATCGATAAAGTACTCAAAAGGTTTGGCATGCAAGATTGTAGACCAGGAAATACCCCTGTTGCTAAAGGAGACAAATTTAGTCTCAATCAGTGTCCTAAAAGTAACCTTAAAATTCAGAAAATGCAAAAGATCCCCTATGCATCAACTATTGGGAGTCTAATGTATGCTCAAGTATGTACACGTTCGGATATTGCATACATTGTTGGGATGTTAAGCAAGTATTTAAGCAAACCTGGTATGGACCATTTGATAACAGCCAAGAGGGTTATGAGGTATCTTCATAGAACAAAAGATTACATGCTTACATATAGGAAATCAAATCATTTGGAGGTCGTATGATATTCTGATTCTGATTTCGCTGGGTGCCAAGATAGCAGAAATTCTACATCAGGCTATATTTACCTGTTAGCTGGAGGAGCTATATCCTGGAAAAGTATCAAACAGATACTTATAGCTTCTTTCACTATGGCAGCAGAGTATGTAGCATGCTATGAGGCATCAAATCATGGAATATGACTGTGGAATTTTGTCACTGGGCTGCGCATTTTGGAGAATATAGAAAGACCACTCAAGTTATATTGTGACAATAAGTCGGCAACAGGAGTTCGACAAAGTCGAAGCATATTGACATAAAGTTCCTAGTTGTGAAAGAAAGAGTGCAGAGTGGACAGATATCCAGAGAGCACATTGGGACAAACTCCATGATAGCGGATCCGCTTACAAAGGGATTACCACCCAAGGTCTTTTATGAGCACACTGCTCATATGTGTGTTGTATTATTTAAAGATATCATAATTTAGTGGGAGTTTGTATTTTATTTGCATTGTGTTTGTGTGAGACATTTATACATTTGGTTATTTTCTGATTAGAAATAAAGAATTCAGTTTTCTCACTCTTTTGTCATGTTTTGGTTCTGATCTCACTTAAGTTTTAAAGAGGACCAGTTGGAAATAGGCATGTGTATAGATCACATTGCATGAAATTTCCATGCTACACATTCACACTTGATCTATGTCGTTTGATTATGTTGATATATGTGACCATTGATGAATTTAGTTACCATAAATATAACGAAAATTGCTTTGATCCTATATTTACATGATTAATGGATGAGATTGTTTAGCTACACTTTTGGTTATGATAGCAAAATTTTGAGCTCATAAAGTATGTACACTTATAAGGAGTAACATATGTGGCCCAAGTGGGAGATTATTGAAAAATAATCTATGTGGGTTCACATATGTGACTAAATGTAAAATTGCCATTCTAAAGTTTAATCCAAATTAAAGTGATCTAATCAAGATTAAGTAATGGGTTAAAAGCATATAATTTAAAGTGTGATATAACACGTGTAGAGACCGTAAAGTAAATTTCTTATTTTGTGATAGGCAAAATTGGAAATCAATAATTATCAATTAGGGTTATAGTCCCCTATATATACGTATCTTCTTATTCCATCTGTCATCCCATCAACAGAAGAATAGAGAGACAACCTTTCATAGAAGTGCGTATCATATAGGAAGATCCAAACCCTCTGCACAATCTCCATCAATGGCTTCAGGTTAGTGCTTCTGCTTTTAATGTTCTTCTTCTTTTGATTTAGCAAAGATTCATAGTTTCATGATTTAGGATTTTATATTAAAGCACTTTCGCAACATGATTTAGATCTAGATTCATAAACCATGTTTTAGGTTGTTATTAATGTTTTATGCATGTTCTTAAGTGTAGATAAAATTCCATCAATTGGTATCAGAGCCATCTTTGCTGAATTAACTGAAGAAATTTAGGGTTTCTTGTTTAAAGAAATTTAGGGTTTCTTGTTTAAAGAAACTTAAGAAATTTAGGGTTCTTTTCTATCTTCCTGTTTTAGAGATTCAATTAATGATATAAAGAAACAACGAAATTCGATGAACTCGAAATCGAGAATTTGAAAATACTTAGTTTATAGTTCATATATGTTAATACGTATTTCTATCATGATTACTTTCTGTCAAATCTATTAAATATAGATCTGATCATGATTACCTTGCTGATTAATGTTAATGTTAACTCATACTGATTAAGGATATGGATAGAATTAATAGAGCTGTGTCCTATAGAAATTTCTATGGGAGTGGTTGTGCAGATTTAATGGCTGAACTGGGGCCCACCCGGTTTAAAAGGGCAAAACACCTCACGTGGCTGTGGGAAGTGCTGTTGCAGGCAGCGGGGCCTAGGAAGCGGCAGGCAGAAGTTGCTGCTGCATCTCCACATGGTGACGTGGAGGGGCGCATGGGGCCTGCTAGAGGAGAGGGGCAGGCTGCGGTTTGCAGCTGTGCCGCCACGTGGGCGTGGGGCCCGCCCGAAGGGGCTGGCTTGACGTCAACGCGAGAGAAGGATATGTGATTTATTAATTTTGTTTTCTGTTATCAGTTTTATATTAACAGTAAATATATTAATTTTTTGTTAATTTTAGGTTATTAATAATTTCTATTATAAAATTGATTTAATATTTTTCAGTAAAGTTGATTTTCTGTTATAAATATTTGTCCTATAATCGGATAAATAAAAATCAATTTGATATTATCTTGATATTATCTAAAATAAAGTAAAATTACAAAAAAATTAAGGAAAGATAAAATTTTGGGAAACAATTAAATTCAAATTATGGTTTTGGTTTTCTTATAAATGTCTAATATTTTGAATAGATCAATTGAAACAAAATATTGCCAAAGTGACATCTTTTGTGTAGATTAATTATTTAAATATCAATATGATTGTGTTTGTAATTTATGCGTTTATTAACTGATCCAAAGGTAAGTTGATATTTGGCCGAATTTCATACACATCTGTGGTAATAAATATGTGACAAATATAAGGTATTCCATGTGAACAATAAGTCAGTCCAAAGAATGACTTATTATTTGACAGAATTTATTGTCAATATTTGATTACTACAACAAGAGTACTGCTTACAGTTAATGTTACTGTCCAAAGACTTGATATTAACGTTGTGCCTGGTATCTTGAGATGAGATTAACCATTATTTGAATTCATGTGAGCTTATTTTGTTTATTTTTGTTCTATATTCAGCTAGTGTATCTTCTGCTGCCTCAATAACTGCTAACATCAATTCTATTCTCATGCTTAATGGGACAAATTTCAAGGATTGGAAAGGGACCTTACCGATACCTCTTGGCCGTATGGAATTAGACCATGCATTAAGGGAAGAACAACCTCCATCTCTCACTGCTGAAAACACTCCTGATGATAAAAAGGTATTTGAGAAGTGGGATCGTTCAAATCGCATGAGTCTAATGATTATGAAACACAGCATTCCAGAAGCTTTTAGGGGCACAGAATCCGATGAGATTACTAAGGCCAAAGATTTTCTCGATCAAATTGAGAAACGTTTTGCTAAAAACGATAAGGTTGAAATGACTACACTTTTGACTTCTTTAATGTCTATGAAGTATAAGGGTCGAGGAAATATAAGGGAGTACATTATGGAAATGTATCGTGTTGTTTCAAGACTTAAGGCACTCAAGCTTGAATTTCATGAGGACTTGCTTATGTTTATGGTTTTGGTATCACTTCCTGCACAGTTTAATCAATTCAAGATCAGTTACAACTGTCAAAAGGAAAAATGGACTCTAAATGAGCTCATTTCTCACTATGTGCAAGAGGAAGAAAGGTTGAAACAAGATAAGACTGAAAGTGCTCATTTGGCCAATGCCTCTAAGGATAAGGGCAAGAAGAGGAAATCTGAGGATGAAAAAGCTAAGGATCCAGCTCAAAAGAAACAACATAAGGATACAGAGAGTTGTTTCTTTTGTAACAAGCCTGGACATGTGAAGAAGAAATGTACTAAATATCAAGCATGGCGTGCAAAGAAATGTATGTTTCTTACTTTGGTCTGTTCTGAAGTTAATTTATCTTCAGTACCTAGAAACACTTGGTGGATAGATTCTGGTACTACTACTCACATAAGTGTTTCTATGCAGGGTTGTCCGAGCTGCCGGAAGCCAAATGATGGTGAAAGACACATCTTCGTGGGCAATGGAAAATCGGTAGAAGTGGAAGCAGTTGGGCATTTTAGGTTGTTATTAGGACTGGTTTTTTATTTGGATTTGATAGACACTTTTGTTATTCCGTCTTTTAGACGAAATTTAATTTATGTTTCTTTGTTGGACAAATTTGACTATTATTGTTCATTTGGAAACAATCAGTTTAGTTTGTCTTTAAATTCGAATGTTGTTGGAACTGGTTATTTGAATGCTTATGACAACTTTTATTTGTTTGAAACAATTGCATCCTATAATGAAACCTTGCATGTAGAGTTACGTGGTACTAAACATAAATTAAATAAAGAAAATTCGGCGTCATTATGGCATAAGTGCTTATGTTATATCTCAAAAGGTAGAGTTGAGCGTCATGTGTCTGATGACATTTTAGAATCCCAGGACTTCACAGACTTTGATATCTGTGTAGACTACATAAAAGGAAAACAGATCAAAAACTAAGAGATTAGGTGCCAAAATTCTTAATGTTAGGTGTTATGAACACATTTGTTATTTACTTCGAGAAAGCTCAGTCATGGACTCCACAATCCAGAATATGTTCTTATAGTGTTGCATTCTCTGTTCTAAAGTTTAGTTCCGGTTTGGAGTTAAATATAGCATTCTAATCATATTTTCTCGGATAAAAAAGGGGTAGTATTAATCAGATATTTATGAAATGACCAATGTATTTAATGCTTTAAATGAAGAAATAAGTATTCAAACCAGTTTATTATATCTTAGCTTAAGAATATGGTTTGCAAATTGACAAAATCCATCTATGGACTCGAGCAAGATCCTCGTCAATGGTACCACAAGTTTCATCAAGTAATTATCTCATTTGGTTTTAAGATGAATGTAGTTGATGATTGTGTGTATCACAAGTTCAGTGGGACTAAGCATATATTCCTAATCCTATATATCGATGACATATTGCTTGCCACTAATGATATAGATTTATAGCACGAAACTAAAAGGTTTCTGTCCAAGCATTTTGAGATGAAGGATCTTGGGGATGCCTCTTTTGTATTAAGAATTCAGATACACCGAGATCGTTCTCGAGGTACTCTTGGATTATCACAAAAGGGATACATCGATAAAGTACTCAAAAGGTTTGGCATGCAAAATTGTAGACCAGGAGATACCCCTGTTGCAGGTTTGGCATGCAAGATTGTAGACCAGGGGATATCCCTGTTGCTAAAGGAGACAAATTTAGTCTCAATCAATGCCTTAAAAGTAACTTTGAAATTCAGGAAATGCAAAAGATCTCCTATGCATCAGCTATTGGAAGTCTAATGTATGCTCAAGTATGTATGCATCCGGATATTGCATACATTGTTGGGATGTTAGGCAGGTATTTAAGCAGCCCTGGTATGGACTATTAGATAGCAGCCAAGAGGGTTATGAGGTATCTTCAGAGAACAAAAGATTACATGCTCACATATAGGAAATCAGATCATTTGGAGGTCGTAGGATATTCTGATTCTGATTTCGCTGGGTGCCAAGATAGCAGAAATTCTACATCAGGCTATATTTACCTGTTAGCTGGAGGAGCTATATCCTGGAAAAGTATCAAACAGATACTTATAGCTTCTTTCACTATGGCAGCAGAGTATGTAGCATGCTATGAGGCATCAAATCATGGAATATGACTGTGGAATTTTGTCACTGGGCTGCGCATTTTGGAGAATATAGAAAGACCACTCAAGTTATATTGTGACAATAAGTCGGCAACAGGAGTTCGACAAAGTCGAAGCATATTGACATAAAGTTCCTAGTTGTGAAAGAAAGAGTGCAGAGTGGACAGATATCCATAGAGCACATTGGGACAAACTCCATGATAGCGGATCCGCTTACAAAGGGATTACCACCCAAGGTCTTTTATGAGCACACTGCTCATATGGGTGTTGTATTATTTAAGGATATCATGATTTAGTGGGAGTTTGTATTTTATTTGCATTGTGTTTGTGTGAGACATTTATACATTTGGTTATTTTCTGATTAGAAATAAAGAATTCAATTTTCTCACTCTTTTGTCATGTTTTGGTTCTGATCTCACTTAAGTTTTAAAGAGGACCAGTTGGAAATAGGCATGTGTATAGATCACATTGCATGAAATTTCCATGCTACACATTCACACTTGATCTATGTCGTTTGATTATGTTGATATATGTGACCATTGATGAATTTAGTTACGATAAATGTAACGAAAATTACTTTGATCCTATATTTACATGATGAATGGACAAGATTGTTTGGCTATGCTTTTGTTTATGATAGCAAAATTTTGAACTCATAAAGTATGTACATTTATAAGGAGTAACATATGTGGCCCAAGTGGGAGATTGTTGAAAAATAATCTATGTGGGCTCACATATGTGACTAAATGTATAATTGCTATTCTAAAGTCTAACCTAAATTAAAGTGATCTAATCACGATTAAGTAATGGGTTAGAAGCATATAATTTAAAGTGTGATATAACACGTGTAGAGACCGTAAAGTAAATTTCTTATTTTGTAATGGGCAAAATTGGAAATCAATAATTATCAAATTAGGGTTATGGTCCCCTATATATACGTATTTTCATATTCCATCTGTCATCCCATCAACAGAAGAATAGACAGATGGCCTTTCATGGAAGTGCGTATCATATAGGAAGATCCAAACCCTATGCGCAATCTCCATCAATGGCTTCAGGTTAGTGCTTCCGCTTTTAATGTTCTTTTTCTTTTGGTTTAGCAAAGATCCATAGTTTCATGATTTAGGATTTTTTTTTTATTTTTAATGTAAGCGGATAGAGTCAAAAGACTCCAGCCAGATCAAAAATATATTAAATAAACGAGAATAACTGTACAAGACTGGTGAGAAAGGTTTTACAAGAAGTAAAACTAGGAGAGCGAAACAGATAGCGCTAGAAGCGAACTAGTAATTACAACCAGACAGATGGAAACTGAACAAATGCTCTAGAACTAATAACTAAAATAGTAGAAAAGACGATGAAGAGGCCGTTGGAGGAGCATTCGAATCATCAAGCGACGCGCTAGATCTCGCCGCAATGGAGGAGGAAGGGACACCTCGAGGACAGGCTGCGATCAGCACCCCTGGCTTCAGTTGCAGCGTGACCAAGGGATGAACAAAAGCCTGCCGAATGCGAACCACACCCCTGAGAAGCAACAGAGGTGAAAGGCGAGACAGCACTACCGCTCAACATTCAGGGATCCGCTGAATAAAAGGTCCATCCAATACCCCAACAAGAGCACGGAGAAGCAAAAACAATAGTCCAGGCTAAACAGTGAGCAGTAAGGAAGTTAAATAACAATCCACTAGAATTATAAACACCTCAGCTAGTAGATGCCAAAACAGAGCAAATCAAGGGCAGAATAAGAACCACAACGCATAAAGAACCACAATGCAAAAATCAGACTAAAGGAAGGGCATAGCCCTATTGCATAGAAAACAGTCTAAAATATAACAGTCCATCAAGCTCCAGAGATACAGGAATACAAGTCCAGGAGTTAGAACGCTACTAGAACTTAACATGCGCTCACCCACCTAACTTGATATTACCGATAAAGCACCCAAAATAATAGAACTAGGCAGTTCCAGCGTGGGAAAAGGAGCCGATAGTAGAGCACCCTCAGCCACCAGGGACAAGACTAGGATCCCCTGCCAAAAACAGAGCATAAGGGCCAAAACGATTGAGCCTGCAACTCAAGAACAAAACACTAGAGTCGATAGTCTGCAGACACCACCAAAAGGCACAGAGGCCAAAGCTTCAGTCCTGAAAAGCAACACTTAAGATCAGAGAGGTCGAGAGAAGAGGGGGAAGAGCAATAATATTAGGTGACTGAGTAGAGAAATAAAAAGCATAAACAACATAAGATTAGTAGAGAGAGTAAGCAATCTGTCAGCCTAAGACTAAAAAACGAGAAGAAATTAAATCCCGCCTTAATCAAATGGTGTTAAGTCGGTTAAGGACCAACCGAGATTCCTCTAATCGGTAATCAAAATAGCATTGACGTTTATCCTCTTTAATATGCGATGTCCAAAATTTGTAAAGATAAATTAGGTCTTCAATAAGGGAGGAAATAGTGGTAGATTTGAGAGCGAATATCCTACGGTTCCTCTCTCTCCAGATAATCCATATAATAATATGAACTGAAAGATTCCATCCCTTTTTATATTTAGGGAGTTCGGAGTGGGAGTACCAGCAAGCAGTAAGATCAGCTGGGATTACTGGGTTTCCCCAAGCAAGAGCCACAATTTTCCAAAGGGGTTGAATGATCGGGCAACCAACGAGCAGGTGATTAATATCTTCAGGGGCTACTAAGCAGATTGGGCAGATTTGTCCCCACGCTAAGTTTCTTTTGTTGAGCACTTGAACTGTGAGGAGCTTGTTGTGTATAGCTAACCACGAGTTGATTTTAACTTTGAGTGGAGCACAGGACTTCCAGATGAAATTAGCAGCGGGGGATACGATGCCGCGAAAATTGAGGAAGTTATAGAAGGATTTAACCGTGAAGGAACCAGAGGCATTCCATCGCCAAGAAATGTCTTCCGAATGGTGCCACTCAAAAAGATCGAGAGAAGCTATAAGCTGGTGAAGATCGGATATAAGGGGAGGGGGTAACTGAATAATGAAAGGGATACTCCAAAACCTGTTAGAATCAATCCAAGTGATAGATTCACCTACCGAGGCTTCTGGAAATGCAGCGAGGCTGAAAAGAGAGGGATAGGCCGAGGCAATGGCGATGTTGCCAAACCAGAGATCGGTCCAGAATTTGGCCCTCGATCCATCAGCACACAGCCTATAGATGCTCGACTGGAAAGCCGGGGAGGCTTTCCAGACACCTTTCCAAAAAGGAGAGGCTAAACGATGGATAGGGGAGGTGAAACGCCACCAAGGAGTGGATTTGAAGTAAAACTCTTTAATACATTGAACCCAAGATAAATGCGGAGATGAGTGGAATCTCCACAACCATTTACCTAAAAGGGCAATATTATGATCACGAAGGTATAATACTCCCAGTCCACCGTTTTCTTTGGAAGAACAAACGGTGTTCCAATTACACAGGTGCGAACCCTGTTTATACTGAGCTTTACCAGTCCAAAAGAAGTTGGACCGAATTTGATCGATCCTCTTGATAACCCAGGAAGGGAGGTAGTAAAAGGACATCATATAGAGGGGCATAGCAGAGAGAACAGAGTTGAGAAGAATTAATCTTCCTCCTTGGGAGAGAATCTTACCAGTCCAGACATTAAGTCTGGATTCGATTTTGTCGATGATAGGGAGCCAGTCAGATCTGAGGAGCTGGCCCCATCTCAGGGGAATGCCAAGGTAAGAGATGGGGAAAGTGGCGATAGGGCAATTAAAAAATTGAGAAACCTCGACGTGACGAGAGTCGTCACCCCCGAGCCAGAGCACAGAGGATTTGTTGAAATTGATGGCAAGGCCAGAAGCCTGTTTAAAACAGTAAAGTAACAGTTTAAGGTTGCGCAAAGAAGCTTGATCAGGTTTGGAGAAAATTATGGTATCATCTGCATATTGCAAGTTAAGGATACCGTCGAAATGGCGGGAACGACCTAAGCCCTCGATGACATGCTCTTCGCGAGCATTGCGGAGCAGTCTACTGAAGACATCCGCAACCAGAGAGAATAGTAGGGATGATAGAGGGTCTCCTTGACGTAAACCACGTTTAATCTTGAATTTATGGCCCTCCGAGCCGTTGAGTAGAATGGAAGAGGTACCCGCGAAAAGGCTGGATTTGATCCATCCGATCCATTTCGGGCTAAAGCCACGGTGGAGCAAGATATCGAGGAGGAAGTCCCAGTGAACGTTGTCATACGCTTTTTGGAAGTCAAGCTTAAGGAGGATACCTTCTATCCTACGGTGGTGACAAAGCGAGATGATCTCTTGCGCAGCAGCCACGCTGTCAAGGATGAAACGATTCTTGATGAAACCCGATTGGGCAGTGTCAATAAGGGGAGGGATAATGGAACTGAGTCTAGTGGCAAGAACTTTCATAATTATTTTGAACGAGGTATTTATAAGACTAATAGGTCTAAAATCCGAGACGGTATTGGCACCCTGCCGCTTAGGGATAAGAACAATGTGGGCATAATTGATGCGATCAAAGGAGAGAGATCCACGGTGCAAATCTTGGAAAAGGTCGAGAAGATCATTCTGAAGCCAAGGCCAGAATTTTTGATAGAAAAAAGCCGGGAAGCCATCCGGCCCAGGAGCTGAATCGCT
Organism: Hemerocallis citrina; assembly: GCA_017893485.1. Taxonomy (NCBI): domain Eukaryota; kingdom Viridiplantae; phylum Streptophyta; class Magnoliopsida; order Asparagales; family Asphodelaceae; genus Hemerocallis; species Hemerocallis citrina. Next base: position 255,507,265 of record CM030364.1, read on the forward strand.
TTTTAAAGCGAAGACCGCAGTCTTGATTTCCTCCAAAGAGAAAGGGGCCTCGAGGGAGGATAAGTCAGTGGAGGGGGGACCATATAGTTGCTGCCAATCAAGAGATAACAAACGAGGCTTAGCGGAACCAATGAGGTTTTTGTAGAATGAGTGAAAGGCTCGGTGGATATCCGGGTCAGAGGTTAATTCTGCACCCTGATCTTGAATAACAGAGATATGGTTGCAACGCCTGCGATGCGAAGCAAAATGGTGGAAGAAAGCGGTGTTACCATCACCCTCTTTCAGCCATTGAATTCGAGCTCTTTGAGCCCATTTAGAGTGGTCCTGGAGAAGGATATTGGCATATTCGCGCTTACAGGCAAGGCGCTCCTGAAAAGCAGGAGAAGAAAGGGGAGCATGCTCTTCCATCAGGTCTAAAGCCTGGATGGAGCCGAGCAAAACTTCTTTGAGGAAATTGGTGTTGGATTGCCGTTCACGGCGCCAAATCTTACAGCCATATTTGATGGCATGGAGTTTAAGGAGCAGGTTGCCCAGACCGTGCGAGCCAGTAATGGAAGCGAGACACTCCTCGACGAGTTTAATAAATAATTGATCCTGGATCCAAAATTTTTCAAAACGGAATTGGAGGCGAACAGGGAAATGGAAGTCGGAGAAAAGAACGATGGGCGCATGATCCGAGGAAGGATTGGGGAGGGCTTTCGCATAGGAATTGTGAAACTGCGAGAACCAAGAGTGCGATACCAGAAAACGGTCTAACTTGGCGAGAGAGGGTAAGAGTCGCTGATTCGACCAGGTAAAAGCCCTACCATGATTTAGGATTTTATATTAAAGCACTTTTGCAACATGATTAAGATCTAGATTCATAGAAATATGTTTTAGGTTGTTATTAATGTTTTATGCATGTTCTTAAGTGTATATAAAATTCCATCAACTATCACTTAAGGTAGCAATTGAAGCACTTTTGAATGTTACATCTGTGTCTGATGCCTTGTCAAACTTGACAGACGATAAGGTGGTCCACAGCGCTCTTGGCGAATGCAAAGGGTTGTTCAATGATGCAATTGACCGACTCCATGAATCGGTCCAACTGACGAGTAAAGTTCCTGACAAGAAATCACTGACTCAATCGCAGATCAACACCCTATATACGGACGGACCTTGATCAGCGCAGCAGTCACCGGCCAGGCTACATGCATGGACGGATTAGAGGACACTACAGGCAACATTCAGGAAAAGATGGCGGAAGCGATGGTTAATTCGACTCAGTTCACGAGCAACAGTCTAGCTATTGCCACAAATGTCATCAGCCATCCCGCAGATTTCAATTTCCCCAGCCATCGAAAACTACTTGCTACTTCCACTCAACTTCGCATAGAAGAGTACCACTACCAGGCTCTAATACTAGTTGACAAAACGAATGCCTGAGACAGGACAAAGGCAATTTCCCTGGAGGCACTGAAGTTTGGTTCTGAAATTTTATTTTGGGGATCGAGTGAATGATTGTTAGAAACTGGAATGAAGTTCTCTGATAATGTAGAGATGTTAAGTAGCTTGAGACTATGAATTTGTAGGATTTCCCAGGTTAATTTGTCAGACAAAATTTCATGTGTATGAATCAAACTTCCATAACTCCTGGTATGACTGTCTGGTACATAAGTTTTTGAATTTCTCTCCCTTCTGACAAATTAACCGAGGATCTATTTTCTTATAGAAATTAGTACTCATCAAGCACTAGTACTGTATTGCTACAATAGTAGCAAAGCTTCGAATTCTCGAGTAAAAGAGTCAAAATCTAATTCTGATCGAAAGCGCAGAATTAACTCAACTATTGAAAAATTGTCAGTCATTGAGGAAATTGGGTTCGGGTTAATTAACTATACCATGGTGTGGTTGGGTTCGGGTTAGGTTCAGTGAGAACTCAACCATTGAGGAAATTGGGAAGAAACAAGCTGACTAGGAAACATAGGTCAAGGAATCAACTCGAGTCATCGAAACCTATAATTTAATACCTTATTTAACCTACTACAAAACTAGAAATAATATAACTAAACTATTCTAAATCTACATTAAGAACTAAATCTTTATTTTGCATAATCCCTGTAAGGTAATCTTCTCCGAAAATAATTTTACTAAGATAGTTCACTAATATTTTTTACCAAAAAATGTAACTAACAAAATATTAACTAAATTATATATATATTTTTTCTTCTGGATTTCATATGAAACCAAGTAAATTATATTCTCTTAATAATTATAATTATCGATATTATTATAAACGGCTCTGTACCACACATTGGTTTCTGCTGTTGTCAATAAAAACCCATGAGCGCTTTCTGTTACACAAAGCACCAAACAGCCTCGTAATTAGCAACAAGACAACTCTATTAAACTATCAATGCTCTCTTACTACTAAGCACTACTCAGTATTCTCTCTTCTCTTACTTCATCACTATCAACTACTATCAACTCTTGCAATGTCTTCTTCAGCAGAGTCCGGCGTTACTCTTCAATCCATCAACCCAAAGGTGAGAACTTTTTTTTTTTTTTTTGTTACTGTCGATTTTGACTAGTTAAAGATGAGATTTTGATTACTGGGTCTGTTTTAATTTGGCGATTTATTATCTGGGTCATTTATATTTGCCTCTAGTTCATGAATTATGTTAAGAAAATTTGCCAACTTTGTTTTTTCGTTTTCTTTTCTAAGGACAATTTGATTCGGGTCGGATCCAAATTCAAACAATCAGTTTAGATTCGGATCATGTTATTTCCTGGTATGCAGCTGTAGTTGAAGACTCTGCTCAAAATGGCAAAAACCCATTTTTTATAAATAAGAAAAAGCTCAGTAAATGAGTTTGGAAAAAAAAAATTATTTGTTTTAGAATCTTGTGTTCTTTCATTCTCTGCCTCAAATTTCGTGCAAAAAGTCTGCCTTTTGTATTGTTGAGAATGAGAACAGAATCCCTTAATAGACCCCACATTATCCCCCACTTTGTCAACATGCATCGGTTAGCCATTGATAGAACAAAGCGGCTCATTTTAGCATGTGTCCGTTTGTCATCTTCATCATCTTTTTCTTCAATGTCTTGTGCACTTTCTGAAGCACCTGCAATTTCATATGTTAATGATTTAACTGTTGAAACTTGAAGCTATCAATCTTAAGGTGAGATTTGTTTTAATTTTATTTTGCGAATTTGATTGTTGGGTTTTGTCTTATTAGGTGATTTGCTTTATGGGTTCTCTTTGTTTCGCTAATGTTTATTTGTTCTGTTGAACTATATGTTTTGGGTTGAGCAGGGCCGGTCCTGAGGTAGAGGCCAGAGAGGTGGCCACCTCGGCAGGGCTAGCCCCCCAATGGAGGCCGGGGAGGCGGCTGCCTCGGACCCTCAATTTTTTTGCAATTTTAGGGGCCCCAAATTTTTTACCATGTTTTTACATATACGTATTTTGCGCGAAATATTTTTTTAGTGGCCCCCAAATTTAATTTTTTGGGATTTTGTTTTTAAAATTAATACTTGGACTGACTTATTTTAGCTGGGCTTGGTGTATGGAGTTTTTTTTCTTTTACAAATCCCTAAATCTCCATCTATTTTTACATATATATCGATTTTTAAGAATTGTAAAAAAAATTCAATTTTTTTAACAACTTTGTTTTTAAAATAAATTTTGTATAGGGGCCCCCATTTCGGGAGTTCGCCTCGGGCCCCTGATTTTTTCGCATTTTTAGCCCCCCCCCCCCCCTACAAAAAAAAAAATCCTTATACCTGTATAAGCATATTCTGCGTGTAAAGTCAAATTACAATTTGTACAATTTTTAGGGGCCCCCAAATTTAATTTTTTTGGGAGTTCGCCTCAGGCTCCCGTGAGCTCAGGGCCGGCCCTAGGGTTGGGTGATGTTGAGTGATAGGGTTTGTAACTTTTGTTGATTGTGGTGCCCATTTGTGGGGTTTCTTTTAGGGGTTTTTGTGTTTTTGTAATTTGTACAATATTGTTTTGTGGGACTGTTGAAATTAGGCTAATGCAAAAACTTACCATGAAATTTCAGCAAAGTTCAAAAAACAACTCTCATATCGTTTTTGGTAAAAGACTACCCCAAAAGTTTCCCTCAATGATTGAGAAGATCCATATGTGATCACAAAATGCACTTATGCATTAATGGCTAAGTTATCAGAAGATACTCTATACTACTTTTTTATTGTAAAATAGCCTGATATGCATTTTGTTAGAGCATCCACTATTGTTTGCTATAAACCCAAAGTTTAGCAATGGGATTGAAAAAAACTCTCCACCATCGCTTGCTAAAAACTCAAGATTTAGAATAGAAATCAACAATAGATTGCCAAAGATAGCAATCCGCTTTAGCAATTGCTAAATATAGAAGACGGAGGATGATGGTCTGTCTGTTTAAATATATTTTTTTAATATGGTAGGACGGAAGATGATCTTCCGTCCGCCAAAGTTCTTTAATATTTTTTTTCCATAAATTACTAGAATGCCATCAAAAAAATTACGAAAATGTCATTTAAATAAATAAAAAAATCAAAAAAGAAAAGAAAATGCGTGGACGGAGGAAGATCTTCTATCCGACAACTTTCCGGCAACTTTCTGAAGAAAAAAAATCAAAAAATTACTAAATTGTCATTCGGTAATTACGAAAATGCCATTTAAGCAATTTAAAAATTCAAAAAAGAAAAAAAATCAAACGGATATTCCGTCGCACATATATTTAATATTTAAAAAAGAAATTTGGGGTTAGACAGAGGAAGATCTTCCCTTTTTTTTCCTTTTGGCAATTGCTAAATTTGGCAACAACGATAGCCGCGCTCCCCATTCTTTTCTATTTCTAATTGCTAAATATGCTTTTTTTTTAACAAACGATGGTGGATGCTCTTAAATGTTATTATACTAAAGTGTTTTGTAGCCTTAACTACTAGACAAGCATAAAGGATGTAGAAAATTAAGATACCTTCCTTTTTATATCCTTGTCCTTCTCATCTCAGAAACTTTGGAACTTTGAATGGGAGACTCTTCAGGGTAGTTGTAGTTTTTTTTGGAGAATAAAGTAGGGTAGTTGTAGTTGCAGATAACAAAATGTGGATCACGGTGTTTTACAAAAGTAGTGAACTTAAGGGTATTTTCCTCTAAATTTGCCTACGTGAATTCTCAATTGCCCATGAAACTGTGAGGTTTTTTATCCAAAGAGGAGTTGAGGGTAGTTTTTTATTTAAAATTTACTGAAACTTCAGGGTAGTTTGTTGTATTTAAGACATTGATCCTTAGGTTGGTTGAGGCATAAGATTGGAGTCGTGATGGAACGTTTGTTTTGTTTGTTGATTCTTTTTCATTTTGATTGTCCTATGTGAAATTTTTAGTATTGTATCTTAGTACCTTTTATGAACATTATTAATGCATTATTTGAATCTTTTGTTCTTCTATCTGTAGCATTGATTGGCTCGTTGTGTCTTTGACTCGGTACTAGAGCGGCTGTTGTTTAACTGCTGAAATCTATCTTAGACTCTTAAGTTTGTAGCCTGTGAGAACCTGTGGTTTGTTTTCTTTTTCATTTTCAAAGTTATTTGAGGCAAACACTATTTTTTTAAAGGGCAGCCTTATCTCTATGGCATTTTGTCGTAGATGATTGTGACCCTTTTCATATATAGATATAATGAGAAGGAACTTTAACGTGGTGGTAAATAATGGGAATTTAATGGGAGACCACAAACTTAAGTCAACCTAACATTTGTAGGAATTTAAATCACATGAAGTATTTATTAGGGAATCTCCTACATCAAAGGAGATCATCTCATCAACAACACAATCTGCTTCATCACCCCACACATTCGGCCCCTCTGTATAAAAGTCAAGCTGTCTTTCCTATTCTATTTGATTAGGAGTGATTCAATCATTCAAGTCTGATTGTACGCTCCTTCCTATTCTATTTGATTAGGAATGATTCTGGAATAACTGATTGTATTCATTCAAGTCTGATTATATGCTCTTTCCTATTCTATTTGATTAGGATTGATTCTTGAATGACTGATTGTATGCTAAGCTGTCTAGGATTGATTAAGTCATGCAGTCTGATTGTATTTACCTTATTAGGTTGTATTGAAACTGTATATAATCAGAGCTGTATCTGTAAACAAAGATATAAAAAAATATCAATCAGTTTTGAGCCTTTACATGGTATCAGAGCCCAAAAACTCCAACGAGCAACTTTTTTTTTCTCTGATCCCTCTCTTCTCTATTTTCATCCATGGCCACTGTCACCTCTGAAACCATCGCTGCGCCAGTGATCAACTCCTCCACTCCCACCTTGATCACAATCAATGCTACAGCCCAACTCCCCGTGAAACTCACACCCACCAATTACCCATCCTGGCGTGCTCAATTCAACGCCCTCCTTTACGGCTACGACCTCATGGGTTATGTGGACGGTTCTAGTCTTTGCCCATCAACCACTCAATCCGTGCTTCGCACCTTTTGGATTCGGCAAGATCAACTCCTCCCCCATGCGATTCTTGCTTCCGTCTCACCACAAGTCATCTCCCTTATCGCCTCTGCCAAGACATCCAAGGAGGCTTGGGACAAGCTTCTCCATCTCTTTGCTAGCAAAGCCCGTGCTCGCGTTCTTGGTCTCAAAGAACGCCTAACTCTCCTGCGCCGTGAGAACAAGCCTGTCTCTGAGTATCTACAAGAAGTCCGCGCTATTGCAGATGAGCTCGCCATCATTGATGTTCCCCTATCGGATGACGATCTCCTCCTCTACGTTCTTAATGGTGTTGGATCTGACTTCAAGGAAATCGCTGCGGTGGTTCGTTCCCGCGACACCTCAATTTCCTTTGAAAACCTTCATGATAAATTGGTTGAACATGAAGCTGCTCTCAAGCGTGATGATACCGCTGTTGTCGCCCCAGTGATCACTGCCAATGTCACTCATATATCTCGCTCCTACACCTCAAACCGTGGCTACCGCTCTAACAACTCCAACTCCAACCGTGGGTCCTTTCCCTCTCGCAACCCTTCACGTGGTTCCTTTCGACACTCCCATACATCTTCCTTTGACAACAATTCTCGTAGTTCCTACGGGCCCACCCAACCATCTTTCACTGACAATAATCGCCGCTCTACCAACATGAACAGCACAGGGTACCGTGGTTTCTGTCAATGGTGTGGCACTCAAGGTCATAGTGCTAAACGCTGCCCCCAACTCCAATCTGGACTTCACGGTCAGCCAGTGGCCAATCCTACCACCAATGGCCGGTCCACCTCTTCTCCAACATGGCTGCTTGATTCCGGTGCCTCTCATCATGTTACCTCCAATGTCAACACTCTTTCTGGTGCCTCTACATATGATGGTCCTGATGAAATAATTATTGGTAATGGTTCAGGTTTGGGTATCACTCATGTCGGTTCAACCACTTTACCCTCCGCATCCTCCCAATCTTTCAGCTTATCAAATGTTCTCTGTGTTCCTTCTATAAAAAAAAACATCATTTCTATTTCTAAATTTAATAAACAAAATAATACCTCTATTGAACTTTTTCCTGATTTCTTTCATGTCAAGGATCTGAGCACGGGGGCGGTTCTTCTACGAGGCCCGAATAAGGATGATGTGTACGAGTGGTCTCCCAAATCCTTTTCCCAACCGCAAGCTATGGTGGGTGTGGTGGTCTCTCCCAACCTTTGGCATCGTCGTCTTGGTCACCCCAGCCACAAAACTCTCCAACAAGTCCTTCGTTTGTCTTCCATTAATGTGTCTTCCAAGTTGTCTGAGTCCGTTTGTCATTCGTGTCTATGTAATAAAAGCCATAAGCTCCCGTTTGGTACTTCGTCTCTCACCAGTCATGGTCCATTAGATCTCATTTATAGTGATGTTTGGGGCCCTGCTCCATACTCTTCTATTGATGGTTTTTCGTACTATGTTATCTTTGTTGACCATTTCACAAAATACATATGGCTCTACCCTCTTAAAAAGAAATCTGATGTGTTTTCCACCTTTGTCACCTTCAAAGCACTGGTCGAAAATTACTTCAAAAGAAAAATTACTAGATTATACACTGATGGTGGGGGGGAATTCATCAAACTTCAACATTTTCTCTCATCCAATGGCATCACCCATCTTCTTACACCACCCCACACTCCGCAACACAATGGAGTCGCCGAACGCCGGCATCGTCATATTGTTGAAACTGGACTTACACTTCTTCATCAATCTTCTTTACCTCTTACCTATTGGTCTTACGCCTTTAAAACAGCTGCCTATCTTATCAACCGTATGCCTACTCCACTTCTCCACAATCTCTCCCCATTCAGTCAACTTTTTCATGAACAACCCAATTACTCTCGTCTTCGTACCTTTGGGTGCTTGTGTTTTCCTTGATTACGTCCTTACAATTCAAATAAATTACTTCCTCGTTCCCGCCCATGTCTCTTCCTTGGTTACTCAACTAATCAAAGTGCCTTTCAGTGTCTTGATCTTTCCTCTAACAAACTTTTTATCTCTCGGCATGTGCAGTTTGATGAGACCACTTTTCCGCTTGCTAACCTCCCTTCCTCCATTCCCCATGTAACTGTTGATAACTCTCACACTTGGGTCTCCTCTCTTCCTCCAGTTACTCATATTCCTATACACTCACCCACCATGCCTGTTGTGCCGGTTGTTTCTTCTTCATTGCCACCACATGTCACATCATCATCAACAGTCCCATCTGCCCCCATCTCGGAGCCGTCACAATCGGCTGTCCTGGCCCCCATTGCTTCTACTGCTGCTTCTCTCTTACCGTCACCCAACCCCCACGCCTCGGTCCCTACCTCCATCACACCCATATTCACCCCACCCACACATTCTCCAACCCAAACTGACCTAGCCCAGCCACCTCCCCATCCCAACCCACTTCGTACATACACTAGAAACCCTCATAGGACTGTTGTCACCTTTCCATCCTTTGACCCACAAACTCCCAACCCCCCTATACCTCCTCTGCTACCCGATCATTCCATGGTTACTCGTGCCAAAGCAGGTATCCACAAACCTAATCCCCGATATGCTATGACTGCTACCAAACACCCCATCCTCTCTTCACTTGAACCGACATGTGTTTTCCAGGCCATCAAGGATCCCCTTTGGCGACAAGCAATGTCCAATGAGTTCAATGCGTTAATTCGCAATGGTACATGGGAACTCATTCCTTCACTCCCCTCTCAAAACCTTATTGGTTGTAAGTGGGTGTTTCGTATTAAACGGCATCCTGATGGCACAATCGACAGGTACAAGGCACGCTTAGTTGCCAAGGGTTTTCACCAACGCCCTGGTGTTGATTTTTCACATACTTTTAGTCCGGTGGTCAAACCTACCACCATCCGAATTGTTTTGCATCTTGCCGTGACTCATGGTTGGCCAATACGTCAGTTGGACGTTAACAATGCTTTTCTTCATGGCACACTCCATGAAAATGTCTATATGGTCCAACCGCCTGGTTTTGTTGACTATAATTATCCTTCTCATGTGTGTAAATTGAGGAAAGCCCTCTATGGCCTCAAACAAGCTCCAAGGGCGTGGTACAAGGAATTACAATCATTTTTGCTCTCCCATGGCTTTGTCAATGCCATCTCTGATGCCTCACTCTTTCTCCTAAAAAATGGGAATACTGTAATTTATTTTCTGGTTTATGTTGATGATCTTCTTATTACAGGCAACAATTCCTCACTTATGGCGAAATTCATTCAACTCTTAGCCAGTCAATTTTCTGTCAAGGACTTGGGCTCATTACATTACTTTCTTGGTGTTGAGGTGCTTCCCACAGCCACTGGTCTATTCCTCTCTCAGCAAAAGTACATTCATGATCTTCTCGTCAATGCCAAGATGGATGGTGCAAAGGCTGTGAGTACACCCTTGTCCGCAAATACCTCACTTATACTCCATGATGGCTCCTCCCCAACGGATGCCACGCCCTACCGTCGTCTTGTTGGTGGTCTTCAATACCTAAGCCTTACACGCCCTGACATCTCATTTGCAGTCAACAAGCTCTCTCAATTCATGCATTCTCCCTCCGAGACTCACTGGCAGGCACTCAAGCATCTTCTTCGCTACTTGAAGGGTACCATCTCCTTTGGCCTTCATCTTTGTCGACGGCCCTCTCATCGTCTCTATGCCTTTTCCGATGCTGACTGGGCTGGTGATCGTGATGATCGCAAGTCCACGACTGGCTATGTTATCTACCTCGGTGGAAATCTAATCTCTTGGAGCTCTCGCAAACAGCGGTCTGTCTCTCGCTCCTCCACCGAAGCTGAATACCGGGCCATTGCTGCCACCACTGCTGAACTCGCATGGGTTCAGTCCTTATTGCGTGAACTTGACATTCCTCTCCCCGCAACACCAGTTGTCTCCTGTGATAACATTGGAGCAATATTCTATTGTGCAAATCCTGTCCTACATTCCCGTATGAAACATATCGAAATTGATTTCCAGTTTGTACGGGATCGTGTCACTCGTGGTCTTCTTCAAGTTTCTCATGTCTCTACTACTGATCAGCTAGCTGATGCTCTCACCAAACCCTTACCGCGTCCCCGTTTTCATCTCCTTCGTTCCAAGATCGGTGTCTCCGATGGCGCCACCGTCTTGCGGGGGCGTATTAGGGAATCTCCTACATCAAAGGAGATCATCTCATCAGCAACACAATCTGCTTCATCACCCCACACATTCGGCCCCTCTGTATAAAAGTCAAGCTGTCTTTCCTATTCTATTTGATTAGGAGTGATTCAATCATTCAAGTCTGATTGTACGCTCCTTCCTATTCTATTTGATTAGGAATGATTCTGGAATAACTGATTGTATTCATTCAAGTCTGATTATATGCTCTTTCCTATTCTATTTGATTAGGATTGATTCTTGAATGACTGATTGTATGCTAAGCTGTCTAGGATTGATTAAGTCATGCAGTCTGATTGTATTTACCTTATTAGGTTGTATTGAAACTGTATATAATCAGAGCTGTATCTGTAAACAAAGATATAAAAAAATATCAATCAGTTTTGAGCCTTTACAGTATTATCGAGAGGTGCAGTAACACCTAATACTCATCTTTGAATGTACATAAAATTATGGTTGACTGGTTTTAGTGATATAGTAGTATTCGTAAGGTTGTCATTGTTCTGATCTCCTTGCTAAAATTTATGATGTCCAAATTTTGTAAGTGTGCCTTGTTTTGTGTTTATGTTCATTCTGTGAGTCAGCTTAATTCTTCTAGAGTTACAAGTCTGATGTATTTTCGTATTTATTGTTCTTCTTCATCTAGCTTTAATGGACTGATTCAACATAGAGTTCAATTGATTTATCTTGTGTCTGTGATTTGTAAAGATAAAAGCAGTCTGGATAAAATAATTCTCCGATCAGAAATGTGGATATATATATATATATATATATATATATATATATAGAGAGAGAGAGAGAGAGAGAGAGAGTGAATAATGCTAATATGAGATGGTGAGATGGGTGAGATGAAAATATTTTTTTTTGAGAAATGAGCGATTTTGAGTCATCCGAATCTCGATCACACCGTTCACATCACTCTACATGTCATCTAGATGATGTGTACAAAATTTCAAGCGATTTGGAGGCCTCTAGCCGATGCATCAAAACATTTAACACGCCATGAAGATGGTAAGAAATACATATATATGCATTTATTTGAACGTCTTGATGCATAGACTACAGATCTCTGAATTGCTTGAAATTTGGCACACATCATCTTGATGACATGTAGAGTGATGTGAACGGTGTGATCGAGATTCGGATGACTCAAATCGCTTATCTCTTAAAAAATATTTTCATCTCACGATTCTCACCCATCTCACCATCTCATAATAACATGACTCTCTCTCTCTCTCTCTCTCTCTCTCTATATATATATATATATATATATATATATATATATGAGAAAAAGGGGTATGAGCAACTTGCTCATTTAGTAAATAAGCAATTGATGATGTGGCATGTATATGAGTGAAAAATTCTTAAAATGGTTAGTTGTCCAATGTATCGCATGCATGCCACATAATCAATTGCTCATTTACTAAATGAGCAAGTTGCTCATATCCCTTTTACCCTATATATATATATAGAGAGAGAGAGAGAGAGAGAGAGTATTGTTCCGTTGTGCATTAGGCCTCCGTGTGCATTCGGCCTTTCCGCCTTCGTATCGACGATCCGAACCGTTCACGTTGATCTACACATACAAATTAGTCTAAATATGTAAAATCAAATCATTTAAAATTCATTTGCCCATCCATTGAAGTGTTACAAAATTGTATGGCTGAAAATCGTTGTTTTTTATAGTCACATGATGGAAGGGCAAATAATTTGATTTTACATATGTAGACTAATTTAGACGTGTAGATCAATTTGAACATTCGGATTGTTGATACGAAGGCGGGAAGGCCGAGTGCATACGAGTGCACACGGAGGCCTAGTGCACAACGGAACATTTCTCTCTCTCTCTCTATATATATAGAAATGTCAGTATGCTGTTCGTGGAAATGAACTATATATATATATATATAGTTCATTTGTTTAAAGATGTATATATAACTCCCCTAAGAAAAAAAATTTGTATAAGTCGTAAAATTATTCATTATGTTGGTATAATATATGCTTGAATTTAAAATAGTGGTGCTATCATGCATTACAATATAACCAGTCAAGGTTCTTTTCTTTTCTTTATTTCTGCTTTCTTTTCCCCCCTATATGTGCCAAGGTATTTCCTTTTTACTGCTCTTGTAGCTAGATTCTCTTGTATGTTGTATTTGTTTATAGGTTTAAGGCATTTCCTTTTTACTGCTCTTGTAGCTAGATTCTCTTGTATGTTGTATTTGTTTATAGGTTTAAGGTATTTCCTTTTTACTGCTCTTGTAGCTAGATTCTCTTGTATGTTGTATTTGTTTATAGGTTTATGCAATTTAACCATTCGTGTAGGTTGAATTTGTTTATAGGTTTATGCAACTTGACCACTCTTCTATAAAGAGTTCCTACTTCTACCTCTATATTTTCCCTTCGTTTCCCCCTCAGTTTCCTTGCATGATTCTCCGTGATTTATATATGTCGCTTAAGTGTTTCTTGCTTTCAGGTTGTAAAATGTCAGTATGCTGTTCGTGGAGAGATTGTTACCCATGCTCAGGTAAAGTTGTTTCCACTGATATTACCTTCCTATTAATTTCATTGTTTTGGAGATGTTCATATATAAGTTGCGGAGTTAATGAAACAAATCAGAGGTTACCGCATAATACTTCCTTTCCTGTTTAGTTTATTAAGAAACAGAATTATATAGGTTTATCTTTCATGTGATGAGTAGGCATAGTTAAAATGTTCCCGTAGCTGTGGAATGGGAAACCTTTTTCCTCATTTCATCTGCAAATATAAAGGAAAAACAATTCTTGATAAAATACTGACGTTATGCATTTTTTACGCAGTAAATTCATCATACACAAGCTAGGTATTACGTATGTAATTTCTAACTGCTAAGCTTCTTCGAACAAGTCGATGGTTCTTAATTGAAGCAATATACTATTTAAACATGAATCTTTTCAATGCGATAAGATTTTGAAAAATTATATTGGATGAAAATCCTGTGTCTCTTTGTTTCTTCAGCGCCTTCAGCAAGAATTACAAACAACTCCTGGTTCCCATCCCTTTGATGAGGTGTGTATTATATCCAGCACCTTTAAGCAATAGGCACTTTCTGTTTTTGGCACCGTTTTTCTTTACTTTAGCCTCTCGATAATACCTATTTTTCATGTTAATATTTTTTCACTCCTTTCTGTAAGATACTCTACTGCAACATCGGGAATCCACATTCTCTTGGTCAGCAACCTGTTACTTTTTTCCGAGAGGTCAATCTTTTGCCCCTTGAAATGTGACGCGTGCACTTAGTGTTGGTTTTTCTTGGATGCTTATATGTTTAATTCCAGGTTCTAGCTCTATGTGACCATCCAGCACTTTTGGATCGAGAAGAAACTCATGCCTTGTTCAGGTAATGGTTTAGTCACCAATACATCAGCATCATACTTAGACAAGTATTAATATTTTCTCTGCCCATTGGCATGCTGCATTGTACATAACAATGAAAAGTGAATTCGTTCATTAAATATTGAAATTATATTCTTTTATGTTGTTTTAGAGTATAAATAGTTTTCTTATTGAAATTGTTTTATTATGGATACATCACCACAATTATTTGAAATGAGATATGCACCTCCAAAAACAAAATCGTGAGAAGTTGTCAGAAGAAAAAAATTGGTAGATTATTTTTGTTGTTTTTGTTCTAATGTACTCCATTTATTATTTATTGATTGTTATGTAGGTATAACTAGATTCTGATGGCTGAGCAATTTTGCAAAAATAAAACACTAAATTATTTTATAAATAACCTGACATTTTTAACGAATCAATCAAGTATTTTATAGACAATTAGCTTCTGGATTATTATTATTTCTTCTTTTCTGGAAACGGTATTGTCTGGATGTTGATTGAGCTTTTGTGCTGCTATCATGCTTGACCAAAAATCATTTTGCTTTGGGCTTAGGTTCTATGATTTCTTCCATTCATGCTTCGAGTATTAGATAACATTAAGAAACATTATGTTATTTTGATATATGCAATTATATGTGGCATTACTTTTATGTATAAATGTATAAATATTATTATCTTTCTGCAGCTCGGATTCCATAAAAAGAGCTTCAGAGATTCTAAGCCAGATACCTGGTAAAGCTACTGGTGCATACAGTCACAGCCAAGTAAGCTTGTGTTCAGCATAACCCCAACTGCATTTTCCTTTTTGATCTTGTGAAGTGGGAGTAAATTTTGTTTACTCTTTAGGGTATCAAAGGCCTGCGTGATGCTATTGCAGCTGGAATCGCTGCTCGTGATGGCTTTCCTGCCAATGCTGATGACATATTCTTAACAGATGGTGCAAGCCCTGCTGTATGTACTTAGAAAAAGTTTCAAAATGTTTTGTTAGATCTTATGAGAAGAGCTTCCTTTTTAATCAACTAAGTTTCTCCCTGGCAGGTGCACATGATGATGCAGTTGTTATTGACGTCGGAGGAAGATGGAATCCTCTGCCCTATCCCTCAGTATCCTCTGTACTC